>JBBBDQ010000807.1:1330000-1535000 GCA_037127315.1 Ascarosepion bandense | reverse complement strand
CTTCATTCTTTCCTTTTTTTATGAGCCATTTGTAATTTCTTTCTTTCTTTCTTTCTTTCTTTCTTTCTTTTCATTATAATAATCATTCTGTCCCAAAGACGTTGGTAATTCAGGTTATCATTCACATGTCATAGTCTTTTATGTCACTTAAATGCCTTTCTTTCTTTCTTTCTTTCTTTCTTTCTTTCTTTCTTTCTCCATGATCCCTTTCTTTTTCATTCTTTTTCCTTTTTCCTGTCTTTTCTATCTTTTTTGCTTTTTTCCTTTCCCTTTCTTCATGAGTTTTTCTTTCTTTCTTTATTTCATGAACACTTCATTCTTTTCTGTTCTTTTTTGTGAACTCTTCTTTCTTTCTTTTTTATTAATCATTTCTTTCCTTTCTTTTGTTAGCCAGACTTTCTTTTTATCATTTCTTCATGAGCGCTTCTTTTTTTCTTTTCTTTATGAGTCTTTCTTTCTTTCTTTCTTTCTTTCTTTCTTTCTTTCTCATATAATGCTTCGTTTGAAGCCTAAATTTCTCTTTGGCATCAAATTTCTTTGTTATTACTTTGCATCATGCAAGCAAACACAAAAATGAAATAATATTAATGAAAATAAAATAAAACGTTTCTTAATTGTCGTAGGGAGGGTACAAACAAACACTAAGGACTGTCCCCAAGGAAAAAAAAATCATTGCATCCCCAATAACCATATAAATATTCACGACGGTCATTGAAGTTATTTGTTTAGAAATTCTCTTCATTACCAGCCGCTTGGTACAATTATAATTAATAGCAATTGCTTTTTAACCCAGACTCATTTCTTTTTTTCTTCCTTTCTTCTTTTTCTTGAGAAAATGGAACTTAAGGAATATAAAGATTTAATCAGAAAAAAAAAAATTATGATTTTCTTCTGTTTCTCTAATTAGTTTTGTTTAATTATTTTGGAAGCATTTGGTATATTTTCTTTTGTATTTTTTGTATTCTTCTGAATAACATGGCCCATCAGGTCGTTGAAGATCATGGCCCTCTACAGCCTTATATTCCATGCAGAAGTATTTGTCTTTTCATCATCCACCACTCTCTAAATTCTGCCATCCGTTCACAATACACTAGTCAGGTAGGTGGTCGCTGCCACCCTCAGATATTTTTGTTATTGCATTTAGAGATGTGCGTTGTGATAGAATAGATATTGTCTGTGAACGAGAAATCTGAGAGCAGAGTTCGAATTCCAGTCGAATTTGTTTCATTCACTTACACACAAATATCGTTGGTGAAGGTATTAATCCATCTCTTCTCTCTTCAGCTATGGATTGAATAGAAGGATAGAGACAGATTGGGTTCTATAGCCTTGGTTGGCAACCGGTCTAGCACAGAAATTAATGGCAACCTACTGTGGAAATATTTTATGCCCAGTCAGTCATATGCCCTAGAAATTTTAGTTGTTTCTTCCTGATGTTAAGTATAAGTTTTCTGCTTGCTTCTAAAACTTCGTCGTTGATCACATATTAGGTCTATGTCATCGTCAGAATCTTTCCGATGAATCATATTTCTATTTCTTCAAATTTCTTATTCATTTGTGAAGAAATTGTCCAGCATTCACTGTCATATAAGAAGACTGATACTGCGCAACAGTTCAATACTATTTTCTTTGTTTTTACAATATTTTTCTGTTTCTTAATACTTTGCTTAGTTTCTGGAAGACATTTTTTCCTATCTCAATTTCCTCTGGATTTAAATGTTGTACTTTCCGTCTTTTTTAAAAGCACTTCACAGATATTTATATTTTTATAGATGTTTGATTTTAGTAATTTGTAATTTGCATTTTTGACTGTTCATTTTTATTAGATGTTTCGATTTGTCTTTTTCTTAATATTTTGTTTAGCTTTTGAAAAGCATCTTTCGCTTTCCCAATACAATTTCGGATTTCAGTGTCGCACTTTCCATCCTCTGTTAAAAGACTTCCCAGATATTTAAATTGTGATACTTGTTTGATTTTAGTATCTCCAATTTGTAATTTGCATTTCGGACAGTAGCTTTTGCTAACAACCATACAATTTGTCTTGTTGCAATTGATGTTTAATCCTTTCTTCTCGCTTTCCTTTACTTTTTTACCACCATTTTCTTGTCATTGGTCACATGTTCAGTCCATCGTAAGCTCAGCACTCTTTTGTAGGAAAGCGTTTCTGTTGTTTCTAGTTTTTTCTTCAACTTTGAGGAAATTGTCCAGCATTCACTGGTCTTTAGGATGACATATATCACGTCAGAGTTCAGTACTTTTTTCTTTATTTCTAGCGACGTTTTTTCTCTTTCTCTGCTTAACTTTTGGAAAGCATCTTTTGCTTTCCCAATGCGACATCGGATTTCAGTGTCGCATTCTCCATCTTCTGTTAAAACGCTTCCCAGATATTTAAATTGTTGTACTTGTTTGATTTTGGTATCTTCAGTTTGTAATTTGCGTTTTGAACTGTTCCTTTTTATTAATTGTTTCGATTTGACCCAATATTTTTCTTAGCCTTTAAAAGGCATCTTTCGCTTTCCCAGTACGACTTCGGAATTCAGTGTCGCACTTTCAATCTTCTGTTAAAATCCTACCCAGATATTTAAATTGTGGTACTTGTTTGATTTTGGTATCTCCGATTTGTAATTTTCATTTTGGATTGTTTTTTTTTTATTACTTGTTTGGATTTGTCTTTGTCTTAATATTTGGCTTAGCTTTTAGAAGACATCTTTCGCTATCCCAATACGACTTCAAAATTAAATATCGAACTTTCTTCTTTAGCTATCCCATATGCCTTCGGATTTCAGTGTCACATCACACTCTTCATCCCCTGTTAAAATACTTCCCAGATTTTCAAATTGTTGTACTTGTTTGATTTTGGTATTTAAAGTATTTAGTTTTCATATAGGGTTGTTTCTTTTGCTAACAACCATGCATTCTGTGATCTGGCAATTCATATTTTCCATAACAAATATTTACTAACGTGGAAATTTTCCTTAATTTTATGATTATATTATATTTATCTAGCTACGTACACATAAATAAAAGTTAGACAAAATGTCTAACCAAGAGAATAAAAATATGGTGATCAAGAAGAGAAAAAAGAGCAACGTGCGACTTATAAATTGAAAATGTCAATAGGAAGCAAGTACAGAAATGTAAATATCTTGAAATCTTTCAAAATAAGCATTGGAAAACAAAAGGTGCTTTCCAAAAGCTAAGCAAAGTATTATGTTAATAAAATATCGCTAGAAACAAAGAAAAGTGTACTGAATTGCTATGTATTATCAATCCACTTATCCGGCGGTGAATGTTAACCATTTCCTCAGATTTAGGTGAGGCGTGTGGAAACAGAAAAATGGTTCTATAAAAGAATGCTGGACGGATCATAAACGGATCATTTAAGCAACGGGAAGTTTTAAGAAAAATAGGAATATTAAGAACACATATTTTAATTGAATATATATATATAATTCCAAGGTTAGCATGTATTCCTTTGGAGTCAAACTCCAAAGTGAATCTCCATTCTGATTAGCCACAAAAAAAAAAAACAACAACAAAAAAAAAAACACACCTACATATATTCACAGGAAACCAAAAGATTTTGTCATTTAAATGTAAATCATCTGCACCAACATTGCACCAATCATCTGCACCAACATTGCCTGATGATGAGAACCTATCTCGAAACATAGAAATTTCCATGTCGCAATGTAAAATTGATACATAACTATATATAAAGCTCAAAATGCAATTTAAACTTTGGAGATGCCAACATCAAGCAAGTACAGATGTTTAAATTTCTGGAATGTGTTTCAAGAAAGGATAGAAATTGTGAATCTGAAATCCAAACACGCATTGGACTAGTGAAAGAGGCATTCCAAAATTTAAGCAAAGTAACAGAAAAACATCGTTAGAAGAAAAAAGACTGGATTGCTATAACATGCCCATACTCTTATATGGCTGTGGTTACTGTATCAGCATCACCCAGCAAGTAGAAAGAACACTGTAGGCAGCTGAAATGTTAGCTGAAGAATATGAGAGTGAGTACCCAATGAAGAGATCTTAAAGAAAAAAGCAACAAAAACACATGATGAGAAAGAAAGGCTTGGAAAACTTAACCTTCACAAAACATATTGAGGACAAGAAAGATAGGATAAGACAGCAAGTCATTTACCTGATGATCTTCTGCGGATGGATGACGGAACGGCGGCGATAGCCTTAGCAAAGAGATAAAGCCTGTTAAGAGATAATAAATTTTTGAGTGCCATGATCGTCTATATCTTGAAGGGCAAGGCACACAGAAGATACTTTGGGCTGGGGTCCGGGATGACCAATTAAGACCAGTTTAGACCGGTTCTGAACCTATCCACTGCGGTGGATAGGTAATGTTTTGACCAGTAGCTGGGCATACGCGCTCAGGTCCCCCATATTAAAAAAGACCTTGTGTCACATCTCTCTCAAGTGGGGGAGAAGAGTAAATATCCATACTTATGTTAAAACTCCTGAATGTAAATAAGTTTGGGTAGATTATTTCAACACAATGGTCTTACTCCCGTATCTCTTATTTCGCCTAGTGCAAAATTTTGAGCAAATAAAATTTTCCACCAGGCAAATTTTAGTAAATTTTAGGATACTTTTATCTCATTCAGTGATGTCCGTATCAATCCGTTTACCACACTAAATATCTCTGTCGTATTAAAAATAGCATGTCTGTAGTAATTTACTGTTTGACATAAGCATTTTACAGGGTTCTACTTTACAAACACCAGGTGTCTAATTCTGAAGACCCTAAAAGTAACTAAATACTTCATCGCTGAATTTACTTTTTTTTTTTTAGTGACCTTGGGTTCAAGTACTTGACTAACTAAATAGTTGTTTAATGGGCAATGAAGTAAATAATCCTTGAAGAGAAATTACTATTTAGTATTTATCAACATTAAAAGTTGCAAAAATAACTATGAGTTTTTAGTCAAGCATAATTTTTATTGTTTCTTCCTCAAAATAAAAAAAAAAATTATATCAAATCTTTCATTATTTGTCTCTATTTCTCAAATAAGTTAATTATTTACATTGTTCGGACTCTTGTTCTCATCTTTGCTTCTATATTCACGGCGTTTCGGCTGTCATATGCTCCAGTCTTCGTCAACACTAAGGCCTAGTAGATGAAAGCGTTGGTTGAATCCAGTGATTTGATCCATGGATTTGAGTATTCAATACATCATAGGTGAACCAAAAACATGGAGAGTTGACTCAAAGAGAATATAAATGACATAGAGACATCTGGCAAAGGCACTGCTCGTGGAACTATAACTATCTACCCCTGTGAAATAAATAAATAATAATCTCAGAAATATAATCAGTCAGTTAAGTACCATACGTGATACACGCTTCGGCGATCATGACTCGAAAGAGACATGACTAACTAGGCAGAAGCTTATCCCGCAGTAGGTTGCCATTGCATTCTGCGGTAGACTGGTTGGCAGCCAAGGCTAGAGAACCCAATCTGTTCCATTATTTAACCCATAACTGGAGGGAAGAGACAGATTAATACCTTTCCCAAGGGTATTTGTGCGTAAGTGAATGCAAGGAATTCAAATGGAATTCGAACTCGGCTCCCCGATTACTCGTTTCGAGTCGATATCCGCTGCACCACAACTCGCATTCCAGAAATATAGACAGATCCTAAAGAAAACGGGTGTGTACGAAGAACGGAAAGTCGTATACATGGCAACGAAAATGAGGACAAAAGTCCGACCAATGTAAATAGTGTAAATTTTTATTAAAATAAAACTTATACTACGTGACAGCAACCATAATTTTCTACCTTTATCCAATGTATTAGTTGTTTAAAAATTATTTTTCTTCATCAAGTGAAAATAAGATATTTTCCACATTAATGCTATTGAATGCAATAGCTATGTTTCCTCTATACCCTGCCGTTTTTAATGCAACTTTGCAATTCCATCTAGCAGAACTTTCTTTTTTTTTTATCTTCCTTAGAAAATAAAAAACTGCAGATAAGGAAGTCTTTCTGGAAAGGAATTTCATTAAGATAACTTTCTATAGGCTGGTACAGATAGCAATTGAAGGAGATACTACCTGGTGAGTATCACAATAAATACAATATTACCACACAAACCATATCAAAGTTAGCCTTGTCACTAAAGAAACACTTAGACAAAAGTTGTACTACTGGAATATTGCGATATTTTTCGTTATTAAATTTGGACGATTTTCGTCGACTTTACTTACACTTTATTGACAACAGTACTTGTTCGAATCAATCTTTTTCATAGTAGAAAAATATAATGCATATTGATTTCTTTTGATAAAAACCTCTTTTAGGTAAAATTAGTGATGGTTTATTTCTCGTATTACCATACCATCTGTTGCATTTCATATTACCATAAATTATCAACTTTAATTCGTTCTTCACAAATTATTAGAAGACACAAACATGCAGACTTAAAAAGCCGAACTTTTGGACTTCTAAGAGCACAAATCATTGAAACGTAATTATAAAAACAGTAAGAAGAGGGCGCCATTCTTTAGGTGAACACTCTATACACCATGTCAGTTCCATGGCATGAAATAAATAATTTCAAAATTAAAGAAGAATGTGTAGCTCAGGCAGTTTTTTTCAAAGAACTGTCGCTGAGTCGCACAGACTCCGGTGTGAATGTTTCCGTAAATACTATACTCTTAACCTTTTCAATTGAAGGTTCAGTAGTTATTTCATTCTTGGTTATATACAGTTTTCACCTCCAGTCACCTTCCTTTTGCATCCTACTCTTCATAATTGAATACTATTTTGACTGTAATCTACATTATGTAGATTTGACGGATTTTACGATGGGATATTTATTCAAAAATAGTTTACACAATCAGTAGAATATTGCTACATTGATCTTCTCGTGTCAAAATATATTCGTCTAATACCATAATTTATTTGGTAATTAAGATATTACAACTTTTTTAAGTATTGTGTGTACTGCAAAAAAGTACAAACTTTTCCTGAGCCTGTTCCAAATAAAACTTCTACTTGCTAAGTTTGTAGTAAAGAATTATCAAGCTTATTAAAAACACGTTTGCATATTAAATCCATTTAAGTTGTATCTTCCAACTTACTTCACCACCATTTCTATAATAAATGCCAATGAAAATCTGAGATATGGCCTTTCAAAAAAAATATTCAGGTTACATTCTTCAGGTTAAAAATTAAATTCCTTGATAAACCCATGTTTAAATAAATAAGTGCCAAAGAGATTTATATACTGTATAAGCTGCGCTAACCATTTTTTTAATCGTTTCACCACAAACAGAACCATAAGCACATTAAGACGCAATAAATTACTGAGGTTGAAAGATTATGAGAAAACTTTAGTAAGGAGAAATGAAAATAAAAACAAGATTAAAAATGGACAGAAGTCGGCTGTTGATGTTACATTTAATGCTTTTGAAGATTATAATTGACAAAAACGTAGGAAGACGCAAGAGAGTTCTAAAAGTGCGAGAGAAGAAACTGTTAGCATATTTTTTTAACAGTAAAATATTGATATCTACCTGACAATTTGGTGCTACGGTTAAATTCATAAAGTTGAAGTGCTGAATAAGAAAAGTCATTTGAAAAATTGTGAGGAAAATATTTATAAAAAGGGACAATAAACCTATGTTATGGCGATTGGAAAGTGACTGAAAATGAGATGTTAGTCCAGGACCGATAAAATTGCATATTCTTTTTTAATTTTGTCAAGCATCTCGCGATATACAGCCGGAGCATCAAACCAGATGTGTAAGAAATATTCAATGCACGGACGAATGGTAGATTTATAAACGTGCAAGATAGATTTTGGTGTGAAAAAGTGTTTGATGCGACACTGTGAAAACAATTTCCTAGCAGCAGACCTAACAAGTGTTTCAATATAATCTTTCCATTTGATGTAAAGGAAAAACGTGAAAGCAAGAATTCGCAATCTAATCCTGGAGATTAGATTTTACAAGTCATTCCTTGTCCCAGTTGAGAAATTACTAAACTAATTTTTTTAAACAGACATATATTAAGTTTATAAACATACAAGATAGATTCTGCCAAAAATTGTCTGGCACGACATAATGACCCAACTTTTGTAACAGTAAAGATAAGTATTGGTTAGTAATATTTAAGTATTCAGTTAGTTAAATGCCATACGTGATACACAAAAGAGACATGATAGACCGGGTAGAAGATTTTCCTGAGGTAATTTACCATTACTTTCTGAGGCAGACTGGTTGTTAAACAATGTTATAGAACCCAATCTCTCTTGCTATTTAACCCATAATTGGAGGGAGGCAGAGACGGATTAATATCTTTCCCAATTGGGAAAGGGAGGGAAGAGGAGGAGAAAAATATATATATGGAAAAAAGAAGAGAAGGAAAAGAAAAGAAAGAGGAGAGAAGAAAGGAAGAGAAAAGGAAGAAAAGAAAAGAGAAGGAAGAAGAAAGAGGAAGAGAAAAAAATCCTGACAACGTAAACAAAAACAAAACAGTTTGAAGAAGACACAATGCAAAATGAATAAGACGCATCTTAACTAACCGGAAAAAAAATGGCGAATTATCAATCGAGAACTTTTGTCATCAACCTGAAGAGCGCCGAAAATTTGTTCACAAATTCAGTGACAGCTAAAAGCTCGACAACAATCGTCAAACAAACAAAAATATTTTCCAAATGTATTTGCGCGTAAGCGAATGTAACGAATTCCAAGCCGATATCCACTGCACCATAACGTTGAGTAAAGTATTAAGAAAAAGGACAATTTCACTAGAAACAAAGAGGAGAGTACTGCATTACTATGTGATGTCGTTTCTTCAAAGATTAAGAAAAAACTTGAAGCAGCTGAAATATGGTTCTACAGAAGGATGCTGCGAATATCATGGACCGAGCAAGTTAGCAATGACGAGATTTTGGAAAGGATGGAAACGAAAAGGAAGAGACAAGTAAAGTTCCTGTGACATGCAATAAGGAAGGAGGGCTTGGAGAACCTGTTATTAACAGGTCAGATAGAGGGAAAAAGAGACAGAGGAAAACAGCGGATAACATATTTGAAAGACCTGATCAGGTGGATGACGGAACAAGGGTTACAGGGTGCAAAGGGAGAAAGCATGCTAAGAGCCACTAGGGACAGGGAGATGTGGAAGGCAATGATCGCCTACGTCCTGAAAGGACATGGCACATAAAAGAAGAAAAAGTATTTCGGTAGAAAAAAGAAAATGACTAAACGTGGAGTTCTAAATGTACAAAGACATGGATAACGCCTTGTATGCAACAAAAATTATTAAGATAACGATATTCTAGTGGAAAGATTGTTTTTTAACCAGTTCAGAGAATCAACCAATTGATAGCAAATTCTTGTTGCAAATGATAAAATCAATCCAGATTAATATAATAAGAGTAAATAGGTCCGCTTATCATTCGATTCACGCTCTTTCGCGTTTTTTGGAACAGAAGTAGATATTTATCCCGCGTTTCTTGTTTCGAATCAGGTTTCTAGTTCCTTCTAAAGTTTACTTTTTCTTTCACACCCTGTAGCCACTTGCGTCTTAGTGGCATTATTTTCTTGCTTGGGGTAAATTGACTAAAAAATATGGATTAAAAAAGAACTGACAGTAAGCAAACCGTTAGACAAGTGTTAAAAATAGAAATGAAAAAATATAGAGTCAATAAGTTTCAGCGAAAAAAAAAAAAAATAGAGCTTTGTGCGCAGCATACACCTCCTGGTAAATAAACACTAATATTCACATTTGAAAATTAAACATTAGACATTATCTGGATGTGCGTTTTGGTATTAAGGATATCGGCTCGGAATGAGAAATCGAGTTCGAATTCCAGTTGAATTCGTTTCATTCACTTACGCACTAATAGCTTCGGAAAAGGTAGTAATCCATCTCTTCTCATTCTAGTTATGGGTTGAATAGCAGGACAATTTTGATTCTATAGCCTTTGTTGATAACCGATCTACCATAGAAAATAATGGCAACCTACTGAGGGGGCGGGGAAGTCTTCTGCTTAGTCAGTCATGTCTTGAAAGAGACATGATCGTCCAAGCACGTATTATGTATGATACTTAACTGACTGACTTAATATAATGGTTAGAAGCAAAGCTTCTAGTGGTCATAAAGTGTGGGGGGGGGTCAGTTCTTTATTGCTATAAAGTAGTACTCTGATCCCTCACTAATTACTACTTAGTCAACTCCAGGTATGAGTTGAAAAGCAGGACAGATTGCATTTTATAGCCATGTTTGGCAACTGGTCTACCGCAGAAAATAATGACAACCAACTGCGGAAAAATCTTGTGCCTAGTCAGTCATGTAACGAAAGAGACATGATCGTCCAAGCGTGTATCACTTATGACAATTAACTGATTGGTTAACGAAAGTAAACTATTTTTCTTTATATATCCTAGCACAGAGAGGATTGATAAATAAGTGGTGTCCTACCACAGAGTCAGCTATATATTCAGAAGGATAATACGGATGCATATCTGTCCATCGACGTATCTTAGTTGATATGTAGTGGTCACTGACTTCTATCTCTGAAATATATTATTGAAGGAATATAATGCAAAACTGACCGTCTGAATGAAGAATATTGTGAACATATTTATAATTTTGCCGACTGGTTATTATATATTTTTCTAGTACTTGAAAATCACGCTGAAATTTTTCGCTTTTTCTTTTGATGTCGCATACTTTATAAGTACCAGACCGACATCAAAGTGAAAAAAGGTTTGCTTTAAGTTATATTCATACTTAATGGATGCGGATTATATTATAAACTGATCTCTAGGGAGACTGGTATTTGATCTGGTTTAAAATCAAAAAATTCATCTTCTATCATTTGCTTTTTATGAAATTATACTGCCAGAAATTATGAAATGTTGGTTTTGATCAAGACGAGGGTGGCTTAACTTAATACAAACCTAAGTGCCTATACCGTAAGCAAAAAGATGCCAACCTGTAATGGTGGAAATGTGTGCGTGGGTGGAGCACTTTTACAAGAAAAAATGTGCTACTACTGAGCTGGAATAAAATATAGAATAACTACTTAGAATTGTCATTAGAATTGAACAGAATGTTTGGAAAATATTTATGAAATGCGAAACTTTAGGTGACACCAAGACTTATGTTCTTAAAGCTGAAAAGTGAAAAAAAATCTTAGGCGATATCAAGTCTAAAAGTTCTGTGGTAGTCTGGGAGGGCTTTAAAACCGGATATAATTACAAAAATGAAACATGGAAATGTTGGCAACGTCAATTTTGGTTTGATTAATGCAGAAAGTACAACGTAAAATATCTATCTATCTATCTGTTGCTATTTATCCATATATATTTATCTGACATATATATATATATATATATATATATATATATATATATATATATATAGTTGGTTAGTATGTATTCTTTAGGGCCAAATCCCAAAATGAATCTCAACTCTGGTTAGCCACCCCCCCAAAAAAAACACACTTGCAAATTGTTATATCTTCCCACATGCATACACAGCAAACTAAAGGTTTTTGTCATTTAAATGTAAATCATCTGCACAACCAACAGCAACATTGCCTGGTGATAAGAATCTATCTCGAAACAGAAATTTCCGTGTTGCAATGTACAATTAATTCATAACTATATAATTATATTAAGCTCTATAATACTTATTATATTGAGCACTGTTCATAATAAAGTAAATGACAGAACACTCAAAATAAAATAAAAAAACTTGAGTCCTCTTCACTTGGAATTATATATATATATATATATATATATATGTGTGTGTGTGTGTGTGTGTGTGTGTGTGTCAGTTTTACTGTTTCTATCTATCTGACAGATATATATATATATATATATATATATATATATATGTCCGTTTTTCTCTCTATCTTTCTTTCTGTCGACGCATATTCTTTATTTATTTATTTATTTATTTATTTATTTCTATCTATCTATCTATCTATCTATCTATCTATCTATCTATTCATATCTGTTTTATCTACCCATATCTGTTTATCTATCTATATATATATATATGCGTGCGTGTGTGTCTCTTTGTCTCTTTCTCTCTCTCTATTTATCTATCTATCTATTACTATTTATTCATATCTGTTTTATTTACCATATCTGTTTATCTATGTATCTGACACACACACACACACACACACATATGTGTGTGTGTTAGTCTGTGTGTATCTGTGTGTCACTTTCCCTTCTATCTTTCTCTATCTATCTATCTATCTATCTATCTATCTATCTATCTATCTATCTATCTATCTATCTATCTATCTATATCAGTTTATACTTATAGTCAAACAAAGCCCGAAAAAATAATAATAATATAATAATAATAATGATAAAATGAATGAAGCAGATATGAACTCTTCGAAAAATCAAGAAAATATGCGTTTAAATGCATTATTTCTGGTTTGTTTGACTGTATGCTTTCGTGGTCGAGCGTTCAAGACACATCTGATCAAATAACGGCTTTCCCTAGGGAATGAAGGGTCAAATCCTGCTAGAGGACGCATATTTTTCTAACAAGATTTCTTGATTATTCAGGCCAGTAAATATAAATATATTATTGTTATACTATATTGTTTCCGTGACACTTAATAGCATCATTTATGAACACCGTAACAATGCGCTTACTGTGATCGGAAATTAACATGCATATGATTCTATATACATAAACTTTACAGATATTTATTTACAAGGAAAACAAAATTCATTCTTGATAATAGCTAAAAGTATAGCCGAAAGCGGTCGAAAATATAAAACCTTTGGACAATTCTTATATAATTTAAGTCTTCAAAAGAAAAAAATTATAACAACGCATGAAAAATTATATAATAAAATTAAGTATGTTACCTCTTTTTTAATGAAACCTGCAGAAAAGAGATATTGTTGTCCAAATACACAACATATATATATACCAGTTCGTCTATATCCATGTATCTATGTTTTCATAGCTATGTATATCAGTTATTATCTTTATATCTATTTATATATTAATCCATCTATCAAGATTGTCTCGCTAGATCCTATTAGAATTTAGTAGTGAGTCTGATCTTCACTGAATGCCTCATATTTTCGGCTTTGTCCCACATCTAAGCGGCGCTTAGAAAATTACTTATCGAAATCTGTTTATATTTATCTTTGTAAATATGTCCATATCTATGTTAAAACTCTAGTAGTTAGGTTCATTAGGCAAACAGTTAAAGTATTTAGCATGTTATTTTGAAAAAAGCCTCTTTTGTGTTCTTATAATCTTTTATTTAAATTCCTTTAAATTTCTCCTAAGCATTACTTGTGATAAGTATTACAGATGATAGTGTAAATTATAGTTCAGTGAAAAATCGGTCTGGCAAAAGTGGTCTAGTACCAGCTAGAGGTGTTGCAGTGTACTTTATCCTATCGGAACAGAACACCACGGTTCCTTTAGAGCAGCAAAATTAGTTAGACAATGCCCTGGAGGCATATGGAACCAGAGGTGAGTAAAACTTGTAATTCATAGCATACCACATTATTGATGCTAGTGTTTGTGTCGATACAGTATTGGCAAACTCTCTTGAAGATAGCGCTCCTTATATCTACAAGGAACAATATTCAACCCCCAGTTGACTTTTTCTTGACACCACTGGAGACTTGTTGCAATATATCTCAAAATCTATTTAGAAACCTACAAGTACTTAGTCTACAATAAGTAAAGGAATTAATCTGATGTGCGATGATATCGATTACTGCTGTCGTTACAATGACTCAGATTTGGTGTTCAGTTGTACTAAGTAAAAATTGGTATCTAGTTATAGGAATATGCATTTTCCTTGTGTTACCAACATTCAAGAATCACGGATGGAACATCTATAATGATGGCAACTTTTATGAAGTAACCATGCAACCTATGAAAGTTCAGCCATAAGTAGATAGACTGAACTATCGCCCGGTTCACACTCCATCCACGTCTATTGAACAGGTGTAGGGGCTCATCCCTTGTTCCCTGTTTAGGATGTGGTTTCCGGCTTTCTCTTTTCCGATCTTTTCACTCTTTTCTTTTTTTTTTTTCTTAAATTGGAGTAGATAGACTGAACTACCGCCCGGTTCACACTCCACCCACGTCTATTGAACAGGTGTAGAGGCTCATCCCTTGTTCCCTGTTTAGGATGTGGTTTCCGGCTTTCTCTCTTCTAATCTTTCCACTCTTACGTAGCCCCCCAGCACATCAGTGGCGTTACCGCCTTGCTCGGGGTGATATGATTAAAAAAAATATGCTTTAGCCATTCAAATCTCTGGCACTGACCGTTCACTGGTAGAAGATTTTATATGTCAAAAGATGACCAAATACTCTTAAAATATTTATTACACTACAAGCTTGAAAGTGTTATAACCATGTTAAATTTGAGTTCGTTCAGTTTATCTGCTTGTCACAATTATATTTTCCTCCAGTATATATATATATATATATATATGTGTGTGTGTGTGTGTGTGTGTGTGTGTGTGTGTGTGTGTGTGTGTGTGTGTGTGTGTGTGTGCATTTGGTAGTAAGCTTTCTTAAAGGATATTTGATTGAATTCAGCCGACAAGGATCATTTACTCAATGTTCTATTGAGTTTTTCCAGCATTGTAACATTTTTCCGTTTTTTTTTTAAATTTTAACGAATATAAAATTATCCATAATTGATTTCTCACAGATAATCTTTCGCGTATTATAATTGAAAGATGTCTAAAGTGAGCTATAAATTTGAAAGGTGATTTTATTATTCATTTCTCCTTGTTCCCAAGTACTTTCAATCTCCTTCCGAGATCATCTTCAGAGGTGTAAGTTGAGGTAACAAAAAATAACCGCAAAACTGTGTTGCAAAAAATCAGAGTAAATTCTAATCTTGCCCCAAATATAACGGTCGACAAATTGCTTATCTTTATTAGAACGTGAAAATTATCCAAAATGGAATTTTTTTAAATGTTGTAATGTCATGGTCATGCATATGTTAAAGTATGAAAAAACTGTTCCTTTTACAAACATTTTAGAACATTAATACAATATTCATAGCTGTTGTATTGTATCTTGGAGTTTACATTTAAGAGCGTCAACTTTAAAATTAATATAAATTATAAAATTATAAAAATATTAATATATATTAATATAATATAATATTAATATAATATAATATTAATATAAATTATAAAAAGAGCGTCAACTTTAAAATTAATATAAATTATAAAATTAATATAAAATTAATGATAAATAGCATCACGGTTCAATTATTTCCATTAGTTTTGTCTTGTAGAAGATTTAAATTTCTGTCTTCGAGAGATTGAATTCTTAACGGTTTGGCAAGCGAACGCAAGCAACATAACTCGACTATATTCTGTAAAAAACGGTTTAATTTCTATTTTTGTCTTCAGAAATTGAATTAAATCAACTTTACAGTGTTAGCTGCTTGTGGTAAGTCAACCGGGATTCAGTCCATTTTTCAGTCTGTTTTTGTGAAATTTCTTGGAAATTATTTTATTTATTTATTTATTTTTTTTTTCGTCTTTTGGTCGTCTTTGATTTTTTTTTTTTCGTCACTTAATTTGTGTAAATAATTTTGCTATTCAAGGGTATTTTCGACTTTTACTAAGTTAAAACTTTGTAAGCCTCAGTCACTTTTTCCTTGTTTTTTTTTTTTTAATTGGAGTAGATAGTTTCTACTATCGCCCGGTCTCACACTCCACCCCCTTCTTTTGAATGAGTTTAGAGGTGATCAACTTGTTTCTTGTTTAGGAAGGGGTTCCCGGTTCATCCCCTTTCTCTGGTCTTGGTGTTAGTTCAGCTGGAAGCTCTTTGCAGTTACGGAGTATGGTGGCAACGTCTTTACATTCTGAGGGTACCGGGTTGGCAGTTTCCTGGTTGCTGCTTCCGACTGGTAGTTAGGAGCCCGAACTCTTGCGTAGCGTCTTGAGAGGCTGCTCTGATCAACAGTTGAATAATACCGGGGTTCTTGTAGTGCCATATCGCGCATGGACGGGCGTCCCTGCATGAACGTTCGGTGGGCAAACCCGAGGCCACATTATGTTGTAGGCCGCGCCAGTCTCCATCCTTCACAAGTTGCAAATGATTGACCGACTGATTCTATTCTAAGACCACTCCTTAACTGAATTACTATGGAAAAAAGCAAACATAATAACAAAACTAAACCAGCTCATTTGAAAACGCCCAAACCTGTCTGCATCTCTTTCACTAACATACGCGGCATCCGCACCAACTTCCCCAGCGTAGATTCTTTCCTCCATAATAACTCACCTGATATATTAGCCCTATGTGAAACTAATCTTAACCCTTCTATCCCCTCATCTGAGTTCTGCGTTCCTGGCTACCTTCCCCTCTTCAGGAAGGACTCCAATGTTCATATGCATGGGCTTGGTGTCTATGTCAGCGAACACCTTCCCTTAGCTAGGGTGTCATCTTTTGAATCCCCAGATCATTCTTTCATGTGCTTCCGCCTCTCACTTCTCAGCTCGATTAGCTATCTCTTCTTTCTGTACCGCTCTCCTTCCTCCCCTGACTGTTCGTTACTTGACATCATTTCTGACAATATTGACAAAGCCATTTCTACCCATCCCTCTGCCCATGTATTCGTGTTTGGTGACTTTAACGCCCACCACACCAAGTGGCTGAAGAACGCTGTCACTGACCCTGCTGGTGTCCACACCATGAACTTTTCAATCACCCAATCCCTTACGCAAGTAGTGGACTTCCCCACGCGTTTCTCCGACAACCCTAACGGAAGGAACTCACTTCTAGACCTCTGCTTCACTTCCATCCCAGACTCTTGCACTACCAGACAACTCTGCCCACTTGGAAACTCTGACCACACTGTAGTGTCCGTCAATATTTCACTCCACTCCCGCCCGACCCATGAAACACAGACAAGTAGAATATCATACTGCTATCAAAGAGCAGACTGGGATTCGTTCCGAGACTTCCTCTGTGACATCCCTTGGAACAACGTCTTTAGTCTTCCCATCGAAGAATGTGCATCCGAGGTCTCCTCCTGGGTTAAGGCTGGCATTGATGCCTTCATCCCTGCTAGGAAATTCCAGCTTAAATCTCATTCGTCTCCATGGTTCTCACCCGCTTGTTCGGCTGCCATTGCCCACCGGAATCATTTCTTCCGACTTTATCGTAACTATGCGTCGGAACAAAACAGGCGCCTTTTCACTTCAGCTCGTAATAAGTGTAAAAGGGTACTTAACGAAGCTAAGATGTTGTTTGCTGCCAGAATGAAGCAACGCATAGCATGTTCTAAATTCGGCTCTAAAGACTACTGGCGACTCTGTAAAAGAGTACTTAACAAGAGCAAGTCCACAATACCCCCGCTAATCAACAAATTTGAGGTCCTCACCTCCCCAGCAGATAAGGCTGAATGTTTTGCCCGCAGATTCTCGAACAATTCGAGTCTGGACTCGTCTGGAGTTTTTACACCCGACTTCTCACCTAGAACCGAGGCACAACTGAATGATGTCCACATTACACCTTCGCTTGTCTCTAAGATTATCTTAAAACTTGACCCTCACAAAGCGAGCGGTGGTGACGGAATCCCAACCATAGTCTTAAAGAAATGTGCCCCTGAACTCTCCTCTATCCTTTCTAAGCTCTACAACCTCTGCCTATCTGCTTCCTGCTTTCCTGCCTGTTGGAAATCTTCCTCTATAGTTCCTATATTTAAAAACACTGGAGAACCCTCTGAACCTGCAAATTACCGCCCTATCAGCCTTCTTCCGATCTTTGGCAAAGTGTTCGAAGCCATTATCAACGCCGAGGTGGTTCAGCATCTCACAGCACACAGGCTCCTCTCGGACAAGCAATATGGTTTCCGCTTCACCAGGTCTACTGCTGATATGCTAACGACCATCACCGAGTACATATACCAGGCACTCGACAGGAATGGCGAAGCTCGAACCGTTGCATTGGATATATCTAAGGCGTTCGACAGAGTTTGGCATGCTGGCCTTCTATGTAAACTGCGGAGCTATGGTATAACTGGACATTTGTTTGAACTAATCCAGTCATTCCTCTCTAACCGCACAATGAAAGTGGTATTAAACGGACATGCCTCTCAGAACTACCATACAAACGCAGGTGTCCCCCAAGGCTCCATCTTAGGTCCTACACTCTTCCTGATATATATTAATGATCTCCCTGATTCCATAAGAACCCAAATAGGTTTGTACGCCGATGACACCACAGTTTACTCTCGCCTCCAACAAAAATCTGGTGTAGGCGTCAAAGCTAAACTTGCAGCCGAGATTGAAAAAGACCTCCAATCCATATTGGACTGGGGTAAGAAATGGCTAGTAAATTTTAATGCTTCTAAAACGAAGCTACTGTCAATTAACCATCATCGACAATCTCACCTACCTCCCATTAGCATGGACCAGGCTTGCCTCCCAGAGAGTAAAACACTACGCCTCCTTGGTCTCACACTTTCAGCGGACCTCAAATGGAATGACTATATCGAATCCATTGCTAAATCCGCTGCTATGAAAGTCGGTTCTCTGTGTAGGGCCCGGAAGTTTTTTCCGTCTAAATCTATCCTGCACATTTACAAATCTACTATCCGCCCGTGCATTGAATACTGCTGCCATATCTGGTCGGGTGCCCCTGCTGTTCTCCTCGGGCTTCTCGATAAGGTTCAGAGGAGGGTCTGTAATGTGATAGATACCGACTTGGCAGACCGCCTGCAGTCTCTCTCCCACCGGCGAGACGTGGCTTCGCTGTGTCTCTTCTATAAATACTTTCACGGCTTCTGCTCCGATGAACTTAGATCACTGGTGCCCCCTAAATACGAATTTGCACGAGATACTAGATTAGCAACTAGATCCCACCCTTTTACAGTGAAATCGATAAAATGCAGCCGTAACTTCTACTCCAACAGTTTCTTTCCTCGCACTTCCCGACTGTGGAATTCTCTTCCAAAAGATTGCTTCCCCGACGGCTACAATCTCCAGGAGTTTAAATGTAAAGTCAATAGACACCTCCTAACACACTAACCTGCTCCCATTCTATCAAACACTCTTCCCATCTGCCCGACACTCATCCTCGCTATCCTTACTCATCTATCACCTTTCTCCTGACATTCCCTATGTCTATCCACTCCTTCTCTTTACCTTCCCCTATGTAGCCCCATGCGCAATAGTGGCAGTGGAATGCCTTGCTTGGGGTGAGATGATTAAAAAAAAAAAAAAAAAAAAAAAAAAAAAAAAATAACTCAATATAATAATCAATAATACATAATAATAACAAAATACATAGCAAAATCCCAATTCTCGACGTCGTGATAGACCTACGATTCAAGGTATTTGTCACTTACCCGTACAGAAAACTCACCAATATGAATTCTTGTCTTCTAACCTATGATAACCAATGTCTGGAAAGATGAAAAATAACATTGATAACAAATTTATTAAACAGAGTGCAGCAAATTTTCCCTTCTCAAAGAATTTGTCTAAACAAACTGGAACACATAAAGCAACAAACATTAGCCAAAATAATTTTCTTAACTACATAATTGACTAACAAATAAAATTATTCTTACGTAAAGTATACAACAGCAATAAAAATATAACACATATCAAAATATTTAATTGCAATCAGATGCACAATAGTTATAAGAATGGCGAATTTGCTAAAGGAAACTTATTAAACACCATATTTCTGCTATAAACCCTGAAACGTGTAAAGTTTATATTATATTACAAAAAAAGGAAAACCGCTAATCTTGTTCTTACTAACCAAAAGCAAAGCTAGCAATGATCCATATAATCTACAAATTTTAATGCCCAGTACAAAACTGTATTTTTTGTAATAAATCAATTACCTACATCGGACATACTACCACATCATTATAAAGATGCCTAACATGTTATCTATCGAATCAAAGTGCTATTAACACATAATTTACAAGAACTTCTAAGAAAAATTCGTGTTGATAGCAGAAAAATCTTTTCACGTCACATTATCGTCGACAGCTTACTGTTAGAGAAACCTTATTAATTAAACGTCGTTCCTTCACTATCAATCAAACGCTGTTCAATAATGGTGATGGCGCGTTAAGTGATTTCGAAAAAATAGAAGACACTGCACTCGTCAACTCAGCTGCCCATCGCACGTGACTGTTGAAAAAGGTCATTCTTCCACAAGAAGATTCACACAGTAAAATCTCTATATAATGCAACACACAAAGAATACCTAAACTGAATACAACACACATGAGATTGGCTAAAGCACTGACCGAAAGCGCTCGGATTAATAAAAATTATGGACCGTTTTATATTCGTTTAAAAAACAAAACAAAAACGAAACGGAAAATGTTACAATGCTGGAAAAATTCAATAAAAGTTTGATTAAATGATCCTTGTCGGCTGAATTCAATCAAAGATCCTTTAAAAACGCTTGCTGCCAAATACACACACACACACACACACACACACACACACACACACACACACACACAAATATATACATGATTTGTATAAAATCAAGAAAAACTGATGTTACATAAAAGAGTACTGAATGTAACATAAGGTACAGTACGAGATATATATGATGATAATGTTTATTTATTAATATTTCATTTATTTCCGCAATTTCAAGTTCCCTATTCAGGAAAGCTACTTTTACTAAACACAATATATATATATATATATATGCATAAAATTCGTGTGAATTTACTACCCAAAAGCGTGCAATAGGTATCTAAATTTAAAATATTTAAGGAATTAAGAAAAATGATTTACCGAACCGAGATATAATCTACTGAAGAGTTTCACATTGAAAATG
This sequence comes from Ascarosepion bandense, assembly GCA_037127315.1. Lineage (NCBI taxonomy): Eukaryota > Metazoa > Mollusca > Cephalopoda > Sepiida > Sepiidae > Ascarosepion > Ascarosepion bandense. The sequence goes on along the minus strand of JBBBDQ010000807.1, from coordinate 1,514,167 downwards.
CCCATGAAGTCCAAATGTTTGATAAATCTATCAAATAAACCTTTCTCAATAAAAATTCGTTAAGAAAAGACTATGAATAATGGAACTAATAATAAATCCAATAGATTTATCACACATTTGGTCCTGATGAGCATTTCGACGCAAAAATCTTCAAACGGCTAATCTTTTGATATTTAATCTTTTCTAAATTTATTATTTTTATTGACACACACACACACACACACACACACACACACACACACACACACACACACACACACACACACAGATATATATATATATAATATTTATTATATAATTATTGAATATATATATATATATATATATATATATATAGAGAGAGAGAGAGAGAGAGTCGACCGCAGACAGATCTGTTTCACTGCATCACAGGTCATCAGTACGTTAGACATCCGATATATATATATATATATATATATATATATATATATATATATATATAAATCCATAATTTAACATAGTTATTGTCGAAAATATTATAGATATCAATTCATATAATTAATATTGACCACTAAAGTAACTGTATTCATAAGGAAAGAAATCACATTGAAATATAACCATCCTCCATGCTACAATAAAGACCATTATATATATATATATATATATATATATATATATATATATATATTAGTCTTCCACATACAAGCCTGTTTCGCTGTATCAACAGTATACATCTTTCATTAAAAACTAACGACAAGGAAGATTTTATAAATATTTGATTTATTTTTCCGGTTTTAATCAAAACGTACATAACACTAGTACTAAAAGTAACATACAAAAATCATCAAGCTATTTTAGTGCAACCAAATGCACATTAATTATAAACAGGACGAATTTTCTATGCGAAAAATTATTAAACACTATATTTCTTCCGTAAATCCTCAAATGCATGTAAAATTTATAATATATAATATAAGACTGCAAACCTTGTTGTTTCTAATGATAATGACCCCATCAAATCTAAAACTAGCGATGGATAATATAGATTATGAATTTCAATGCTTTGTATAAGATTGTTTCTTGTAATAAATCAATTACTAATACTAGTCATACTACCACTTCTCTGAGTAGACACCTTATATGATACCTATCTAATAATAATAATAATAATAATACTTTTGTTGAAAATACAAAAATATAATTTAAATCACAATATCAAAGGCACCTCGTCATAATTAGTTACTATATATGAAACAATTTTCTCTTACCATCAACCTTCCAACATTTAACTGTGAAAATGGAGTTTTGGAAGTTTTTGAAAAAATAGGCAGACGCTTATGCGTTGACCAGCCGCCCGCATCACCTGATAGCTTTAAAGGATTCTCCTTTTCAAATCACAAAATGTCACAAAAATTACATTAAATTCAAACATGAGGACATAGTAACACCACTGGAAAATAACACCCTAGAAAATGTCCAATGAAGTGGCTGAAAAGGCTTAGAAAATAGAAACAATTATGGAATACTTTCACAGTCTTTATCTCCGGCAAAAAGGAAACATCTAAGAATACAGGAAAAATTAAATAAAAATTAATAAAATCTTTCTTATCGGTCATTTTTAACGAAAACGAAACACGTTTAAATGAAAAATTACTGCCTAAATATATCAATATATATATATATATATATTTAATCATGTCACCCCAACCAAGGCATTCCACTACCACTATAGCGCAGGGGGTTATATAGGGCGGTAGACGAGTTAGGATGTACATAGGGGGAGAGTTGGAGAGAATGGGTGTGACTTAGTGTGTTAGGAGGAGTCTATTGACCTTACATTTAAACTCCTGGAGGTTATAGCCGTCGGGGAATAACTTGTAGATCAAGGTCTGAAGTTCGTCGTAATTCAACGACAAACATAATTTCGGGTGGTGTTTTTGTATTTCTCCAATATGCCTCACTCAAACTAAATTAAAATCGAGTAACTGGTAGATAAGAGTCTGATGCCTTAATATGCGAACAAAAATTTAAATTGACACAGAGGATGAGGCAAAAATCAATGGAAAATATTGCTTTTTGTAATCGTTTTTTATGAAACGCTTAGTTGTATTCATGTAACTTCTACCTTATCATATGCCATATCAATTTCATGTTTTCTACAAGGTGCATACCCCTCCTACGTTGTAGGGACAGTGCATCCACTTCTTTTGCGTCATAACGTCATCGCAGAATATTACAGGAGCTTTTTGACTAAGTGTTTGACTTTACCATTTCTACATAACCACTAAAAACCCCAGAGCAATGCCAGGCTATACTGCTAGTTCTTAATAATAATAATAATAATAATAATAATAATAATAATAATAATAATAATAATAATAATACCACCCAGGTCACTGAGATAAGATATGTTACACTTTTATGGGACACAGACAGGACGATCAAACTTAATCACCCACACATCGTGATCAATGACCCCAAATCAGCGCGTATTTTCTTTTTTACATGTTAACTTCTACTGACTGCATTTTATTTTTGAAGATCTTCATGAAATTATCAAAATTAAAAGGAACTTGAAGTGCAAATTTTATTATGTGTGACGTGTATTTCTATTTTATTATATTTTTACACAAAATGAGGGAGACAATGTCATTACATCATTTCAAATATAGATCTTTCTTTGGAAACCGTAAGGAAATCAGTATACAATATAAATCAAAGGAAACAATAGTAATAATAATAACAGATTTAAAAAAAGGAACCTGATAACTAATTGATATGATTTGCTTATGTAACTCTCAAATTATGATAACCTGCAAATCGAATTAACAAAAATGATAATCACTGTTGAGAAACTGGCCCCCAGTTACAACAGCGTTAAAAAAGGATACCGAAAAGCATGTAAGCAAAATTAATGGACAACCAGCATCTCAGAGTTGCAAAAGATCATTCTGTGCATAATATCCTCCACAAAACCTTCTCAATTTAAACGAAACGTCCCAAATGTACTTTGATTAATCACCTACACTGCATTTTCACTCATAGACCTTGGATAGAATATGTTAATTAAGCACTTTAAATTACTTGCTAGAGCAAGATAATACCATAGAAAATAGTATTTCAACCACAACTCTACCGTCACCAACAAGAATAAAAATATAAATTTTTCATTTTATTTTATTTTATTTTATTTTTTGGCAGTGTCGTATTCAAACATAAGAAAAATTGGATACGAAACTGTTCAAAAAGGAAACATTTCGAAAGATCTATGACGTGAGGAATTTCACTTAGTTACAATTTTGGCTTTGACTGATCGACTAGTTTTCTGTAGGTCAGTTTGTTAAAGTGAGCTGGGACAGAGGTTCAGATTGTCCGGGAGAAAGCAAATATTTTAATATGATTTCTCAGGCCGGTAGATGAAAATAAATAAATAAATATACTGATTAATCAATGAAGCTTATCGTCAATTATATATATATATATATATATATATATATATATATATATATATATATATATATATATATATATGAATTGTTGTTTCTTGCTTATTGATTAATTTGCTTCTATCATTCTGCTGTTAATCTCGGGGTCCTCGAAAAATCTCAAGGGGGCCTTCAGTGTAATCGAACCCGATTTGGCTGCTTGTTTTCAGTCACTTTATCACTGATGAAATGTGGTTTCCTTCTGACATTTATACAAGTATTTTAACGATCTTCTGCTCTGACGAGCTTTATCCCCTTGTACGCCTCCCTCATCAATTTACCCCGTGCAACTAGTTTGGCAACTACGTCCCACCGTTTTACCGTTGAAATAGACTAAAGTAACCGCCAATACTACTCTTGCAGTTTCTTTCCTCAAGCTTCTCTCCTGTGGAACTCATCTCCCCATGCTTGCTTCTCTGATTGCTACAATCTTCAAAAGTTTAAATGCAACGTCAATTGCCATCTTCTATCTCCGTGTCTCCCAACTCTTATTTACCTTTTCCACAACATCACCTATACTGTTTTCTTCTCTGTCATTCGTCTCCCCTCATTGTAACGCCCTATGCACCAGTAGCAGTATTACCTTGTTTGGGGGGAAATTATTATAAAAAAAGAAAAATAATTATATACGCAGGAGGCTAAAATAATGAAAGAGGAGTCGGCGTGATACTGGATAAAGACACAAGAAAATGCTATATGGGATACTGCCAGATATCTGAAAGAATTCTAAGAGTTAAACTGAAAGGCGACCCCTCAATATATCGGTTATTGTGGTATATGCATCCACAACCCTAAGTACACAAGAAGAAATCGAATCCTTCTATTCCATGATAGACAACTCAGTGCAAGTCACAAGAAATCAGAATTATCATGGGATATCTGAATGCCAAAGTTGGCCAAGGGAAGGAAGGTGAAACGGTTGGAGTGAGAAATGGGTCCAATGGTACTGAGCGAGTGACCAGGTTATAAGAAAAACCTGGATCCGAGCACTTAATATGACTATGGATATGGAAAAGTCCAGGAGGAGAAACTAAGAACCAAATTGATAACTATCAGCAAGAGATTCAGGAACGCACTTCTTCACTGCAAAACTTCTCCAACTGAAGAAACGACCACTAGCCAGTTATATGTAAACTAAGAATGAAACTAATGAGAATAAAAAACCTAACCCATCCCCCAGACACCAAACCTGTAAGAAATGTATACGGACTACGTGAATACGAAGGACAAATTAAAAACGGAAGCTCAAAATGAGACGCACTAAGAAAAGCTATAATGAAATCTGCGAACGACATTATCCCCCACCCCCCAAAAAAGCACATCTTAAAAAAATGAGTGAATCACTGAATAGATTCTTGACATGATGCAAAAGAGAAAACAATATTAAGATAAGGAACAGAATACAGAAAACTACAAAAGGAAATAAGAAGTAAATGAAAGCAGGCTAAAAAAGATGGCTCAATGACAAATACGCCAAAATAGAGAGACTGAGCATGACAAGTAAAAAAAGATATGTATATAAAAAAAGGAACCAACAAGACAAAAGATCTTCCCAGCAACAGGAAGTATAAAAGTAAAAGTCAGAACACTCATACTTGAAAAAGAAAACAATACTTCAGCGATGGAACGAGTATATAGAAGATCTCTTCCACGATACGAAGGAACAACAGGCAATACACAAAAATACAGGTGACCCAGAAATATTGAAAACCGAAGTGGAAGCTACACTGGCCAAATTGAACAAAAAGAAAGTAGCAGGACCTGGCGGTATTGTAATGAAGATGCTGATGTCCTTCAAGGATGTGCGTTGTGGTGCATTGGATATCGGTTCGGAACGAGAAGTCGGGGAGCCGAGTTTGAATTCTAGCTGAATTCATTGCATTCACTTACGCGCAAATACCCTTGCGAAAGGTATTAATCCGTCTCTTCCTTCCAGTTATGGGTTAAATAGCAGGACAGATTTGGTTCTATAGCCTTGGCTGGCAACCAGTCTACCGCAGAAAGCAATGGCAACCTACTGTGGGATAATATTCTGCCCAGTCAGTCATGTCTCTTTCGAGACATGATCGCCCAAAGCGTGTATCATGTATGGCACTTAACTGACTGACGTTCTTCAACGGCTTTGGCGTGGGCAGGATCACAGAAATAATAAACGAAATCTGCAACAGTGGCGATATACCGGTTGACCTAAGCAGATCAATTTTTATAGCACTACCCAAGGAGCCAGGTGCGACGGAATGTGAACTCCACCAAGCAATCAGCTTAATGAGTCACATAAAATTCATCATCTGAATTCTTATGAACAGAGCGCGCAGCAGGATTGGCCCAGAAATAGGAGAAGATCAGTGAGGTTTTGTTAAAGATACCGGAACAAGGAACTCGATATTCATGCTCAGAATGCTACCCAAAAGAACAATAAAATGCACAAGGAACTTAAGTTGTGCTTTATAGGCATTTGACAAAATATGTTACAAAGGATTACTTGAAATCCTCGACAACCTTGATATTTTCGGAAAGACATTAGAATATTCAAGAAACTACATTGACAACAAACGCTTGCGTACGGATAGGAAACGAAATCAGCATGTATACAAAAATAGAAAGGAGCATAAGACAAGGATATGTTTTCTCATCGGATCTTTTCAATTTATACAGCTATTCTTTGAGAAATATAATCCTTGCCAGGATTCATCATTGGACAATCTAAACAGTATGAGATATTCAAAAGCTTACCAAATCACCGAGAGACAGGAAAATAACATTTAAAACAAAGAAAAGAGTTTTGGACTGCTCTTTAATTATTGTCCTATTCTATGGCAGCGAATGTTGGACTATCATTTCAAGGATGAAGGAGAGGCTTGAGGTAGAAATGTGGTTCTATAGAAGAATGCTGAGGATAACATGGACCGGGCAGCTGGGCAATGACGAGAGGTTGGAGAGGATGCAAATGAAAAGAAAACTCATATTTAACATCAGGAAGAGACAGCTGAGATTACAGGGACGCGTAATGAGGAAAGAGGGTCTGGAGAATCTTATACTCACTGGATGGATAGAAGGAAAGAGAGACAAGGGAAAGCAGCGCCAGACATATTTGATAGGCTTGAACAATGGATAGCCGAGCGGGGTTTGGAAGAGATACGAAGTGGAAAGTTATTGAGAGTGACAAGAGACAGAGACAAATAAAGGTTCATGATCGCCTATGACCTGAAGCTACAAAGCACACGAAGAAGAAAATGTGATTAAATTTTTCATGGATTTTAACATGGTCTGCGTTGTGGCGAATTGGAACAAGAACTCGGGGAGCCGAGTTCGAATTCCAGTTGAATTCCTTGCATTCACTTACGCGCAATTACCCTTGGGAAAGATATTAATCCATCTCTTCCCTCCAGTTATGGGTTAAACAATAGGACAGAAAGCAATGGCAACCTACTGCGGGATAATATTCTGCCCAGTCAGTCATGTCTCGAAAGAGACATAATCGCCCAAGCGTGTATCACGTATGGCACTTCACTGACTGACTGACTTTAATCCATAGTACCAATGGTTTTAAGGAAAGTAATTTCAGCAATGAAAATTATTTTAATCATAAAAAAAAATAAAAATAAAATAAATATTCTAGACATCCCTTTTATCCAACCTATTCGTGTATTTGAAATTCAAGTCTTTAACTCTAATCGTGCAATCCTGCATTACGTGACCGAATTAGTGAGATTTCCTTTAAAAATGAATTTTAGATGTAAGCTTTATGCTTGTACGGTAAATTTCTGAATTTGCATTTTCTAAAAATCTATTATCATCGCAATAGCAGAATATACGATCTTGATGGAAACTTAAGCAACCAATGTTTTTTCAATGTTGGCAACTTTCTCACCTGCCAATTCGATAAGCACTTTTTATTTAAACGTTTGCTAACACTTTTTAATAAATAAACCATGGCAAACCATTAGCATTTTTTTCTTCTTTCTAAAATTTAAAACCATGTTTTTTTTTAAATTTCTTCAAAAAGTTTTTGCAAAATGTTTTACGAATCTTACCAACTACCACGTATCACAAGTTTTTTTAACAGTCGACTTCTGTATACAGTAATATTTATTAATTCTAATTGTCTCAGAACTACTAACTTTTATAACATCTAACCTACAAATAGAGGTTGATGCATTCTAAAAAAAATCAAAGAATCTTACTGACAAGACAGTTTGTTTCCACATTACTGAAGGAGTGTTTATTACTTTAATTAAAAAAAAATCTAATACTTTTATAAAATTTGAGATTTTATTGATCAACATGAAATGAAAAAAGTACGCATGTATAGTATTTAAGAATTCTTTATTCAACTGAGAATACAATGTTCGCGTATAGTGTCCTTTTTATACTCTCAGAAAGCAAACAAGCTCTCTCTCTCTCTCTAAGAGGAGAGTGATAAAACAGGGGGAACACTGTTAATTATTGATAACTCAAAACTTACTCTAAAAGTATTAAGAACAGGTCTTGTTCATTTTATTTAATTAATCTTCATATTTTTTAAAAGAAGTCGAATAAAATTACAGTGAAGAAAAATATCATAGACAATTTATAGACAATAGTTGTTAAAAACTTCTCGTTCCAAAATCATGACCAAAATCTGACCAATTGACCAAACAGCTGTTTTTGTAAGAGTTTCTTAGTCAAGGGAATACTTATTCACTCCTAACATTTATATAGGACTAGAAGCAAATGCAAAAAACATCGGTAAAGTAACATTTTCAGTATTTTCAGTGTCAGACCATAGGATATTTACAAAACACTAAAGTTAATTAAACCTTTCAATCTAGGCAAAAAATTTAACCCCTAAGTCGTAATACCCCCATTTATCTTTGTGGTTGTATGGCATTGAATAATAGATAATCTCCTCAAAGATGAGGAAGAAACTTGAAACAACAGAAATGTGGTTGTACAGAAAGATGTAGAGAATAGGATGAACAGAACTTTTGATCAACATCGAGGTCTTAGAGAAGATGGAAACAAAATGGAAACTTATAATGTAACTGAGGAAGAAGCAGCTGAAATTTCTTGGACACGCAATGAGGAATAAGGGATTGAAACATTTACGCGCAAATACCCTTGGGAAAGATATTAGTCCGTCTCTTCCCTCCAGTTATGGGTTAAATAACAGAACAAATTGGGTTCTATAGCCTTGGCTGGCAAGCAATCTACCGCAGAAAGCAATCCCTACTGCGGGATAATCTTCTACCCAGTCAGTCATGTCTCTTTCGAGACATGATCGCCCAAGCGTGTTTCACGTATAGCACTTAACTGACTGACTGATTAAGAAACATAGAAAAGCATCATGTATCATACTTGATAGTCTTGAGTAAACGAATGGTAGATCAGAGTTTGGAAAAAGTAGAAATAAGAAAAAAGAGTTAAGGGATAGGAAGATGTGGAGTGTCATGGCTCCTTACATCCTGAATTAATATGGCACATAAATGAAGAAGATCATGGTGTGAATCAAAGTACCATTAAGAATTTTGTCTAATCGGCATTTTGTTTTCTTTGCTATGAGGTGAAATTAGTGCTGTGTAATAAGTTGCAGTGTGGGGAGTGTCATTAAGTTTATGTATATAGGGGGGTCCGTTAATTAAAGTTAAAGTAATGCCATATCTCCTTCCATTCGCATACGGGTATGTCAGTGGTTCCCAACGTAATTTGACAAAATGGCTAGAAAGAGAATGATGAGGCCATTAAAAATGCTTTGAATCTAGGAGCTTCTCATGATGGGTTTCTCGATCATATTCTGTCTAGAAGCAACAAAATATTAAAACTTTAATCTTATTTTCTAGTATCATGATGTAGTTTTTCTTTATTAGTTACATCTTAAATTTGTATTTTAAAAGTTACTTATCTGAAAAAATAACCAAATTGTTCATTTATAAAGTCTGTTACAAATTTTTCATTTTCGGAATTATGTGTTTATGTGACTGTTGTTCAACAAGCTATTAAATTATCTGGAAAATTACTTGCTTCCTCGATATACTAAATATATATATATATATATATATATATATATATAGTGACTTTGGATGAAAGAAATGATATGTAGAGGATGGAAAGGGCGACACGGAAATTCGAAAGTAGTTTGGGATAGCAAATGTTACCTTCCGGAACAAAGTATTATCAAAGAAAAATATCACTAAAAAATTGAAAAGAGTACTGAACTGTTATGTAATATGGGTCCTCGTATAAGGCAGAGAATACACACAGATGAAGAAGAGCTTTAAGCAACAGACGTGGTTCTACAGAAGGATGCTGAGAATTCTAAGAACCGAATATATGAGAAACGACGAAGTTCCAGAGACAGTAGCAACAAAAAGGAAACATACTTAAAATCAGGAAGAGACAGTTGAAAGGGCGAGATAATGAGAAAAAAGGTTTGAAAAATGTGATACCCATGAGACGGATTGAAGTTAAGAGAGACAGAGGAAAGCAATGCATAGCATAGCTGGTGGACTTGAGTAAATGGATGACTGTGAAGTGCTTGGGGGATATGGCAAAAGAACGAAATTTATTAACAGATACTATGTTCAGAAAATTGAGGAGATATATGATCACCAACGTCCTGAAGTTATAAGACATATAGAAGTAAAATGACCAAGCAATAAAACATTCACTTCCAAAAGAAGGCTAAGGCGTTTTAGATATAATCCTTACTGATTTGACGTTGGAAATATTCCTCATAATTCATTGGTTACGAACAGTTGTACACACAAGTACAGTTTACACATGACGAAGAGCTTTATAGTTTAATCTCTTACAAAACTGCCATTGTTTTCAGACTAAATAATATTTTAATCAAAAGCAGAAAATAACAAAATGAGAATTCTATAAGATGTTCTGATCCAGTCAATGAAAACGTTAGGGCAAATAAACTAGACAGTCCTGCTGGACAAACACAACATAAAATTACTACATTAAATACGTCTCTATGTGACATAAAAATTTAAAGCAAATAAACAATACTAAAGAATATTATAAAAAAGCTTGCCTGCTCGGGATAGTAGCAGCGGTATATAAAAAAGTATTTGATACAGCCTGTCGATGAGAAGAACAAATGACCGGTTTGTTTTCTTAAGCTATGAAAGGTAGCTTGAACTTCTGACCTAGCAAAAAACATCATACACTGCGCCGAAGCTAAATGATAATTATAATACAGGATCAAGTAACCAAAATCCTCCAGTGAGAGAGTAAGGTTTTCAATGAGAAAAGGCCGAGAAAGCTTTAGTAATAAATATGCACAGTTTTGTGAGAATCCCAACAGATATGTCGTGCACAACAAACAAGACATAATGATGGAAGAATAAGGGAATAAAAACTACTCATAGTACAATCGTGTTATTTTGACTAGGGCAAGACATGACTTGTAAATTTTAATACCTCTAAAACAAAACTGATTTCCTCTAATCACTTCAGAGAAATCTTTCTTTCTGCCTTCAGCTTGAATGATGTTAACTTTCAGGAGAGCAACATTCTACGCGTTCTTGGACTCACTCTTTCCGTTGTCATGAAGTGAAGCGACTATACGAAATCAGTTGCTAAATCTATTGCTTAGAAAGTTGACACAATGTGTTGTGTCAAAAATGATTTCTCGTCAGAATCCATCTTGCACATATATAAATCTACCATTTTTTGTGCATTGAATACTGCTACCATATATGATTTGGTGCTCCTGTTGTATATTTCGAAATTCTTAATAAAATTAAAAGTGTCTGTAATTTCATCGAATCTGAACTGGATTTCAGTTACTTTCTTAAACATAGCTTCCTTTTCTCAAATATTTTCACGGCAACTGTTCTGATGAGCATTTTTATCTTATTACCTTGACTACGTGAATTTAACCGTTTTACTGATGAACTAGCTAGAAGCCACTGCTATTTTTATCCTAAGAGTTTCTTTCCTTGCATTTTCTTAAAATTGCTTTACGATTTTTTGCTTTCCTACAGTTTTAAAAAATTAAGTGCAATTTCAACTGACATTTTCTATCCTTTTTAACTTTGTTATTTATTGACCTTTCCCCACTAACGTATTCTCATTCACTTTCACTCCCTGAAATCTCTTGCATCCAAGTGGCATTGTAGCCTTCCTTGGGGTGAAGTGATTAAAAAATAAACGATAGGACAAAAAACAAAAAAACAACTACGACTCTCTTTGAATGACCATTTGTGCTGACTCGACTATACGATCTGAACGAATTTTTAACTGAAGATCCATACAAATTTATCAAAGCCTGTCACAATATCACGGGCATCTGGCTATGATGAATGCTTATGATAGGTATGATTGGGTTTTGCATAGCTGGACACCAGAGTCATTTAGTTGTTGTGCTGACATCTCATTCAACAACAAGAATAAGAAGAAAAAAATTGAGTATCGAGCTGCTGTACAAAAATAAAATAAAATAAAATAAAAATACTGACACTGAACTGCGATTTAGAAATACTATTTAAAAAAACTATCTGCTAGGGACAGAAACGGTATTCAAAAAGTATTGGATAAAGCCTGTTTATGAGATGAACAAATAATTGATTTATTTTCCTAAATCGTGAAAGATTACCTTAAAATTAATTTCTTACCAGTGGAAATAATAATAATAATAATAATAATAATAATAATAATAATAATAATAATAATAATAATAATAAGAGTTGTGCCAGTGATAGTAGGTGCACTTGGAATGATAAAAAATGGAACAAAACAACACATTGAAAGAATCCCTGGAAACCCCAGCTTAAGAGCTATTCAAAAAATTGTCTTATTAAGTACAGCCCACACACTAAGGAAAACTTTATCTATGTAATGCTAGGGATGATAGGGAAGATAGAAAAACATGAAATGGAGTCATAACAACACGCCACGATCTGCCTTAGGTCTCCCCGTAGACTTGGTTGGTAGTGAGACCAAAGCAGAAATCGAAATATGATGAAAAATGACATAATAATAATAACGAAAACAAGAGCAACAATAAAAAAAATACTAGCGTTAAAAGCTGATACCGAACGGTTTGTTCTTGCTGCATAGGAAAAATGCTTGCTAAGTAGAAATTACAGAAGACACATACTGAAAAATTGTGTTAATAGGAAATGCAGATTCTACGATAGTTATCCACTAAGAAATGGCCATCTTGTGTCAGGTTGCACAGTATTAGTACTAACAGAATATAAAATCCGGCATTATAAAATAGGCCAATAACTGCACTGGAAAATATACAACTTTAAATTTTTAAGGGAAGTAAGTCAGTCAGTCAGTTAAGTGCCATGCGTGATACACGCTTGAGCGATCATGTCTCGAAAGAGACATGGTTGACTTGGCAGATTTTTTTTTCTCAAAACAGGTTGCCATTACTTTCTGCGGTTATAGAACCTAATCTGTTCTGTTATTTAACCCATAACTGGAGGGAATATACGGATTAATACCTTTCCCAAAAGTATTTTTACGTAAGTGAATGCAAGGAATTCAACTGGAATTCGAACTCGGCTCCCTGATTTCTCGTTCCGAGCTGATAAACACTGCACCACAAAGCACACTGAGGAATATATTCTGCAAGAAATTGAAATAAAAATCACCCAAACCCAATTACAGAAATAGGAACTGTACCAATTTTGTTGGAGTTTACAATACACAAAGCCAGAACAATCACATAAATCAACCAAATATTGTAATCAATATCCACAAAAACAGAATGTGCTTTCTTATTGACATGCCTCTTCCAATCATATGGCTGTTTCAGACTGAAACAGCCATATGATTGTAGAGAAGAGAACATATATAAAAGAGATTATGTAGATGTTCTAAAACATAATTTATAATAAATATTCACAGCTCTATGCATCATATATCGAGCACTGTTTTAAATTAATGTTTTGGACGGAAAAAAATTTTCTTTTTTCTCTCCTCATTCTATACTCACTCGGATATATATATATATATATATATATATATATATATATATATATATATATATATATATATAGTCATCCGCAGACAGATCTCTGTCATTGTATCACAGTTCATCAGTACGGTTAGACATCCCAATGCTTTTAGCCAGATTTGAAAACCGACCGAATTGACATCATTTTTGCTAGTTGATTTTCTATATAGAGAACTAGTAAATCTAGGTGTGCTGGAATCAATAAATACATCAAAGAATGGAATGTTATTATTAATATTAAGTTCTAATGTAAATCTGAGGAAGGAGTGACTTTCAAATTTGTTTTTCAGTTGTGTAATTTGATCAATACTTTTAGCTAAAATGACTCATGTAAGCCGAAAGCTTAGAACCAGCAAAATAAAAAAAAATATCTAAATGTTGGACAATTTTTGCATTTATTTCACCTGAAATTAAAGCCAAAATACGATGTTTACAACGGCTCATGATTAAAAATAATAGATATTCATTGTCTGTTATATTTAACAATATAAGTTTAGATAATTATCAGCTGACTTGATACACTATATATATATATATATATATAGGTGTGTGTGTGTGTGTGTGTGTGTGTGTGTGTGTGTGTGTGTGTGTGTGTAAAAGACAACTTTTTCCATAGAATAGATACTGCAAAGACTATTGCTGCTAATGATTAGAAAGGGACCATAATGAAAAAAGGAAGTTTGGAGAATTTACCAATCAAAGGACACATAGAAAGAAAGAGAAATACATGATAACAGTAATTACTCTGCTTGACAATCACAATGACGAGAAATTGTCGTAAAGTAACAATTTTTTGTGGGGGGAATAAAAAAGCGAAATTTTTGAAGGACCGTGATTGTGCTACATAATACAGTAGCAATCCCAAGTAGTACAATCTTCTACGAGTGTGCAATCTCAAAATTGGCCCCAGTTCTTGGAGATTCAATACTTATGGTATCCAGAGCGAGCTCAAACAAGAATGGGGATAACTTCTGTTCCCTTTATTGACCGCAGTATGTACATTTTAACTTTGATAGTTTTCCCGATTTCTCTCTATGTGCATTCGGAATGAGAAATCGGAAAGGTGAGTTTGAATTCCAGTTGAATTCACTAGTTTATCCCTTGTTTCTTTTTTTCAGATCAGGTTTCTGGTTCTATTGTGTGATATCTCCTTTTTGTATAAAATAATGGACTCGTCTGAGTGTACATATAATCCTACCTAGAGAGAACTGAGGGTCAAGTTGTCAGTTGGCATTTGCCTCTGCAACTATGACACTGTCAGCACTCTACTTTCGGGTAGAGGGCGCTCTCTGCTTCCGAGCAGAGAGCAATAACCCAGTCGTGGTTCCGCCGAAGGGTAGAGGCACGACTGGGTAAAAATAGACAGACATTTTTTGGCCGGACCAAATGGCCCGGAAATCCCAGTTAAACTGATCATGTGTCATATGTTGCCCTTACTGGGAGGGACAACTAAATAATGAGTTGTAAGTTGGTGAGCAGATTTTAGTTGGAGTTGGTTGAATCTGGAATCACAGCTACAGTTACTCTGAACTCCACTCAGCTAAAATAAATTACGCGGACTTACTATTTCACTTCAAGACTGTACATATTTATTTCTACTAATAGTATTCCTAAATTGATTAACCCACGTCCAATATAATTTACATTTTCTATCTACATATCTGTTATTGTTATTTATTATTTTGTGCGGGTTCTCACCCGGAATCCACAATAGTTTCCTTCTAAAGTTTTCTTATTCACTTTCACACCCTGTAGCCACTTGCGGCTTAGTGGCATTATCATCTTGCTTGGGGTGAATTGACTAAAAATACAGATTTTAAGAAGAATGTGGGAAGAAAAAACTCCTGGTAAATAAACATAAAGATTCTCATATAAAAAAAGACATTGGACATTGTCTGGGTATGCGTTTTTTATGTAATAGATATTGGCTCGTAATGGGAAATCGGAGAATTGAGTTCGAATTCCAATCGAATTATTTTTTATTCACTTACGCACAAATACCATTTAGGAAGGTATTAATGCATCTCTTCTTCTCTCACCTATGAGTTGAATATCGAGACAAATTGGGTTCTCTAGCTTTGATCGGCAACTGGTCTACCTTAGGAAGTAATGTCAATCTTGCAGGAAATTTTTCTGCCTAATCAGTCATGTATTGAAAGAGACATGATCATTCAAAAATGTATCACGTAGGCACTGAGTAATTCTAACGCCTCCAAGACATATATATTTACGATAGTACATGTTATTTCTTCTTTATCTATCACTAAAAGGCACCAATTTTCTGTGCACTACGTCAGGATCACTTGGTAATATTGAATTATGAAATTACATAAAATCAAGGTTATATTAGGGTCGCATATTGACGTAATCAATGGAAATTCTGTTCTTGAGGCATATTGTCAAAAACACTCTTCACAACCATAGAACATTTCGGAGAATCCTCACAAAGTAATTTATAGTAGTAACAGCAGGTCAACAGTCTTAGTCTCAACTTCAGTTTTCCCTAAGCACTTTTTAGGTATTTTCCACGTACTCCCATTAATACATGATTACTTCAACATTAATGTACCTTAGCTTTTCAAATTAATTTTCCGAGTACTCTCCTTAATACATGATTACTTCAAAATTAATGTACCTTAGCTTTCCAAGGCCCCTTTTTCATGTACTCTCATTACTTCAACATTAATGTACCTTAGCTTTCCAAGGCCCCTTTTCCATGTACTCTCATTACTTCAACATTAATGTACCTTAGCTTTTCAAATTAATTTTCTGAGTACTCTCCTTAATACATGATTACTTCAAAATTAATGTACCTTAGCTTTCCAAGGCCCCTTTTCCATGTACTCTCATTACTTCAACATTAATGTACCTTAGCTTTTCAAATTAATTTTCCGAGTACTCTCCTTAATACATGATTACTTCAAAATTAATGTACCTTAGCTTTCCAAGGCCCCTTTTTCATGTACTCTCATTACTTCAACATTAATGTACCTTAGCTTTTCAAATTAATTTTCCGAGTACTCTCCTTAATACATGATTACTTCAAAATTAATGTACCTTAGCTTTCCAAGGCCCCTTTTCCATGTACTCTCATTACTTCAACATTAATGTACCTTAGCTTTCCAAAGTCCCTTTTCCAAGTGCTCTCATTAATACATGATTACTTCAATATTAATGTGCTTTAGCTTTTCTGTTGTGGATCCGAGAATGGGGCTCGCACAAATAAATGAACAAAAGCCAGTAATTGTGAAAGGAAACAAGTGTATTAACGTAAGGATACAGACTTGATTGAAGATTAGTACTCCAGGAATACGGGTTATTAAAAAGTATATGTACAAGTCTCTGGAGGTGAAACCGTAGTATATTGAGTATGTCTGCGTCGGAAGCCGACGGGTTCTGCGTCATAATTTTCTCGATGAGTGGAGCACATAGCTACTCTTAGCTACTGTAAACTGAGTGCTAATCTCTCTGGACTCTCGTATTCTCCGATTAACTCTCTGTGAAAACGCGGTATTCTCCAGTCACGCTTTTATAGCAGTAGTATAAGTATACTCTTTATGAGAAGAAGAACCCCACAACATTTTCAAAGTCCCTTTTCCGAGTACACTCATTATTACATGATTACTTCAACATTAATGTACCTTAGCTTTTTCAAATCATTGGTCATATCATGGGGGTGCACTTGGAATGATAAAAATTGGAACAAAAAACACATTGGAAGAATCCCTTGAAATCCTAGTTTAAGAGATAGACAAAAAACTGTCTTGTTAAGTACAGCCCACACACTAAAGAGAACTTTGTCTATGTAAGGCTAAGGATGTTAGGGAGATATAAAAAACATGAAATAGAGCCATAACAACACACCACGACCTGCCTTAGGTCTTCTTGCAGACTTGGAAGGTAATGCAACCATATCAGAAATAGAATTATAATGAAAAATGGAATAATAATAATAATAATAATAATAATAATAATAATAATAATAATCTATACATACCCCGTAAAGAAGGTGGTAGAGGTCTTATTCAGCTGGAATTGTCATACAAGACAACAACTATTGGCTTACTAACATACATAGAAACAACAAAGGATTGGATGATACAATTAGTAAGGCAACATGAAGAAAGAAAGAAAAAATATTCAATAATAAAAGAAGGCAGTAAATACAAACAAGATTTACAGTTAGTAGATTCTGTAGAAAAGCAAAACAGAAGCCAAGAACCAACTATTGCGGCAAAAAATATGAAAATGAAAGCCAAAGATAAAGCTCTTGAACAGATGAAACAGCGCTGGCAAGACAAACCTCTGCATGGCCAATATCCAGAACGTGCCAATAAATCCAATGTTGACAAAGTTAATACTCATCGATGGTTACGTGCATCTGGATTAAAGTCTGAAACTGAAGGCTTTATTCTTGCAGCACAAGACCAAAGTCTTTTCACTAGAAACTTCCAGGCAAATATTATGCATAATAATATGGATCCAAAATGCAGGTTTTGTGATAAACACCAAGAAACAATAGACCACCTAATCTCAGGCTGTTCTGTGCTTGCCCCAAATGAATATAAAAATCGCCACGATAGAGTTGGGCAATATTTACATTGGGCAATGTGCAAACATAATGGAAAAGCTGTAAACAAACACTGGTATGAACATCACCCAGCACCGGTTACAGAAATAGAAGATGTAACCATTCTATGGGATTACACCATCTACACAGACAGAAAAATTGAAGCAAACAGGCCAGACATTATTGTTAAAAAGCAGAAGGAGAAAACTTGTCTATTAATTGATATGGCTTGTCCATCGGATTGTAACATAGCAATCAAGGAATTTGAAAAACTGTCAAAATATAAAGACCTGGAAATTGAAATAGAAAAAATGTGGAAATTGAAAACAAGAGTTGTGCTAGTGATAGTAGGTGCACTTGGAATGATAAAAAATGGAACAAAAAACACATTGAAAGAATCCCTGGAACCCCCAGCTTAAGAGATATACAAAAAATTGTCTTATTAAGTACAGCCCACACACTAAGGAAAACTTTATCTATGTAATGCTAGGGATGATAGGGAAGATAGAAAAACATGAAATGAAGCCATAACAACACGCCACTACCTGCCTTAGGTCTCCCCGTAGACTTGGTTGGTAGTGAGACCAAAGCAGAAATCGAAATATGATGAAAAATGACATAATAATAATAATAATAATAATAATAATAATAATAATAATAATAATAATAATAAAAATAAAAATGTGGAAATTGAAAACAAGAGTTGTGCCAGTGATAGTAGGTGCACTTGGAATGATAAAAAATGGAACAAAAAAACACATTGAAAGAATCCCTGGAAACCCCAGCTTAAGAGATATACAAAAAAATTGTCTTATTAAGTACAGCCCACACACTAAGGAGAACTTTGTCTATGTAACGCTAAGGATGATAGGGATATAGAAAAAACATGAAATGGAGCCATAGCAACACACCACGACCTGCATTAGGTCTTCCCGCAGACTTGGTAGGTAGTGCAACCATAGCAGAAATCGAAATATGATGAAAAATGACATAATAATAATAATAATATCCTTTGATTTATGTTTTACATCTCTTTTTCTCCTGCGTTCCAACCAAAAATCTAAGGTAAGAATTGGCATCATATACTCATTTTATGTAGATAAATCCCTTCTTTGGGTGTGAGATATGGTTGAGTGTATAATTTTAATTATTCATGAATTTACAAGTTCACGTTGACTTGACATTGATGACTAGAAATCTCATGTCTTTAGCAATTTTTACATTTTATTAATTTATGCATTTATATGTTCACACTAGATGTTTAGTGGTTAAAACAGAAATTGAATGAATGAAATGTCATTATTATTCATAATAATATTTTTACAGTGTCTACAATGCTAGTGATAATAAACGAAAGTAAAACCAAAAGAAAGAAAATATATCAAGAGAACAATTACATCTGGCATAATCAAAGTCGTGGCAAGGACAATACAAATAAAGTTATTCCCAAATGCCCTTTAATTCATGGCATTACTTGAACTAAGATTTCTCTTAATCAATTTTCACTTTGTCTCTCAAACTTCTTTTTAATAATTATTTATCTTTTTTTTTTATTTAGTTTTCTCAGGAAACTGAAACTTGGTGGATTTGTTTGTTCTGTCTGGCTTAATTCAATTATTTCTCTCTTAGTCATTGAAAACAATTAATTCGTAACAAGGCGCCTATTATAATTAATCAAGTTATTTTCCATAATTACCCTAAATAGTTAGCAACATTCCAAGATTTGGGAAGAAAGTAAAACTAAAACAAAGAAATGAATTAACGAGTAGAACAAAAAAAAAAATAAATAAATAAAAATAAAAAAATAAAAAAATAAAAAATTTAGCATATTTCGTCTTTGGTTACAAGAAAAAATTCAGTTAAAAAACGATTAATGTCATATTAAACAAAGAATGTATTTTCATTTATTTAAGAATCTCTAAAAATAACATTTATCAGTATATTTAGATGTTTTGTCTTCTCTTCAGCTTTAAGTATTTTCAATTACCAGCGAACAGTGTTCAAGTCTAGATAAAGATCAAATTCCATCATGATTTTCCAAACTAGGCACACCCTATTTTTGAAAAGTCGTGTCACACAACCTTTTTAACTTCAATTTTTTTTTTCTCGCTGGCAACTATGTAAATATCTAAAACTTATTTAATGGACTAAGACAATGGCATATTTTTCATCAATTCTTATGTTTGAGATAACAGTCAGGGATGAAAATGTGCAATAGACAATAGAAATATAAAATAATCCTTTCTTTTGAAATTGATTTGTATATTACTATACGTAAAGAACTCCCGATAACGAATAGCGAAATTTATATATTATTTATAAAAGTAATATGGGATCCAATTTACCATGTAAATTCATTGTAAACTGAAACGTTCGGAAGAAAAAACAAAAAGTTTATGTAACGTGGTTTCTTATATATATATATATATATATATATATATATATATATATATATATCTTTTTAAATATTTCAATAGTTAAACATTTTTGAGATACACTTAAAATTTGTTTCTTTAAAACAACGTTTAAAAGTATTATTACAGTTAGGTTTACGTTTAAAAATATCCAAAACTCTATCGCTTTCTAAGTCACATGATGTAAACATCACGCAACAGACGCTCCTCACGACGAACGCTTCTAGTATAAATTTGAAAAATCATTTGTTTCTGATTAAAGGCCGAGGCCGGTCTTAAATATCAACCTGCAGTCACTCTCTCACTGGCGCGACGTGGCTTCCCTGTGCCTCTTCTATAAATACTTTCATGGCTTCTGCTCTGATGAACTTAAATCACTGGTGCCCCCTAGGTGTGAGTTTGCACGAGATACTAGATTGGCAACTAGGTCCCACCCTTTTACAGTGAAATCGATGAAATGTAACCACAATTTCTACTCCAACAGCTTCTTTTATCGCACTTCCCGCCTGTGGAATTCCCTTCCGCATGCTTGCTTCCCGACGGCTATAACCTCCATGAGTTTAAATGTGAGGTCAATAGACACCTCCTAACGCACTAACTCACACCCATTCTCTCCAACTCTCCCCCTATGTACATCCTAACTCGTCTATCGCCCTATGTAACCCCCTGCGTTATAGTGGCAGTGGAATGCCTTGCTTGGGGTGACATGATTAAAAAAAAAATAAAATAAAAAATAAATAAATAAATACTGTTAAAAAAATACGTTTTTATACTTACAACTTTTTAGTAGTTTTTCATATATATATATATATATATATATATATATATATATATATATATATATATGAAATTCATAATCTGGAGCGCTTAGTCAATAGTAATATATATATATATATATCGTCTTTTCTTCTTATATATTTATATATATATATAAACAGTTACAATTTATAATCATTTTGATATTTTAAATATGAATGGTTTAATTTTTTGTAACATGAAAAAAATTGAAAAAGTCATTATTTCTGATTGAAGTGCCTGTTATATAACTGTTTGAATTTCGATTTTTAGTCGTAATTTTACAGGCAATATAACTTTAGAGGCTGGATTTTATAACGTATCATTCTGAATTTTGTTCTGAAATTGTTATTGAATATCGCATTTATTAAATACCTATACAGATATTTTTAAGAAGAAAATAAAAAAATTAGAATTAACAACTGGCTAATAATTGATTTGCATTGTTACTTGGTCTTTACTCTTAACAGTTTTCTTGACTTCAGTTAGTTAAATGCCATACATGATACACACTTGGGCAATCATGTCGCGAAACAGCAGATATGACTGACTGAGCAGAATATTTTCCTGCAGTAGGTTCCCACTACTTTCTACGGTAGACTTTTTGCCAACCAAAGCTACAGAATCCAGTATCTCCTGTTATTTAACCCATAGCTGGAAAAATAGATTAATATCTTTACCAAGGGTATTTGCGTGTATTTCTCAACTTATTATCGCTGTAATATGAGTTTATATACAGTTTCAAATTTTCTTTACTAAAAAGAAACACTTTTATAGTTAGCAGAAGTTAACTAAGTAAAAAAACATATCTGGATAAATGTTTAAAATATTATGAATAAAATTGTCTTTCTTATAATAATCGAGAGGGAAAAAGAGACAGGGGAAAGCAACGGATAACACATTTGAAGGACCTAATCAGGTGGATGATGGAACGAGGGTTGCATAGTGTAACAGGAGAAGGCGTTCTAAGAGTCTTCAGGGATAGAGAGACGTGGAAAGCCATGATCGCCTACGTCCTGAAGGAACAGGGCACATAGAATAAAAAGAATGGTTATTTTAGTATGAAATCTAAAACTTGTCATCCTGTATACTAATACAAAGTAGTATTTAGTAATTAGTAATTAATAATCATTCATAGACGTACAGTGACACCATGTGTATCTTCAATACATAGCTTAAAAATCCGAAGCTAAAAACAGGCACACAAAGTTTTGTATTTTGGATTGTCAAAAACACGAAACGACTCAAAGGAATAAAGATATATATTATTTGAGGGTGTAATATTTATACTATTAGAGTTGTTTTGATTTGAGGATTTAACATTTATATTATTAGAGCTAACTTGAATTTGATGTTATCTGAGGATAGTGCAGAAGATTCGGAAAGAGCTGGATGAGTCTAATGGTGATTACGAAGGAACGGCAACTCAGAAAACTCAATTTTATTGTTCGGTTGAGAAAAGAACTTCCGAAATCTATGATAGACAACGATCCCTCCATGTCATTCAGGTTTAGAAGTGCTTGAGTTTCTTATCAGGCAAATAGTGCATATCGACATTCAGTATTTCTCATACACTATGAGAAATATTCAATTTTTATCCCAAGCTATGAAGATCAAGAGGAAAACCTCCCAGATGAGATCAAGTCCCAAGTAGGCATCTACGCAGATGACACCACAATATGCTCTCGCTCCAGTAAGAAACCTGGCATGTCGAACAGACACAATCTCGCTGCTGACCTTGAACGGGATCTACACTGGTGAATGGTGAATTGGGGCAAGAAGTGGCTTGTCAACTTGAATGCGCCCAAGACCAAGCTGTTGTCTGTCAACCATCACAGGCAAACTCTCCTGCCTCCCATAAGCATGGACCAAGCGATTCTCCCTGAGTGCAATACAATGCGCCTCCTCGGCCTTACCCTCTCTTCTGATCTCAAATGGAACCGCTACATCGAATCCATAGCTAAATCCACTGCTAAGAAGGTTGGGTCACTGTGTCGATCCAGGACGTTCTTTCCACCTGAATCCATCCTGCATATATACAAGTCTACCATTCGACCCTGCATGGAGTACTGCTGCCATTTATGGTCAGGCGCCTCAGTGTTCTCGACAGGCTCCAAAGGAGAGTTAGTAACGTGATAGGTGCTGACTTGGCGGTTCGACTACAGCCACTTCTCCACCGCCGAGATGTGGCCTCCCTTTGTCTGTTCTATAATTACTTTCATGGCTTCTGCTCAGATGAACTTAAGTCACTGCTGCCTCCTCAACAGGCGTTTACTCGTGCAACCAGAATTGCAACTGGGTTCCACTCATTCACAGTTAGGTTAGCCAAATGCAGACGACAATTCTACTCCTGCAGCTTCTTCTCTTGCACTTCCCGCCTGTGGAACTCGCTCCCATATTCTTGCTTTCCTGACGGCTACAACCTCCAAAAATTTAAATGCAATGTCAATACTCATCTACTAACCACTGGACTCTAGCCCTTCCCCCACCACGTATATCCTTCCCTTTCTCTCCCCCCTTGCAACTGTCATTACACCTGCATTTTCATCTTTCTATTGCTTCTTTCTAATTGGTTTGTAATCCTCTTCTCCCTCCTCTAATTAATGTTCTTTCAGTTATGTAGCCCCCCCGCACATCAGTGACATTTACGCCTTGTACGGGGTGAAATGATTAAAAAAAAGAAAGAAAAAGACCGCGTTACGAAGTTTTTGAACAAACTTAAGCAGGGTTTTTTTTCAGACAGGAAAAATTTCTGCCAGGATAAGATGGTGAACACACAGAACAATTATTGACTTCCTGTGTCCCTAAAAGATGTACTGAGAGTGATGAAAACCGAATATTCAGTCAACATCATGGTATTTAGAGTGATCACTGGTGATGATAGTGATGTTATACCGCCATTCATCTTCCATAGAGCCTCAGACCCAATATGGAGGCCTACGCAAAGGGTTTTGAGGAGGTAGTTCTGCTTTAGGTCAAGAGGGTGACTGCTGGAAAGCCCTAGATCTGGCAACAGGACCTTCCCTATACCACACAAGCAGGAGTACACAGCCATGGCTCTCAGACAATTTCTGTCTTTACATCATCTCTTGCATATGGCTGTCTAACTTCTCAGACCTCAACCCATTCAGTTTTACTTGTGGAGCACAGTTTAGTAAGAGACGAACAAAATTCATTGTAAAACCAAAAATGATTTGAAGGCATAGATTAATGCAGCAATCTCCAACTTAAACAAGGAGAAGAAGAGAAGAGGTGCAGGTGATTCCGAAATCGTCTAGAGGCTGTGGTTGAAGCAAATTTACTCTTAAGTATTTCAAGATATTTTGTGTAATATTGGTATGTATATCTGTTCAAATAAGATGTCAGTATTATTTTAACTTTTTCTTAATTTAGACGACAATTTATCCATCGCAATCTGTATATTTCTCTACCTCTGAACCTTATAGTGCATTATTTCCAAAATATATGTATGAAGTTTTGAATTGGTAAAACTGTTGTACGGGAGCAATCTAACTCTATGTGGATGAGGATTCACAATTGTTTTTTTTTTGCTTTTTTTTAATCGTATCACCCCGAGCAAGGCGGTAACGCCACTGATGTGCAGGGGGCTACGTAATAGTGAAAAGATTGGAAAAGAGAAAGCCGGAAACCACATCCTAAACAGGGAACAAGGGATGAGCCTCTTCACCTGTTCAATAGACGTGGGTGGAGTGTGAACCGGGCCATAGATAGATCTATCTACTCCAATTGAAAAAAAACAAAAAAAAAACAAAGTGAGAAGATTGGAAAAGAGAAAGCCGACGGAAACCACATCCTAAACAGGGAACAAGGGATGAGCCTCTTAACCTGTTCAATAGACGTGGGTGGAGTGTGAACCGAGCGATAATTCAGTCTATCTACTCCAATTGAAAAAAAAAAAAACAAAGTGAGAAGACTGGAAAAGAGTTTTCAGTTGCATTTATATTTATTGCAATATACCGTTTTATAGAGTCCTGCTTAATATTTTCCATATTTATTTTAATTTCTCGTTTGCTGAGAGATTTTACAATTAAAGCGACCGTTGGAATGATATGTAAGATTTATCATGCATATAATTTATAAGTTATATTTCGATATGTCTAACTTATTTTGGGCTTGTTGTTTTTATTTAGCACCATATCTACTTTAATACCGAAATCTAAATATTTTGAGTATTATTTATTTATGACTTTTTATTTAGATAATAGTGGTTTTAGTGATAAACGTCTTACTTATTAACCCGTAGTTGGGAGTAAGAGGTGGATTTATACTTTTCTAAAAATATTTGCGTGTAAGTGGATATCTTTGGTTTGTTGGTTGATTTTGTTTAACGGCATATCAATCACTATGGTTGGTATGTTGTTAAACAACACCGAAATCCAAATATTTTGAACATAAGCTACCGGCCATAATTATTAGGACACCCCATTTTTTAAAAGAAATGATGTCTTTCATACTACGTTTAGTATTTATTGCCAAGTGGATAATTCTAAATGAAAAGAGAATGTTTCTTTTCTTATTATTACTTTGCAGAATTTTACAAGGCAAATAACGACAATTTACACATCGCACTCTGTAGATTTGTTATGTATATCTATATATATATATCTATATCTATATATATATATATATACACTACCGGTCATAATTATTAGGCCAACCAAGTTTTTTTTTAAGAAGTGATGTATTTCATACTATTTTTAGTATTTATTGCCAAGTGGATAATTCTAAATGAAAATAGAATGTTTCTTTTCTTATTATTACTTTGCAGAATTTTACAAGGCAAATAACGACAATTTACACATCGCACTCTGTAGATTTGTTATATATATATATATATATATATATACACTACCGGTCATAATTATTAGGCCAACCAAGTTTTTTTTAGGAAGTGATGTATTTCATACTATTTTTAGTATTTATTACCAAGTGGATAATTCTAAATGAAAATAGAATGGTTCTTTTCTTATTATTACTTTGCAAAGTATTACAAGGCAAGTAAGCAAATATTTTAGCAGTTACAATAAAACATTAAAATATAATTTTACGTTATAAATATTTTAGCACTGATACAATAAAACATTAAATCAGTATATGTAAAAACATATTTAAAAAGCATAAATTTTTAAATAACTTCTATAAAGAGGAATATGTTTTTATTTTCTCCCAAGCAAGGTGATAATGTTACTAAGATGCAAATAAAAATATGATAGGACTTTAGGTAAAGAAACCGGAAATCCAACCCTAAAAAGGAAATAATCGATAAACCACTAAGTCCTGTTCAAAAGACGGAGGAGTTTAAACCGGGTGATAGGCAGGCCTATCTATTCCTATGATATGCCTTTATGGTTTAGAATTTTGTTAGGAGTAAATGACCTAGATAAAATACAGCAAAGGGAGATTCGAAACTTAAGATAAATTAGTAAGTTTAAATAAATGAAGAAATATTAGACGTCATATCAAAAGAGAAAAACAGATGGAATTCAGAACAAAAGTGCTTTGAAATGTCATTTAATTTTACTAAGAATTTAATGACTGCTTAATATCCATTATAACATTTCGTTATGGTAGCTTTTCTGCTTATTTCTGATTTAAAGTAATTCTTCTTATCTTTTAATTAAAGGTTTTCTATTACTTAATGTCAATTGCTTTACCCTGTCACTATTTATTTTCTTTGTTTCCGGGCATGCTGAAAGAAATATTTAATTCCACTCGTAATAGTAGACTGTTCCCTCTTCCTTTCATAGAGAATTAGTAATTCCCCCTAACCAACAAATATTTATGCACAGCCTTATACAGCGAATGAACTAAGATTACCAGAAATCCAGATAAACATCTATGATCCCTTCTCTCATCTATGATCCCTGATGCTCAGGTAGTCATCTGTTCTAACTTTAAATATAAAGTGTTCTTTCTTAATAAAAACTACCTATATAACGTTCATATATACGCTAAGCCTACTCACTAGATAGTTTGTACACCGTTTCTTTCAAAATTTCTTATACTTGTATAAGAAAAAATGCTGAAATATTTACGGTCCGACAATGAAGATAATTACCTAGAACCATGAAATTTGCATATTCCATATATTCACCCCGCAACTCAACACACTAAGGACATCGTTACTCAATTGTTCCTTCAAATCATTAAAGAATATTTTACGCTTGTTTATTGAAATACTGTCCCACAGCTGATATCACCCTCTAAACAATCGAATGTTTCTCTCCTTTCTAATGTCTTTTAAAGTTTGAATAAAGGAAAAAGATGATAGAAGATCTGGTGATTAGTGCGAATGTTATACAAATAGCAATTGTTATGATAATCTATAAATAGTAATCGTAAGGAAATGGATAATATTGCATTAATCGTTTCCTTATAAGGAAACATTTGAGATTTATTGACAGTGCAGTTAGTGTTATTCGAGTTCGCTTTTTTTCACTCCTTGTCCATCAGAATGGGATCTAAGGGAACTATCTGCTCTCCTAAACTCTAACAGTAATAGTAATATTAGTCAGCTAGTTAAGTACCATACGTGATACACGCTTTGAGTGATCATGTCTCGAAAGAGACATGACTGACTGAGCAGAAGATTATCCCGAAGTAGGTTGCCATTGCTTCCTGCGGTAGACCGGTTGCCGACTTTGCTCCAGAACCCAATCTGTCCTGTTATTTAACCCATAACTGGAGGATAGAGATGGGATTAATACCTTTCCTAAAGGTATTTGCGCGTAAGTGAATGCAAGGCATACGGCTGGAATTCGAACTCGGCTTCCCGATTTCTCGTTCCGAGCTGATATCCACTTCACCACGACGCACATCAGTATCTCAGCATCTTTCTCAGTATTGACTGGGCAGAAGATTATCCCGCAGTAGGTTGCCATTGCTTTCTGCGGTAGACTCGTTGCCAGCCAAAGTTATAAGACCCAATCAATCCTGTTATTTAACCCATAACTGTAGGAAAGAGACCGATTAATACCTTTCCAAAGGGTATTTGAGCGCAAGTGAAAGCCATAAATTCAACTAGAATTCGAACTCGGCTTCCCGATTTGTCGTTCTGAGTGAATATCCAGTGCACCACAACACACACATAATAATATTAGTAGTTTTTTAAAATGAAATCATTTGACCGAGTAGCCAGTGCTACTCGATTTAATCTTTTCTTCATTCTCTGGCCATCGTACTCGGCTCAAAGTGTAGTTAGTACTTCTTACTTCTAATAGCTAATATTAACAGTTTCCTTGTAAGAAAATATTCGTTATTCACCGACAGAGGAGCCAGTATTAATCAAGTTACCCTCTTACTTCATTTTCTGTCTTTCGTACTAAGATCAAAGCGTAGTTAGTACCTATTCTCATCTGTAATAACAATTTTCTGAAAAATAGTTTTCTCCATTCCAGTAAATGTTATAACCTTTTCTAGTATTGAGAATGGTTTCCTTACTAACGTTTTATTTAAAGTAGTGTGAAATGCTAACATATTGATTTTGTCATTATTTTCTCTTCGTGTTAATTGTACATTTTAGCTGTTGCTGCTGCTAAAAGTCCTCAAGTGATTTTTTTTGATATTCGGTACATTTCTTTGAGATAATCTAGCGCCAGTCAACGAGGTTTGATGAAAGATAGTTTTTATAAAATGTACTTCCTTCAAGTTATGGGTTAAATAACAGGACAGATTGGGTTCTATAGCCTTGGTCGGCAACCAGTCTACCGCAGAAAGCAATGGCAACCTACTGCGGGATAATATTCTGCCCAGTGAGTCATGTCTCTTTCGAGACATGATCACCCAAAATGTGTATCACGTATGGCACTTAACTGACTGACAGCCTTAATTCACTAGAAGACATTTTTAACCACTGATTTGAGAAATCAGTTCTATAGATCTGATAGTTAAGATATTTCTGAACGGGTTTTGTTCCATGCATAGCATTCATATAAAATCACTATGTGACGAGGATTTTCAACAATATTCTGTAAAAGAGCTGTTATCTTGTCAATCCTGAGAGCAAATGCATTGTCTATTAAGAAGAGAGTACAACTTTCTGTAGTTTTCATCACCGTTTATCTTTCAACGTTTCGTTTAATCGGGACAAGAAGCTAATATTGTATTCTGAAGTTACTGAACAACCCTTCTGAAAATAGTTATCAAAGTATTTTGTTAAAAGAGTGCTGGATTGCTATGTGATGTCAGTTCTTCAATACGGCAGTGAATGCTGGACAATATCATCGAAAATGAGGACAAAACTGGAAGCAGCGGAAATGTGGTTCTACAGAAGGATGCTGCGGATATCGTGGACCGAGCATGCAAGCAACGATGAGGTGTTGGAAAGAATAGCAACAAAAAAGGAAATTAATACTGAGCATCAGGAAGAGACAACTGAAGTTCCTGGTGCACGCAATGAGGAAGGAGAGCTTGGAAAACCTGATACTAACTGACCAGACAGAAGGAAAGAGAGACAGAGGAAGGCAGCGGATAACATATTTGCAGGGCCTCATCAGGTGGATGACGGAACGGGGGTTGCGAGGTGTAACAGGAGCAAACATTCTAAGAGCCACAAAGTTAGGGAGATGTGGAGAACCATGATCGCCTACGTCCTGAGTGGACGGGGTACATAGAAGAAGAAGATCAGGTGGATGACAGAACGAGGGTTGTGTGGGCAATAGGAGAAAGTGTGTTAAGAGCCATGAATGATAGTGCGACATTGAAAGCCATGATAGCCTACGTCCTGAAAGGACATGGCACATAAAAGAAGAAGAAACATGGCCAGAAACGTTTATGTTAAATGTAGGGTTTTTAATTTCTTTAGTCAGTCTGCATGAGTTGTTGATTGGTCTCTGGATTTTAGTGGTGTAACTATATTTCATCAACAGTGACAAGTCGCTTAAGAAATTATCAGTAAGTGGCAGAAAATGCTGAAAAATCAACTTTGAGTTGTTCATTCGATATCTTTTCTGGTTGACGTTCAAACATTTTGGCAGCCACTTGGCCGACAGTTTCTGCATACCCAACTGCTCATGAATTATAAACCTAACCCGTACATTGGATATCTCGAGTGTCTCAGCAATTCATCTGGCCGAGATTCGTCGATCAGACAAAATTAGGTCATGAAAATAATCAACAATTTTAAGATTTGACACCCTTGAAATCCTTCCAGACCGTACCCCATCCTGGGTTTCAAACTTTTCAGGCTGGAAATTAGCACACTACTTCTACATAGTAAAGTATAACATGCACTTGTCACACAATGTTTGTGACCTATACTGATGAATTTCCTTTTGCTTTTTTCTTTGTAGAAGTATGGGGAGCGCACCGGCGGAAGATTATAATAAAAACAACAGAAATCCTTATACGACCTTGATAAACAAAAACAACTGCACAGTTGCACTTTATCTTGGAAATTTAATTTTTGTTTTGCATCATAAATTTTGCAAGTCAAACAAATTGTTCTTCATTAAGTGCAATCACAAGGCAATATCATAATCCAATGAATATCTTATTATTAATTGAAAACGAATACCGTAGAGCTATAGTTAAAATCTTATTTTACTAGCACATTGATCTTTACTGAGTGTTGCAGTTTGAGCAAGACTAAAATAATCATATCTAAATGAGAGCGCTTGTTAGAAACAGGTGATTAGAAAAATAGCTTCGGAGAAATCTGTTCTTGAATTCTATTCTCGCACGTTATCTGTGATAGTTCTTGTGTTAAACGAGCAGCCTTTAATGAAAATCTGAAGATAGCCTACTTTTGTATGATATTAAAAGATTAATTAGTTGAATGAACACAATCTTCACTCGATTTCCAGCTGAAATATTGCTATACCATACTAATCTTTGCCTTATATCGTTTAATATTTCTATTATAAATCTTCTTTCTGTTATAAAAAAAAGTATGTCATGCATATCGTTATTTTCTTTTATTGTATACTTCATGCATATAGATATTTCTTAAATTTCCCTCAGATTAGAATAAATCAATGTTTTTAAGGAAGTGATTTAATTTAGGCATAAAAAAGTATCTTTATATCAATATAAATTCTTATCCGAATATAAAGAAATGCATAAATCCACACGCGAATATTTATCATGGGAGATAATTGTTAAAGTTTTAGTAGAGGATGTATCCTTGTGCCATACGTAGATATTTGTTTTACAAAATTTCGTTAGGAAAAAATAAATGGTAAAAGACCTTGAATCATTTTATGATTCTAACTCTTCCCATCTACATTGTACAGGATTGTTTTATGATAATACGGCATTACCAAATGTTTTTCTACAGTCGACGTTTGTCTTTTGTCTGATTGGTTGCCTGGGAATCACCTGTCGGGCATGACACTCAAACAAGTAGTCTGAGTCTAATATTACCAGCGTTCTTGACAGTCTTTGAGGTGTTTTTACTTCAAAGAGGCTGATTCATTTGAAGATGAATATGGCTCTTTTTAGCGTCATCAAAATCTTTGATTCAATGACTAGCAAATTAGATCGTTGTTTGAGAAAATCATCCAACTGTGAAAGTAATCTAAAAAAACTTAAGCATGTTCTTAGTCTTTTTATATTAAACAAGTTAGTGAAATATTTATTTTCTTAACAGTATTCGATATTTTCCATTTGATTTGTATCAGAAATATTTGCATTGAACATTTCCCCATATATATATATATATATATATATATATATATATATATGAAATGATTTGTTTGATCGATACTCGTATTTAAATAGAAATTCTGTTTATAATCAGACAGTATTATATATTTATTTCTACCGACCTAATTATTTACGATAAATCTTTGTTAGGAAAATGTGTGTCATTCGGCAGGATTCGAACCTGCAACCCCTATCCACATAGCGGAAGCCACAAAGTGATCATGCGTTTCTTAGACCTCTCGACCACGAATGACGATCAGTCTAAACGAAGTCAAATTAAGCCCATAACACAATTTTCGAATGCTGCCGAACAACACGCAATTTCTTAACAAAGATGTATCGTAAATAATCAGAAATAAATATCTAGAAATAAATATATATTACTATTTGATTATAAACAGAATATCTATTTAAAAACGAGTATCAATCAAAAATAATGTTCAAACAAATCATTTCAAATTGTCGGTTGTTTATTACCAGTTTCGTTAATATATATATATATATATATAGTGTATCGAGGCAGCAAATAATTTTCTAAACATATACTATTAAACATAAGAGACAATGAGTGTCTATTATGTTTAATCATGAGCCGTTCTAAACGTCGTATTTTGGCTTTAATTTCAGTTGAAAATAAAGACAAAAACTCTCCAACATTTGGATAATTTTTTATTAATTTGTTTCTAAGCTTTCGGGTCACATTAGCCATCTTCAGAGAGGTTATTTAGACTGTAATACAATAACATCCACCATCACCGACGATTTTATTTTGTGTTGACATAAAACTCCGTTTGGCAATGGCAATAGTTACCAAAAATAATAAAGACAGTTCTCAAATTTGCAATGCGGTTTTATGACGTCACACCGCGTGATAGCGCGAAATGACAACAAAACCATGTAGTCAAATGCAATGTAATGTATTACAGCCTAAATAACCTCTCTGAAGATGGCTCATGTGAGCCGAAAGTTTAGAAGAAAACCAATAAATAATTATCGAAATGTTGGAGAATTTTTGTCTTTATTTTCAACTGAAATTAATGCCAAAATACGACGTTTAGAACGGCTCATGATTAAACATAATAGACATTCATTATCTCTTATATTTAATAGTATATATTTAGTATATATATATATATATATATATATATATATATTCTAAACATATATATATATATATATTCTAAACATATATATATATATATATATATATATATGTATATATATATATATATATAGTCATCCACAGACAGATATGTTTCGCTGTATCACAACTCATCAATACGGTTAGACATCTTAGATTGCTTTTACCCAGGAGATTCTACCTCTAAGCTATGGGCGCTCGTTAGAAGGAGAAATTCTATGCTATCACTTTCTTTCGTCGCACTTCTCACCTATTTCTCTCCCACCACCCCGGCTACATGATTTCCAGCCATTTCTCGGCTTCATGATTTATAGCTTCAAAAATTTAAATGAAATATTAATCGTTATCTACTGTACTCCTAATTACCCTTTTCTTTCCCCAATCATAATGTTTCTGTTTCTAATTCTTACACATCCGGTATCTATTTGCGTCTATGTGGCTTTAATACCCTTGCTTGAAGTGAAATCAATTAAATCATATTTTATATTTTTAATTTCGCAAATGCGCGCTAATTTTTTTTTGATTTTGTCGATTTCACAATATAGTAGAGTGAGTTGGGCTCCGTCTTTGAGAAAATGTGCAACATGACGCAATTACTTATTTATTTATTTATTTATTTTTTAATCGTATCACCCCGAGCAAGGCGGTAACGCCACTGAAGCGCAGGAGGCTACGTAAGAGTGAAAAGATTGGAAAAAAGAAAGCTGGGAACCACATCCTAAACAGGGAACAAGGGATGAGCCTCTTCACCTATCCAATAGACGTGGGTGGAGTGTGAACCTGGCGATAGATAGATCTATCTACTCCAATTGAAAAAAAAAAGTGAGAAGATTGGAAACGAGGAAGCCGGAAACCACATCCTAAACAGGGAAAAAGAGATGAGCCTCTTCACCTGTTCAATAGACATGGGTGGAGTGTGAACCGGGCGATAGATGGATCTATCTACTCCAATTGAAAAAAAAAGAAACCAATGTGAGAAGATTGGAAAAGAGAAAGCCGGAAACCACATCCTAAACAGGAAACAATCGATGAGACTCTTAACCTGTTCAATAAACGTGGGTGGAGTGTGAACCGGGCGATAGATAGATATATCAACTCCAATTGAAAAAAAAAAAACATAGTGAGAAGATTGGAAAAGACAAAGCCGGAAACCACATCGTAAAAAGGGAACAAGGGATGAACCTCTCCACCTGCTCAACAGACGTAGGTGGAGTGCGAACTGGGCGACAGATTAGTCCATCCACTCCAACTGAAAAAAAAAAATAAAGGAGTGAAAAAATTGGAAAAGAGAAAGCCGGAAACCACATCCCAAACAGGGAACAAGGGATAAGCCTCTTAATCCGTTCAAGAAACGTCGGTGGTGTGTGAACCGGGCGATAGTTTGATCTATCTACTCCAATTAAAAAAGTTACAGGTCGTGAGTTAACTAAGTTTTAACTTAGTTAAAGTCCAATCAAAGAAATTTCTTAAAAATAAATAAATACAAAATCATTACTTACTTTTACTAAAATTTCAAAATAAATCTTACCAACCTGACCGAACATGCTTCAGTGCCAGTTGACAAAAAAAGAAAAATGGCTATTTTATCTAGTGGCCAGAGGAATGGGTTTGGGAGGTAGGTTAAAAATTCAACTAGCTAGCCAGAAGTGACTTGGCTAAAACGAATACACGGAACAAGGAATTTAACATAGGATTTAAGGCCACCCAAAGAGATTTCTTAGAAAAAAACCCCCCCAAAAAACCCCAAAAAAACAAAAAACAAAAAACAAAAAACAAAACACAAACACTCGTTTAAAATAAGGCAAAAATAAATAAATACAAAATCATTACTTACTTTTATTAAAATTTCAAATTAATTTCCGCCCAAAAGTTTGAAATGGCATCTTGTGCTGCTTCGCACTCATGCTGGAAGCTTCAATATGAACATTTAAAAAATCTTGCAATTATTTCAAACTTTTGTTCTCCTCTTGGTTGATATAGCTGTTGTAATAGACACAGCGTTTCGACCAAGTACCCTCTGGTCATCATCAAGTGTCTATAGATTGGCTGATGTGGATTAACTCGTTGATTATTACGAAATATCCTGTGAAATCAATTATTCTTCTTTCATGTTGAAATTTGTTACTCTCACTATCAAGTCCAAGGATCGAACTCATGACGACTAGATGTATAACCAACTACTATATCCACCGGCCAGAAGGACCTTTCAATATAAGGACAATGCAGAGGATTGTGAAATAGTTGGATTGTATATTCTTTCAATATCATGGCGTATGGAGTGATCATTAGTGATAGCGATGTTATGCTATCTTTTATCTTTCCACTGGGCCTCAGACTCAACAACAGGCCTTAAAGGTATAGTCCTGCTCTGGATCAAGACAGTGATTACTAGAAGACCCTATATCTAACAAGAAGACTATGTACCACGCTACACAACACGAGAACCTAGTTTTGGATGTAAGACAATTTCTGCGACCACATGACTCTTACATCTGGACACCCAACTCTCCAGACTACAACCCACTTACATATTACGTATGGGGAGCAGTTGAGCAAGAGACTAGAAATAAACTTATTGTGGGACTAAAGAAGAACTGATTGTAAGGAATAGGGCAGCATTTACCAACTTAAATAAGGATACCATCGAGAAGAGATACAGAATATTTCGAAATCATTTGGAGGCCATAGTAGAAGCGAATAGCGGTTTTATTGAATAAAGTGTGAATAAATTTACTCTTTATCATTTCAAGATATTTTTGTGTAATTTTGGTGAATATATATTAAAATGAGATGACAATATTATTTTATTTTGTACTAATTTAGACAACAATACAATTCATCTCATGCATTATATATATCACTCTAGCCACTCGCGTATGATACATCATACGCTAAAAGTCTGCCTCCTTCCACCGAGCGCCCATAGCTCAGAGGTAGAATCGGCGACTGAGGCCAATTCGGTCTGGTTTCAATCCTGAGCTAAAAGCAATCGGATGTCTAACCGTACTGATGAGCTGTTATACAGCGAAACAGATCTGTCTGCGGATGATTATATATATATATATATATATATATATATATATATATATATAAAAAATAAATAAAAATAAACAGACTGTGTCTGTTTATTTTTAATAAAATCCGTTCATACTCACGAATAATATTTCGCGTATTATAATTGAAAGATGTCAGAAATGAGGTGTAACGTTTAAATGTAAAGATTATCCGTGAGTAAGAACGAATTTTATTAAAAATAAACAGACACAATGTTTGCAATTTAATTAATCTCAAATTTGCTGCCGAAATGCACAATTATATATATATATATATATATATATATATATATATATATATATATATATATATTCTAATATAGTTTTTAATATCATAATACAAATTTTAATATCAATTTAATTATTCAAAATTTAAATACCTATTGAATTATTTCAATATGTATTCTGTTATTATTCTTTCATAATATAAAACAAATTATTAGATATATGTAAGTTAATAGATATTTTTATGAAGTATCTTTTTAACCATATTTTAATGTGAACATTTCGCAATGCTTACATAAGACATTTATTTCATTACGTTTATTTCATAGATTTTTATTCTTAAGAAATTTAACAATGTATAGTTTTTCATATGGACACCTTGGGAGTGGGTCGTTTATAGACTTACATATTCTAGCTTTTTAAATTTTCCATTTAATGTGGAACTTTTATTTGTTTCCTGATATCGATGAATGCTTTTTACTGCATTAGAATTTGCCACTGTTTTTTTCAGATTTATAGCATGAGCGGAGAAACAATTATGAATGCAAAAAAATCTGTTCTATCTAACTATCCTCCATCCATTATTAAATATATTATTAAATATATACCCTCATCCATAGAATATAGAATTGGTAGAAATTAAGCAAATGAAGAAGTGTTTAATAAGCATAGTAATTTTTATTGTACTGCCTGTAAGTCCTTAAATGAACCATGTTCATTATGTTTATACAAAAAACTATATAATATTAAATCACTTAAGAATAAAAATCTATTAAATAAACGCAATGAGATAACTGTCATATGTAGACATTGCAAAATGTTCACATTAGAAAATGGATACAATCTAAATGAAATACCATACATATAACCAACAAGTTTTTAAAGAAAATAATTACAGACGAACTATCAAAAAAATGAAACCGAAACATAAAATTATTTATATAAAACAATTTCTATTTATAAAAAAAAGTTTTGCAACAAATAAATAGATATTAGAAAGATGGTATAAGGATAACAGGAATTAAATTAAGAAAAATTACTTATAAATCAATGATTT
Source organism: Ascarosepion bandense (assembly GCA_037127315.1). Classification (NCBI taxonomy): domain Eukaryota; kingdom Metazoa; phylum Mollusca; class Cephalopoda; order Sepiida; family Sepiidae; genus Ascarosepion; species Ascarosepion bandense. Next base: position 1,476,843 of record JBBBDQ010000807.1, on the reverse strand, counting down.
CGAGAAAATTACAACTAGGAGAACAAAAATGATAGGAAAGTGAAAAGGACTGCCTTGGTACTAAATGGGCATATCACAACAAAGACAATAAAACTAAGAGAAATAAAAAGACAAAGTTATAAGGTTAGATTAAAGGCAGGTTGACATCTTGACCGTTAAGAAGGGGGAAAAAAAGAGAAAAAGTTAGTATGTATTCTTTGGGGGCAAAATTCCAAAATGAATCTTTGCTCTGATTAATTGACATAAACACACACGTAAATTTTATATCTTCCCACACAGCAAACCGAAGATTTTCGTATTTAAATGTAAATCTCGAAACTTAGAAATTTCCGTGTCGCAATGTACAATTAATACATAACTATATATATATATATATATATATATATATATATATATATATATATATATATATATTGTAACTAAGTTGTTCATGCATTTACTTTTATAAAGAGTGCTCGATACAAATGTAGAGCGTTAAGCATACATCACATTAAAAGACCATAAAACAGATTTCCAAATAAACCTGCCTACGAGAATAATAAACCCAACAAGACCAGAAATTGGTAAAATCAGCAAAAAGATCCTCGAAGGAATAAATGAACAGATAAAACAAAAACATGGATTACTCCAGTAGTCAAACACAACTCATAAATTGGTTCAACAACATCAAAGCAAAAAACAACTGTTCTTTGATCTAATTTGACATAGTGGATTACTACCCGTCAATCACTAAGGACCTCTTTACCTTAGCACTGGAATTTGCCACACACTACTCAGACCTAACAAAGGAAGAATATAATATCATATTGGCAGCCAAGACATCTGTTCTCATTCATAACCAAGAACAATGGATAAAAAATAACTCTTTAAACCAATTTGACATCACAATGGGTGCGCTGGACTCCACAGAGTCCTCCAATCTCATCGGCTTATTTACACTGTACAATCTCACCGCACACCAAGGCATTAACACACAAAACATAGGGCTATATAGAGACGACGGTCTAATGGTAGTAAAAAACTCCACACACTTTAAAACAGACAAAATAAGAAAATTGATACATACAGAATTCAAAGATTCAAACCTAAAAGTTATAGTCAACACAAATTTAAAATAGCAAACTTCCTCGATATCACACTAGATTTAGTTAACAACAATTATCAACCATCCATAAAACCCAATAAATACCCACTATAAATCCACCCAAAGTCAAACCACCCCCAATTATAATCAAATATATACCCTCTTCCATAGAACATAGAATCAGCCCAAACTCGTCCAACAAAGAAATATTCAACAAACACAAAGGCCTCTACAACAAGTCATTAAAAAAAGCGGCTACAGAAACCAAGACATCCAATACATAACAAACAATAACCCCAACAAGAGAAACAGAAACAGAAAATTCATTTGGTACACACCTCCTTTCAACAAAATGATCAACAACAAGCTAGGATAAAAGTTCCTGAACTTAATTAAAAAACATTTCCCGACAAATAACCCTCTCAGTAAAATCTTCAACAAAAACACACTTAAACTAATCTACAGCTGCACAAACAACCTAGAAAAAAATCATAACAAACCATAACAAATATATCCTAAATCAACACGAAGATCAAAATAAAACCGACAACCAACATACAATCAAAAACAACAACGAAAACATGTGCAATTGTAGAAACCCTAGTAACTGCCCACTACAAAATAAATGTAAAACAAACTCAATAATCTATCAATGCAACATAACATCCATCGAAAATCCAACTATAAATAAAGTGTATATCGGATCAACTAAGAATACTTTTAAGCAGCGCTGGTACGTGCACCTAACCTCATTCAAAAACAGCTTATACCGAAACCAAACATCCTTTTCTACATACTTTTGGAAGTTAAAGGACTCAAAACAGAAACACAAAGTAAAATGGAAAATCCTAGAAAAAACTAGAACTTGCAACTCACTTAACAACATCTGCCCTTTATGTCTAAGTGAAAAGCTACACATTCTACAGTACCCCAACTGTAGCGATTTATTAAACTGTAGAGACGAATTAGCAGTACTATGCCAACATTGCAAATATTTCTCACTAAAATTTAAGTAAACAAATAAACACCCCACCCACGAAACCCCCTAAAAATATAAAAAATTCACACAACCAACAGAAAAAGACAACAAACCCCATACCATACCAGCAAAAAAAGTACAGCTACAGTAAAATAGTAGAAAAATAAATGAAAATATCGACAATGTAAAAACAAAAAATGAATAAATAAAAATAAAAAAACAAAAAAAAAACGCACACCCCCAATACAAAATAACCAAAATTAAAGTAAGAAGCAACTAGCCCCAAAACAAAACAACACCTACCAACCCCTAAACCAAATAACAACACGCACGGCGCCAGTAGACTACACCCACACAAGATAAATAGGAAAACCTATCCTGAACTTAACCGCCAACAAACACTTAACCCTAAGACGCTAAAAAGGTCAACAGAATTCAAATTACAGACCAACCCCACTAACACAGAAAAAAAAACAAACAAATCCAACACAAATAAAGGGTCTTTTCAACTAGATAATTCTCATATCAACAAAACCACCCGAAGAAGAAGCAGCCCAGATACATGGCTAGCTTTGAAACACGGAAATTTTTATGTAGTGATACTATGAATTTATAAACCATTGTAACAACTATTACATTATATATATAACTGGCGGATAGGCTGCAGCCACTTCCCCATCGTCGAAAGTGGCCTCCCTTTGTCTGTTCTATAAATACTTTCATGGCTTCTGCTCAGATGAACTTAAGTCATTGATGCCTCCTCAACAGGTGTTTACTCGTGCAACCAGACTGGCAACTGGGTCCCATCCATTCACAGTCAGGTTAGCCAAGTGCAGACGACAATTCTACTCCTGCAGCTTCTTCTCTCGCACTTCCTGCCTGTGGAACTTGCTCCCATATTCTTGCTTTCCTGACGGCTAAAACCTCCAGAAATTTAAATGCAATGACAATACTCATCTACTAACCACTGAACTCTAGCTCTCTCCCCACCCCCGTATAACCTTCCCTTTCTCTCCACCTATGTATCTGTCATCGCACCTGCTTTCTCAGCTTTCTATTGTTCCTTTCTAACTAGTTTGTACTCCTCACTCTTTTCTAATTAATCTCTTTACATACATTTATGTAGCTCCCTGCGCATCAATGTCGTTTCCGCCTTGCTCGGGGTGAAATGATTAAAATATATATATATATATATATATATATATATATATATATATATTATTTAGATAGAATATCTATATATTATTTAGATAGAAATGAACTATTTCTTTTATTTTAACATGACTTTAGCTTCTCGGTATCTTCATGCGATTTACAATAGCTCATTTTATAATTTTTCTAACGCTCGAACCTTTTGTGTTTTACGAACGCGCGACTGGAATTTTCAAACAAAAGTTATATACAGATTTTAGAACACTTTTATCCATGTTTGTATGATACTAGTAAGTATTTATGGGTATGATTACATTTTGACATAAATTATAATCGTTTGTTTTTCTTTCTGGGAACAACATAATAGCTAATTTTCCCTCCTGACACAATATGCATACGTTATTCCCGTTGTATCGTTTGGTTATTTTCAATATGCTCCAAGTTATATCATGATCTTTTTCATATTTCAATTTTGATTCCCACTCGTGTCTTGCCAGTTTGGTACAATATTTGAGGTTTTCCAGTTTAAATGTAGATTTATGATTATTCCAACTAGTTTTAAAAATGTTTTTGGTAGATCCTAAATATGTTTTACTTTGACAATTTATGCCATGTATCTCCCCTTTGTAAATAATCACTTCTGTATTACATATTCCGTTAAGTGAACTTTTGTTTCCTGCATTTACTTGTTAATTATGTTATTCATTGTTAATGAGGTTATTTTGTACGTTGTTATTTAGGTTTCTGGGTTTTTTAATGTAATTTTCTAAATCAGTAGTACAGCTGTAATTTAATTTGATTGAATTCCTATCGAAACTTTTGTTTAATTCTGAGTTTTTATTGATTCAATTAAAAAAATACTTGTCCTATCTTTGTTTTTACTTCTACGTTAAACCATATAAATAATGTTTCGATTACTATTATTGTTTTTCGTATTTTTTCTTCAGCTGAAAAATTGAAACATGGAATATATATATATATATATATATATATAAGAAATTGATATCATCATATTTACTAAATTCATATAATGCTAATTCCACTAACGACTTTCTTGAAATACTCCTCTTAAATTTTTTTTAATCGTGTCGCCCCAACCAAGGCATTTTACTGTCACCGTTGTGCAGGGGGTTACATAGGAGGAATGTTATGGTGAGTGAGAGGTAACAGAGGGTGTCAGGAGGAGAGTAGGAGAGGGAAGAGAGTACTGATGAGAGCGGGATGGATGTAAAAAAGCATGAGAGAGAGGATGTAAGTTAGTGTGACAGGAGATGACTATTGACTTTACATTTAAATTCTTGGAGATTGTAACTGTCAGGAAAGCAAGTATGTGGAAGAGAATTCCACAGGCGGGAAGTTCGAGAAAAGGAGCTGCTGGAGTAGAATTAACGTTTACAATTTATTGGCTTCACAGTAAAAGAGTGGTACCTAGTTGCTAATCTTGTGGCTCGAGGAAATTCGTACATATTGGGTAGCAGTGAGCTAGGTTCATCGGAGCAGAAGCCGTGAAAGTATTTGTAGAAGAGACATAGGGAAGTCACACTGCGTTGGTGAGAAAGCGACTGTATCCTAAATGCCAAGTCAGGATCGATCACATTACAGATTCTCCGCTGGATTCGGTCGAGGACACCTAAGTGAATAGCAGGATCACCGGATCAGATATGGCAGCAATAGGGTGGATAGTAGACTTGTATATGTGCAGGATTGTTTGGGACAGGAAAAAACTCCTGGTCCTACACAGAGAACCAACTTTCTTAGCAGCGGATTTAGCTATGGATTCTATATAGTTATTCCACTTGATGTCTGGTGTGAGAGTTAACCCGAGGAGACGCAGTGTTTCGCTTTCAGGGAGAGAAGCCTGATCCATGTTAATGGGCGGGAGGGACGATTGTCTGTGGTGGTTATTAGATAGCAGCTTCGTTTTGGAAGCAGTAAAATTTACGAGCCATTTCTTACCCCAGTCCACCACGGATTGGAGGTTTACCTTTTCAACCTCGTTAGATTTTTGATCGAGACGAGAGTAAACCGTAGTGTTGTTAGCATATATGCCAATTTGGGATCTTATTACGTCTGGGAGATCGTTAATGTAGATAAGGAAAAGCGTAGGACCGAGAATAGAGCATTGAGGGACACCCGCATTCATGTGATAGTATTGGGAGTAATACCGTAGCCCTGTAGCTTGCATAGAAGGCCAGCATGGCAGACTCTGTCAAACGCTTTGGTGATGTCAAGGGCCACAATTCGGGCTTCGTCGTTTTTGTATATAATCAGTGATGGTCGTGAGCGTATCAGCAGTAGACCTGGTGGAGCGGAAGCCATACTGTTTGTCAGAGAAGAGTCAATGGGCTTTGAGATGTTGCACCACCTCGACGTTGATGATGGCTTTGAAAACTTTGCCAAAGATCGGTAGGAGACTGATAGAGCGATAATTAGTGGAATCGGTTCTCCAATATTTTTTATATATAGGAACAATGGAGGAGGATTTCCAGCAAGCAGGAAAGCAAGAAGCAGAAAGGCAGAAGTTATAGAGTTTAGAGAGAACAGAGGAGAGTTCAGGAGCACATTTCTTTAGGACAATGATGGGTATTCCGTCGCCACCGCTCGCCTTATGGGGGTCAAGCTTAGAAATTATTTTGGAGACTACCAAGGAAGTAATAAGTATGTCAGTCAGTTGGGCCTGGGTTCGGAGAGGGAAGTCGGGTACAGATACTCCAGACGAGCCCAGTGTCGAGTTAGTGGAGAATCTGCGAGCAAAGCACTCAGCCTTGTCTGTTGAGGAGATGAGGACCTCAAATTCGTTGATTAGAGGTGGGATTGAGGGCTTACTGTTGTTCAGCACGCTTTTACAGAGCCTCCAGTAGTCTTTGGAGCCGAACTTACGGGATGCTATACGCTGCTTCATTCTGGCTGCAAACATCAGCTTAACTCCATTAAGTACCTTCTTGCATTCATTGCGAGTCGAGGCAAAAAGGCGCCTCTTATGATCTGACGCGTGATTCCGGTAAAGCCGAAAGAAGTGATTTCGTTGGGTGATATCAGCTGTGCAGGCAGAGGAGAACCAGGGGCAGGGATGAAAGCATTGATGTCAGTGTTAACCCAAGAGGAAACCTCAGCCGTGCAGTCTTCAACAGGAAGGCTAAATACTTTATTCCAAGGGACATCACTCAGGAAGTCGCGGAACGAGGCCCAATCGCCACTTTGGTAGCAGTAAGATATTCTGCTAGCCTGTGGTTCTTGAGTGGGGTGGAGGTGGAAGGATATATTGACAGAAACTAATGCATGTTCAGAGTCTCCAAGAGGGCAGAGTTGCTCGACATTACAAGAGTCAGGGGTGGAGGTAAATTACAGATCTAGTAGTGAATCGTGTCCGTTAGAATTATTACAAAAACGCGTGGGGAACTCCACCACCTGCGTAAGGGACTGAGTGATAGAAAAATTCATGGTGTGTACACCAGCAAGATCTGTGACAGAGTTATGCAGCCAGTCAGTGTGGTGGAGGTTAAAGTCGCCAAACACAAATACAAATGGGAGGAAATGGCCTTGTCGATATTGTTGGAGGTGCTGTCAACAACGGAGCAGTCGGAAGATGATGAGGAGTGGCAGATAAAGAAAAGGTAGCTAACTGAGCTTAGAAGGGAGAGACGGTAACACACAAGAACGATGTGGGGATTCAAGAGAAATCATCCTGGCTCAAGGAAGGCGTCCACTGGCGTAAACACCAAGCCCATGCATGTGGACATTGGAGTCCTTTCTGAAGAGGGGAAGGTAGCCAGGGATAGAGAAGTCAGAAGAGGGTATTGAGAAGTTGAGATTTGTCTCACACAGAGCTAGGATGGCAGGGGACTTGACATGAGAAAACTTGATGGAGAAAAGGAGGGACTTGATGGAGAAAGATTCAACGCTACTGAAATTGGTTTGGATACCGCGGATGTTAGTAAAGGTAATGTTAAAAGGTTTAGGTTGATTTTAATTTGCCTGGTTTAGCTTTTTTTGCGGAGATTTGTGTGTTCATGTTTAATGTTGTTGTAGAGAGACCTCGAGTAGAGGAGGCAAACGGTCATTAGCTGCGACATGCACTGGAAGGGAACTGGCGCGGGCTGCAGCAAAGTGTGGCCGGCCTCGGGGTTGCCCACCGAAAGCGCCTACATAGACACCTATCCATGCGCGTCATGGCACTGCAAGAACCCCGATGTTATGCAACTGTTGATCAGAGCGGCCTCTCTTGACGCTACTGAAGAGGTAGGGCTCCTAACTTCCAGTCGGAAGCAGCAACCAGGAAAATAGCCAACACGGTACCCTCACTATAAAGAGATGTTGCCACCGACAACGCACATCGCAGGAAAATCGCATAAGCACCGTTACTAAGGTCTGAGAAGAAAAAGAGAGCCGGAGACCACTTCTTGAACAGGGAACAAGGGATGAACCTCTACACCTGTTCAATGGATATGGGTGGAGTAAAACTAATAAAGGCATTTTAGGCGACATGCACTGGAAGGGAACTGGCGCGGGCTGCAGCAAAGTGTGGCCTCGGGGTTGCCCACCGAAAGCGCTTGCAGGGACACCTATCCATGCGCGACATTATGCAACTGTTGATCAGGGCGGCCGTTCTTGACGCTACGCAAGAGGTAGGGCTCCTAACTACCAGTCGGAAGCAGCAACCAAAAAACTCCCAATCCGGTACCCTACCAATGAAAAGACATTGCCACCGACCACGCACATCGCATGAAAATCGCATAATCACCGTTACTGAGATCTGATAAGAAAAAGAGAGCCGGAGCCAACTTCTTGAACAGGGAACAAGGGATGAGCCTCTACACCTGTTCAATGGACGTGGGTGGAGTAAAACTAATAAAGGCATTTTAGGTTTCTTACATGCTGAAAACCCCATTATTATTTCCCCGTCAGAGAAAAAATAGATATGGCAATACAAAACATATAAGTATAATTTCCTTCGACCTCCTTATAAGCTACTAGTTCTGTGTAAAACTATTCTATGTTGCACAATACAAGTATCTTTTCATGTTCTGTATGTTAACATTTGAACACAGACTCATGGTGTAGTTATGGCTTTCTCTCTCGGCCCACTATCTAATTTCTTCATGATTCACATTGAAAACAATAATCATTTCTCCAAAAAGTTGTATTCGTTCTATCAATTCAATTTTTTTAACCTTTTCTTAGATTTTATCCTTTATTTTTTGGAATGTTTTAATTCTTTTTAACAAGTTTGAAATTTTGGTAAAAAGCTTGTTTTTCTTTTGTCCGTGAGTGACGTAATTTTTACGACAAACGTAATATTACGCAAGTTACTTTTTGACGCTGTTAAACATTAATTTTGAAATTCTTGCAGAAATCAATATTCGGATTTTGATGAAAATTTCAGGACTTATTTACAAATGACTGAAATCATTTTTTGAAATAACTATTTTTTGAAAAATATTTTTTCATGTGTTACCTCCCACCCCACCACTAATTAATTTCCTGAAATGTCTAGAAATTCACGAGAGTTCGCCCATATACCTAACATTAATTAAATTCAGAAGTCATTGGGGAATGTTAAACAACTGTTTGTTTTTCTTTTCTAAAATAGCCCTTTTTCAGAAAATTTGCACCTTATTGTGAAAACAAAAATGCAGTAAAACTATGCCTTATTTTATTTAGATAAACTTTTATTTAGTTTTATAAGCAATGTATATTAAGGATATCATATTCTGAAAAAAAAAATTAATGAATAAAGAATTTTTAAAAGAATTGTTTTCATTTTTATCTTTTTTTTTAAGATGATAATTTATAAAGTTTCGAAAATCTTTTAAAATTCCATCTTTCATCATTTACGCTAGAATGTTAAGTTAAGACGTGAAGGCTCTATTTACTAATCGGAAAGTTAAAAAAAATTACTAGAAATAATCGAACCTACCAATTTTTAAAATAATTAAAACATTTTATTTGTGTGTAACTGATGACCCATATGACCTGTATTTTCTTTGTAAGGGTGACCGTTCGTGATTTATATCATTAATAGTTCACGTGTTTCAAAGGTTGCATTTCTTACAGGAAAAAAACTATGCAAACATTTTTGACAGGGTAAAATCCTTTCATCTAGCTTCTGTGCTTCCTGTGCTTTACGTTTCAACATTTAAAGAACTTTGAAAATAATCCCTTCAAAATTTAAAGCAAGTTTTATATTTTAATTCCTACTTTCCTAAATTTGTTAAAAGAAGTAATAGTGAAATTTGCAATTTGTGGCGGTATCTAATAAAAATATGAAAAATGGATATTAATATAAAAATTAATAAATAAATAAAAATAAAATGAATAATTAATAAAATAACATATAATAAATTATTGAGTTACCTCTATCAAGTTTTTATTTCATTAAATTGTAAAATTATTTAAAAAGTTTTATATTATATTAATTTTATTTTTCATGAAATATCTTCAAATGTAAGGCTATAAAACTAAACTTAATAAAATTCTGTAAAATGTTAGATAATTTCTGAAAACATTGTGCTAAATTTCTAATTTTACTATATAGTTTAAAACCAAAAAGTGTAGTGAACGATTAAGCTATATACAATTACGTCAAATTCGTTTTCCATACTTATCATGTTTTGACAGCTTCTGTCTGTCATGCTAATTATCGCCTCTGATAACACGATGATAATTAAGAAACGCTTTTATAATACATTATATACAGTAAGCAAGTAATTATTATTTCAAAACAGATTAAGGTAAGCTTAAATTTGATCATTTGAATAAAATAACGTGTCAGCGAGTAATGTTATAATTTTTCAAGAGTTTTTAAAACCAAGAATTGGCTTTTGTTTACAGACTGTGTCAAACGATCAAAAAGGCTGAAAAATTAAATTTTTTTATAACACTTTTGATTCCAATTTCAGTTTAAAAACACCAGAGAATTTGGCTTACTTGAATTAGTTAATTTAATCTCTTGGCTTTCAATTAAAGCTAAAATTAAAGCTTCAAGAAAAGTTTTTATTTTAAAAATTCAACCTAAATTTAGATATCAAAAATGAATAGACATACCAACATTAATTTAATGAAGTTAATATCATAATGTCTTTCTTTGAATTGATATTTGCTGGTCAAAATTTACTAGATCCTTATTTACAGAAACCAACAAGCAAAAATCTTGTATCTTTAATTATAAATGTATAAATGCTCGCAGATATAAAACAGATTAACCGAGCAAAAAATATTTTTCGTAAATAACTTAAGAACATAAACATGAAATTTATCAAGAATATTGTAGACAATCATATCTTTGAAGAGCAAAGAAATTAAAATGAAAGCAATATAGAAAAAATGATGCAAACAAAAATCCTAATAGAAACAAAAATGTAATCACTATTCGCTGTTATATATCGTTAAATTAATTTTTAAATGTTATCAAAATTAAAAAAAATTCTAACCTTATCATCATCAACTTAGTACACACAAAACCGCTTTTAAAAAACATTTTGTTAATAAATTATCATATTCTTTTGGAGATTATATATTCAGTACCAATGCTTATCATTAAACCAGCACAATATCATTAAAATCTTAGATTGGTTGCACAAATACTACATTCTCTTATAGTCTAACTTGTCACTCATCGTAACTTATTGCAATTTATGCATATATCTTTCATCGCAACAAGTAAAATAAAACTATTAATATAAAACAAAATTCAAATTCTATAGAGCACACGCTAAAGAGAATCCCCGAAACTCAAATTTATTATTATGTAAAAAAAAACCAACTTGCATTAGATACTACAACACAGAATACAGTATTTCAAACATGTAAAAATATTCAGAGCACCTATAAAATATTCGATATATGCTGTTGTCAAGGATTGTGAAACGGTTCTTTTTTATGTTTACTAATTTTCATTCATTGCAAGGCTCAAGTTTATGAGAATATTGAGGATAGTTAATAATTAAGCCTAGACTGAAAGTCATTAAGATTTTAGCGACCGCGAAAGAACTATGCTGTTAATTCCAAAAAAGTAGCGGTTCAAGAGAAGGATCTGTATGAGTGGAAATTCCTTCGTACTAGTGGAATATGAAGGGAAAGAGTTTGATTCAACTCTGTAGATGTAGTGTAGTGATTTGTAGCTGAAAAGGTCTGAACAGGTGTAGATAAATTATTGAGCGCCTCTAAACATTTGCCAGCAAAACAACGACTTAATTTATGCAACACATGTATATTCAAATCTGAAATATTTTTGTCTTTTCCTATAAGCTCTTGTAACTTGATCAAATTTCTGATGAAACTATCAAAAGTTTTTTCTCATGTACTTTTAAAGATATTTGTTTATGAGAAATATAAATATTAACAACGTCATAGAGAACATTTTCATGGTATTTATCATGAAAATTCAGCAAAGTTACAAGAATATTTTAAATAAACGTGTATCGTATACAAGTGAAGTCAAGAGATACTGTAAAAATTATGGTAAGCCATAAATTTGGTCGAGATACGCAACAGACTAAACGCAAATATAAAGTATGAAATAAAAATAAAACAAAGATTTTAGTTGTTCAATGATAATGAAAATGATATATACGCACACACACACATACGCACACACACACATACGCACACACACATACGCACACACTCACACACGCACACACACACACACACGCACGCATACACACACACACACACATATATATATAGGTAAAACAAAATTTATCAACAATATATATATGTATGCATATATACATAGGTAAAATAAAATTTAAACAAAAAATTATCCATCGCACCCTATATATATATATATATATATATATATATATAGATAGATAGATAAATAGATAGATAGAGAGATTGTTGTCTAAATTAATCAAAAACGAAAATAACTGTCATCTTTAACTCTATGTATATTAATGTAATTTTTATATATATATATATATATATATATATATATATATATATATATAAGAAGAAAAGACGATATATATATATATATATATATATATATATATATATATATCGTCTTCTCTTCTCCCCTCTCATATAATTTCTCTACTCCTGCTTTATTCCTTTCCCCACATTAAATTTCCCACCGACACTAAAAGTGTATAAATTGAATTATAGAAAATCAATTGACATTTTTACTTCCCGAGGAAACCTTCATAAGTAAAAACCACGGTAGAAGAAAAGGTTAGTTTTTTCACTATTATATCATATCATATATATATATATATATATATATATATATATATATATATATATATATGAATGAAGAGGTATACTTTTAAGGTGTGCTATATTTATACGATAAAGTGCTTAATATCAGCGATCGAGCGTATGGAAATATAAAAATGAACATTCAGAGGCCACAGACTTTTTTATGCTAGGCGCAATCATCAGGCCACATATGTTGGGTTTTTCCTTAGCTATTTATATAAACGGGTCAGTGATGCGTTGTCGGTAATTCTAGTAGCGGTTATTTTGGCAGGAATGGAATGTTTATTTATTTGTTTAGTTTGATAAATTTATTTTACTTGTTTTTATTTTTATATTTATATTTATTTATTCTTTTCTATTTTTCGATGTTTAATCAATTAATTTTATTTAGTCGTTTATTTATTTTATTTTTTTAATGATTGTTATGGCGGCAGTGGCTTTGCTAATTTTTTTTGTATTTGCTTATTTTATTTTTCTTTATTATTCTTTATTATTCTTTTCAGTTTTCGATTTTCAAGTAACGCAGCAAAAATTTGTTTTCGTGTCTGCATTTTGAGATGAGTTCAGATCGTTTAATTAGTAGTTTGCTTTGATCTGGGAAGGTAATAATACTTTTTTTTCTCAAACAAAGTCTCCCGGTTTGGGAGTGGCTGTTGTCGGTTGATGTTTTTTCTGTATTTTCCATGATATTTTTGCTGTAATTTGGTTTTTGTTTTTAATTTCCAATGTATACTTAGAAAGCAATTTGGTTTTCGTATATTTACTATTTGTAAAAGATGATTGGTGTACGTAGTTTCTTTTTTCCATGTTTATATACAGTGGTTTATCGTTGGGTTTTCTGTATAGCTTATATGTACCTTTTCTTAGGCTGAAGGTAACATCTTGAAATCAATTTTATTTAGGTTGGTTTTTATGTCTATGTTAAATCCGTTATTTTTGAGAAATTTCATGATTGCTTTTCTAGTTTTGTCTGTGTTTTGTATGTTATCGCTTATGAGAACGTAGAGTCCTGTTCAATTTATATCTATTATTCTGCTCATAGTAAAAATATGCCTATGGTTTCGTAGGTCTTTGGCTTTCCATTGTAGTGTTAAAATATCTTATTTCTTTATTTTTATCTTCCTTTCTTTATTCATTGTCGAATGGTAGTAATTTACGGGAGTTTTGAAAGATATCGATTCCGTTAGTGCTTATTTTGTATGTATATATACTAATTGGTATGACCCCATGTAAGGCAGTAAAATAAAGCTACTTAGACACAAGGGGTTACAGAACCATTACTAATAAGCAGGAAGAGAAAAGGGTAACTAGGAAGACAGCAGATAGCGATTGACATTGTATTTAATTTTTTGAAGATTAAAGTTGACTGGGAAGCATGGAACTGTAAGGAAGTTTTACAAGCAAAAGGTGCTAGAAAAGAAGTTTATAGCATATAATTTGCGGCTACATCTAGCTAACTCAAATGTAAATTGATAAGATCTCAACTCCAGTCAAATACTACGCTTAAATTCATAAAGTCTTGGTACTATAACTAAGAGCTCATCCCAACTATTATCATGAAAATATTTATAAAAATGCACAGTGAGTCAACATTTGCCAGCAGATAAGAGCCTAAATCTGAACTGTCGGATCAGGATCAACAATATTGCTGATTCTTTTTTGGATTTTATCAAAGAGCTCTAGATAGTATGAACATGAATTTTTAAAACGTCGGAATAAATATTGAATAAAAAGCTTTTTTTTTAATAAAAAATATTTTAGTCGCGTTTGACACGTGTGATTTGATTTCTGTGACGTAAAAATTGGGAATAAAAATCTATATATATAGAAAAGTCAATCTGTGAGTCTGTGTGTGACTGTTCCCTATGAACGCCTACTTATTTTAAGCGACACCATTCAAAATTTCTAAGGAGACATATCTACAGGGAAGCCAGGACGACACATACTTTTTGAGTTTCAAGTTCAGCAATTTTTCCTTTCGCACTTTATGGCCAATGGTGCAGGTTGTTTACAAATATTTTAGTCGCGTTTGACACGTTAGATTTGAGTTCTGTGACGTAATCCACAATCACCTTAGATCTTTTTTACGGGGCAAATGTAAACAATCGTGTCCAATGGCCAAAAAGTTCGAAAGGGAAAATTACTGAACTTAAAACTCAAAAAGTATGTGTCGACCTGGCTTTCCTGGAGATATGTGTCCCTAGAAATGTTTGACAAAATACGCCACAAAGAACTGATGGAGATGCTCGGCAGCCTGGACATATTTGGGAAAGACTTGAGAGTAATCAAGAATCTTTACTGGCAGCAAACGGCTTGCATACGGACAGGTAATGAATTGGGTAGATATACAAAGATAGAAAGGGGCGTAAGACAGGGATGTGTCTTTTCACCGGATCTGTTAAACTTGTACAGCGAGAATATTTTGAGGACCCTAGAAGTTATACCTGGATTCGTAACCGGAGTCTACAGTTTAAACAGCCTAAGGTATGCAGATGATTCAGTGCTGATAGACACAGAAATGAAACTACAAGACCTCTTACAAAAGGTAGCAGAAGAAAGTAACAAGAAAGGACTAGAAATAAACTGCACGAAAACCGAATGCATAGTCATCAATAAAAAGAGCAGCCCAAAATGCCAAATACAGGTCGGGTATACCAGAATCAAGCAGGTACAAAAATTTAAATCCCTGGGAATTGGTATAACAAAAGACGGAAAGTGCGACACAGAGATTCGAAGGCGAATTGGCATGACGAATGAAGCATTCCAGAAGTTGAGTAAGGTATGAAGAAACAGGACAATGTCGCTAGAAACTAGGATGAGAGTACTGGATTGCTACGTGCTGTCCGTCCTTCAATATGACAGTGAATGCTGGACAATACCATCAAAGATGAAGGAAAAACATGAAGTAAGTGAAATGTGTTTATACAGAAGGATGCTGCGAATATCATGGATCGAGCATGTGAGCAATGATGAGGTTTTGGAAATGATGGAAACAAAAAGAAAATTAATATTGAGCATCAGGAAGAGACAGCTGAAGTTCCTGGGACACGCAGTGAGGAAGGAGGGCTTGGAGAATCTGATACTAACAGGCCAGATAGAGGGAAGGAGAGACAGGAGAAAGAAACGGATAACATATTTCAAGGACATAATCAGGTGGATGACGGAACGAAGATTACATGGTCTTATAGGAGAAAGCGTGCTCAGAGCCACCAGGGATAGGGAAACGTAGAAGGCCCTGATCGCCTACATCCTGAAGGGACGTGGCACATCGAAGAAGAAGATTAAAAAATGTAGGCGTGCATAGGGAACAGTCACACACAGACTCATAGATAGTCTAATTGTGGTTTATCGAGCTGTTATTCTCTCCATCCTCCTGTATGGCTCTGAGTCTTGGACTCCTTATAGACTTCACATCCGTCAGCTGGATGTATTTCACAAACACTGTTTGCGGTCAATCTGTGGTCTTAGCATTCGAGACAAGATGCCCAACGTTGACCTCTTCAGAAAATGTAATATTTCTGGAATAGAGCCACTCCTCATTCAGTTCCAACTACGTTGGACTGGACACGTATTGAGGATGACCGAGTAAAGGATACCAAAAATCATGATGTACAGTCAATTGGAGAGCGGTAGGAGAAATGTTGGATGGCCTTTACTGAGGTACAAGGATAAGATCAGGAGTAATTTGATTTCTCTCAATCTGCCTCACAACATTCTTGAGAGCAGTGTCTCTGATCGAATGGAGTGGAAGGCATGTTGTTTTGATGGTCTTCAGCGTTTCAAATCTGACAGTCTGAATCATATGAGTCAGAAACGAGAGAGAGTCAAGCGGGCTGTATTGGTACCTGCAAGTGCATCCCATAACCAGCACACTTGCACTCTGTGTGGATTGATTTGTAAGTCCCTTGCTGGACTTAGATGTCATCAGAGGCTGAAGCATGGATGAAGTCAGAGTTGTCGGAACCTCATACGTCGAGATCGACGGGAGAGTCCATCATATATATATGTGTGTGTGTGTGTGTGTGTGTGTGTGTGTGTGTGTGTGTGTGTGTGTGCGTGATCTATTTTTATGTTGAGCACTGTTTTAAATAAATGTTTTGAGCGTTGTTAATTTTTTCTTCGTTCCTTATTCACTTTAGGTGCTATTTAGTTTGGTCTACATTTGTACTGAGCGCTTTCTGTTAGATGATTACTCGAGTCGGGTTTTTCCTTTGGGCTTCGTGTTCATTTCGGTCCGAACACTTTTGACTGACTTTCATGCCCTAAGCTTTTTCTTTTTTTTACAACGATTTTTCCCTTAATTCGATAGATTTTCGAAGTAGGTTATCGAGACGAGTATAATTATCATCTCGTTCATATATATATATATATATATATATATATATATATATATATATATACACACACACACACATATATATATATAGAGAGAGAGAGGGAGAGAGAGAGATAGAGAGATAGAGATAGATATAGATATATGTATGTACTTATATATATTTAATACAAATATACAAGTTTTCACTTAGTTAATTTGTGTTTATTTCAGCATCCCGGCTCTAGGGTTTCGTAGATGAAATCCCCACCAATCATTCCGTCTACTCGCCAGAAAACGCAGAGTATCAGTAGTAGTTACACACTTTTGCAATATACCAACAATTTTCATTGTAAGAAAGTTTTGAAATGAAAATTAAATTTTCAACATAGAAAAGCTACTAAGTAGATAATACTTGCAATCATATTTCACCGGAAAACAAAATAAAATGTAACACTTTCTTTAGCTAACATACAACATTTATACTGATTTAGTAGCATCGTGGAAATTTCATGACTTTCCTTTCTACATTTTGTTTTCTTTCTTTTTCTCACTGAAATCAAACAGCATTTCTGATATGTCTTTTCTTTCTTTCCTTGCGATCAAAACAGAAGAGTCCATTATTTATGAGGTATTAGCAAAACATTTCTTTCTTTCTTTTCACTGAACCTAAGTAGATATATGTTTTCTGTCTTTTCTTGCGATCAAAACGGAAGAGTTCATTATTTATGAGTTATTAGTTAGGTCTTTCTTTCTTTTCAGTAAAGCTGAGTAGCGTTTCTGATATGTCTTTTCTATCTTTCCTCACGATAAAAGCAAATATTTCATTATGATGTATTAGCAAGGCGTTTTTTTCTTTCTTTTTTTCTGAAGCTGACTAACGTCTCTGATATGTCTTTTCTGTCTTTCCCCGTGATAAAGACATTATATTTACGAGGTATTGACAAGACGGGAAGGTTGTTCTAACACAAGAACGAGTAAAATTATATTAAAATAATATATTTAAATAACTAAAATAATGAAATATGTTCTTGCTTTTGTTGATATTTGCCATTTTCATTTCGATACCTTTCAAAATATTATTTACACACAGAAATGTTCTGTTTTTCTTAACAATATAAATTTTTTGATTTTTTCATTATTTACATGTTTATTGCTAACATCTATACAATAGAAGGAATGAAAGTAACTAAGTGGAATGACTATATAGAATCCATAGGTAAATCAGCTGCTAAGAAAGTCTGTTCTCAGTGTAGGACCAGGAAGTTTTTCCCTTTTGAAACAATTCTGTACATATATAAATCTACCATCCGCCCGTGCAATGAATACTGCTGTTCATCTAGGGGTCCTTGACAAAATCTAACGGAGAATCTGTAATGTGATCGATCCCGACTTGGCAGTTTAGACAAATTCACTTTCTCACCGGCGTAATGTGGCTTCCTTGTGTCTCTTCTACAAATACTTTCACGGCTTCTGCTACGATGAACTTAACTCACTGGTCCTTTCTATATATGAATTTACTCGAGCAATAACATTTGCAACTAGGTCCCACCATTTTACTGTGAAACCAATAAATTGTAAACGCAAATTCTACTCCAGCAGCTTGTTTTGTTGCTTTTCTCTTTCGTTTACTTGCTTCCCAAAGAGCTACAATCTTCAAGAAATTAAATGTAAAGTCAATAGTCATCTCCGAGCTCACTAAGATGCATCCTCTCTTTCATGCTCCTTTCTTCGTCCATTCCACTCTCATCAGTATTCTCATCCTTCTTTTACCTACCTACTTCCTGACACCCCCTATAACCTGTCACTCTTTCTCATAATTTTCCTCCTATGTAACCACCTGTAAAACAGTAGCAGTAAAATGCCTTGCTTGGGGCGATATGATTATATATATATATATATATACACACACACACACACACACACACACACACACACACACACACACACACACACATATATATATATATATGTGTGTGTATATATATATATATATATATATATATATAAACAAAAAACTATGAAAACCATCAAAGTGGTTAATTCATATTTGATTGGAAATTAATTTCCTTTTAATTTTTATATTTTTTTATTCACTTTTTATTTTTCAATATTTTTGTATTTTATTTACTTTTTATAATATTTCCTTGTTCATTGTCATCATTTTCAGAAAATTAACTATAACATTATCTATAAAATTATATACATACTAAAAGGACGAAACCAAACCTGAAAACATTATCATAGCAGTGTTTGACTTTGTTAATGCGCATAGGTTTATTGCCATCATCATTGTAATATTCTCTAGATATAGAAATGATTAAAGTGACATTGAAAAGAATATTTGATGCTAATCGATATTTGATAAACAATCCGGTCTTTTTGATTTTGTTAATATTCCATATTTATTGATTGTTATCATCCTCACATCATTTTGTACACAAAAAGATAAAAGCAGTACTGTAAATCATTATTGTGACTAATCAATACTTGATCGAAAATCAATCAATAAGTTAATTTTGATAGTATATCGATGTATATTGTCATAATCTTTACAACATTATCTACATATAGGTTAAATACAATCCTGAAAAACATTTCTGAAGTTAAGCAATGTTTGATTAACAATCAAGTTTCCATGATTTTGTAAATATTTCCATGTTTATTAACATCATCATTATTGCATCCTAATATTATTGACATCTAAAAGGTAAAAAAAAAAAACTCTGAAAAAATTCTTGTAACTAATCAATATTTCAGAAACAATTGAGACTTAACGATTTTGTTAATAATTCCATGGTTGATGCCATTTTTGGTCATAACGGTATCAACATTTAGAAATGATGAAAACAACTAAAAAAATAAATAGCCCTGGAGTTCATATGAGAAAAAAAAAACGCCCTTGTGGTCAGCTGATTTTTCGTTTTGTAATCGTCTGCTCAATATTATCTACATTATGCGATGGATAAATTGTCGCGAATTTATATTTTCGATTTAGCGCATTGACAATGTTTGACAGTGTTTGTTTTTTATTTCATCATAGTATTGTCAAGAAGGATGTGCGTTGTGGTGCAGTGGATAACGGCTCGGAACGAGAAATCGGGGAGCCGAGTTCAAATTCCAGTTGAATTCATTGCATTCACTTACGAGCAAATAACCTTGGGAAAGGTATTAATCCGTCTCTTCCCTCCAGTTATGGGTCAAATAACAGAACAGATTGGGTTCTATAGCCTTGGCTGGCAACCAATTAACCGCAGAAAGCAATGACAACCTACTGCGGAATAATCTTCTGCCTAGTCAGCCATGTCTCTTTCGAGACATGATCACCCAAGCGTGTTTCACGTAAGGCACTTAACTGACTGACTGATTGTCAATTAGGTACTGTCTGTAGAGAGAAGAGTACCATGAAGTATTCCACTTCGACAGAAATTTGGAAATGTCTTGAAGTAATGCTTGGTATTCTTGCTGGATGTTTCAATACGAACATTTCATAGTGTTTGGGTGTGCATCTGTGGACAGTGCAGAAAATTCGGAAAGAGTTGGATGAGCGTAATGTTGAGTACGAAGGTTCTTGGAGTGATCACTCGTGATGGTGACATTATGCCTCCATTCATCTTTCCACAGAGCCTCAAACCCAATACGGGGGCTTACCTCAAGTGCCTTGAGGAGGGTGTGCTGTCCTGGGCCGAGAGGGTGGTTGCTGGAAGAACCTATGTCTGGCAACATCTCTAAATTGCAAAACCTCTTGATAATTATGTGTGCGACGCAGATGAGCAAGCGTCCAACGAAACACTTTGTTGAACCAAAGATGAACTGAAGGCAAAGATTATGGCAGAATTCACCAACATAAAGAAAGTGATCGTCTAGAAAAATTGCAGCAGATTCCGAAGTCATCTGGAGGTTTTGGTAGAGGCCAAAGCTGATTTTATTGAATAAATTTACTCTTTAGAATACCAAGATTCAATATGGTGGCCTCTGGAAGGCTTTATATCTGGCATCAAGACTCTGTAGCATGCCCCCAAAACAGGAGAACTCAGTGGTGGCTCTTAGATAAATTCTACGACATTTGATCACCTAACTTCCCAGATTGCAGCCCCAGCTTGATAATTATGGGTGGGGCGCAGCTGAGCAAGAGACCAATAAAACTCCTTGTTGAACCAAAGACGAACTGAAGGTAAGGATTATGACAACGTTCACCAACTTAAACAAGGATACCATCCAGAAGACAAAAGGAACTGGATAGTCTGACACAAAATACGTAAATAAAAAGCAACAATAATTTTAACAATCACAAATGACGACATCAGTGCTTACACATCTCTGATAAACAATATTTAGCAGAAAGAGCTCTCATCATGAAATTGAAAGTTTTAAGAAGTGTGTAACGAATGCTTATTTACTATTGTTCCTAGATGCACCCTGACCCAGAGTAGTAGTATCCCAACTATAGGCAAATCTTGAACCTCCAAACCAAAAATAAAACACTATGAAAGTATACAAACACATATTTATAGTAAAAATACCAATAATATATTTTATATAAACAATTACCAACAATACATATTTATAATAAAAATTACCAGAAATACATTTTACATATAGTTGAAGATATTCAAAATATTTAGATTTCGGCATTAAATAACTCCTAGAGAGAGATATATCGCTAAAATAAATCAACCACCCAACATGAAAGAATTATTTCATGACTAATCCATGTAAAGCCTACATTTTCTTAAAGAAATAAAACTGTATTCAAAAATTCAATTTCAAAACTATAAAGCGTACACATCATCTAGTAATTACGTCCACATACATATATATATGCACAAAATCCGAGTATCATCTACCATGTATTCAGTTGTGAAAGAAGAATAACATATTTTTATTACTTCAAAGCTCTAATGAAAATTATATTTTGGCTTTAAATGACCAATAGAGGTGTTGATATTCCGTTAAACAAATAAATAAATCATTCATATGTCCGTTTTTCTTTTCTTTTCTCACATTATCCTTTTTTTTCAGCGATTGTATCATTATTCTTGCTAATTCTTTTTAATCAACAAATTTCTCTGAGCATTTTTTTATTTAGATTCTGCGTATATCTTTTTTCTCTTAATGTTTTCTTGCGTCGATCAGGTTTGCAGAAATTTGCATTTTGATTGTCTTTCTATTTTCAGATGTGTCTTTCGGATACTTGTCCTTTTGACCTTTTGTGTTACGGAGAGGCAGTAATATATTCAATCGAAAATATTTTACATTTGATTACATTCGTAAGCAGTGAATTGCATACCGTTATCCGAGACTATGACATCGGGAATGCCACATCTTGCAAATAGTTCAAGTAACCATGAAGTTGTTTTTTACCCTTACAAATTTCAGGTCACTTATTAAAGCTTAAGGTCATATTACGTTAAATACACCGGTTCTCGCTAGATCACCGAAGTTAAGCAACATTGAGCCTGGTCAGTACTTAGACGGGTGACCGCTTGGGGATACCAGGTGCTGTAAGCGGTTAGTGACGGATGTGCGTTGTGGTGCAGTAGATAACGGTGAAATCGGTGAGCCGAGTTCGAATTCTAGTTGAATGCCCTGCATTCATTTGCACACTCGTACCTTTGGAAAAGGTATTAATCCATCCCTTCCCACTAGTTATGGGTTAAATAACAGGGTAGGACTTTGGATCCTGCCCTTAAACAAATCCCAATGAAACTTCCTCCATCGGGGAGGATGCCAGCTCAACTCACTTAGGGTGAATGCGTACATACTTATTAAAGTTATCCTCTACTACTAAATAATGTGGTCTGTTTATTGGCTCAGCAAGAGCTGTGTGGTGTTTACACCAGAGAGAATGTTTGGCCAAGGTTATAATTTCGTGGTAGGTCATTTTGCTGCCCGAGCACAACCCCTGAAGCCTTTTACTTATTTTTTAATCTCTTAATCCATTTTGGTTCACTATATATAAGCAACTACAAAATCGAAATCTGCAATCATAGTGTCCAAAGCTTGTAATAATGTCGTTAGAGCCACTTTATTTCAATAGGAAGTCGGTTGAATTTATACAATCTCTTGTGCGTATTTATTGTTATTAACTCTTAACATTCTTCTTGTATTTGCAAATACACCATATAAATTTTTCCAACGTTTAATTTATTAAAAGTTTCATCTGAACCTAATATTGGGTAGTTAAGAAGTTCTAATCATGTTTTACCCAGTCAAAAATCAGTATAAATATAATTTTAGTTTTATTTTTTCTTTATATACACTACTGATGCTGTCAATTTTGAAAAGTTATTTCTTTTCAATTACACGCATTTTTTTCAAATCTGTCTAATTCATCGTTGACTTGATCCAATTCTGTGAATGATACACTGCACGTTTTGTTTACTCTCGCCTCGATCAAAAATCTGCTGAGGTTGACAAAGCGAACCTCGCTGCCGAGCTTGAGAAGGACCTCAAATCCATGGTGGTTTGGGGTAAGAAATGGCTTGTAAATTTTAATACTTCCAAAACGAAGCTGCAATCTATTAACCATCATAGACAATTGCTCCTACTCCACATTAGCATGGAACAGGCTAGCCTCCCTGAGAATAAAACACTACGCCTCCTTGGCCTCACACTCTCAGCGGACCTCAAGTAGAATAGTAGAATAACTATATCGAATCCATTGCTAAATCCGCTGCCAAGAAGGTCGGTTCACTGTGCAGGGCCAGGTAGTTTTTCCCGTCTGAGTCCATCCTGCACATATATAAATCTATTATCCACCCATATATTGAATACTGCTGCCACATCTGGTCGGGTGCCCCTGCTATTCACCTGGGGGTTCTTAACAAAATCCAACGGAGAATCTGTAATGTGATTGATACCGACTTATCAGCTCGGCTACAGTCGCTGTCTCACCGGCGTGGCGTGGCTTCCCTGTGCCTCTTCTATAAATACTTTCACGGCTTTTGCTCCAATGAACTTAGATCACTGGTGTCCCCTAAGTATGAATTTACACGAGCTACTAGATTAGTAATATTTTTTAACATATACGTCTTAGGTATTACACACTTTTTACGAAATGAAGCATTGCAATTCATTTTCCCAATAACAAATAATTTCTCACCTGACACGTCGCATCCTATCAGGTCCCAGATATACATTCCCTGGTATTCATCGGATATTTATTGTAGTATTAGTTTTATTTTTAAATTCTGTTCCATTTTTGTTAGGATCCTAGCACGTATTTCTACGTCTTTTTTTTTCGCTGTTAACCCTTGAACGAAAATTAATCCTTTAAACATATCCAGAGTCAGTTCGTTAAATTGAAATATTTCACAACCCTTGTTAATGATTCCTGCATATGTGACAAAATCTCCGTCTTCTTTTTTTTGTCAGATTTATACACTTCCAACGAGTATTAAGTAATGAACTTTTCTTGCTAAAATTTTAGTTTAAATATTTACTGTTTTTTTAAAACAAATTTCTCATTTTTGGAATCACAGTCCGTAGATTCAAGTAAAGTCTTTTACTTTTTTCTTGTCTTACCAGTTCCATAATTTTTTTTGTAAATTTGCTTGAATCTTTTAAAATAAACAGATACGGTAATTTCGTCATCTAAATTGTAAGTGAATTTAGCTATGACATTTGCCACCGTGTCGGGAAGAAAAGAAATAGGAGAATTTTTTATTTTCTTTTAAATTATTTAACTTAACTTTTGCAGTAAATTCTAGGGTTCCAACAGCTGCTGTTGTATCTGTACTGTTGTTGTTGCTGATGTGATATTATTATCACTTTGGCTAATAATTCTTCCAAATTTAAGAATATCAGGGTTTATTTATTTCATTGCGTATAGCAAAGAATAAATTAACAAATGAACCAACTTTATTCTAATTCATCATCTTCACTCTTATTATCTGCGTCGCAGCAAAAATGGTATTATTTTCCTACTCTGTATTTGTTCAGATTCTTAGTCGACACTATAATGCGCTCATAACTCTTATATTATTATGTCTCAACTAACTCAAACAGTAATCTAATGAACAATCCATCAAAACTATACCAGAACACACCCGAAAATTTAAGTATTTACCAAAGTCCACCACACAGAAGTGGTATGCGACACAAGGTCAGTTTTTTTAACTTGGGATTTACGATCGCGTACACACAGGTAAAAATTACCCAAACTACGCATATATGAGATCGCATATTTGTCTATTTTTTCTACTGACAAAACTCAGTCGAATACACAGCCTCGTCCGGGTACCACTCCGTCCGAAGACAGAAAGTCTGACAAGCTCGAGTTCGAACGGAACTCTGGGTATTTACCCAAATCCACCCCACAGAAGCGAGATGTCATGTCAATTCCCTAGTGTGTACTCTATAGATACAAATTCCACATTCTCAACATATGCGAGATTGGGCTTGTCTATTTTTCTCAGCCAAATCTCTATCCGTAGAAGTAGCCCCAACTGATTCGTACTCTGCCCGAAGACAGAAATTTTGACAAGTGCGAATTCTCGCGGAACAATGAGATGGAATGTGATACAGGGTCAGGTTTAGGTGAGGAAACGGATCAGGTACACGCGGGACAGGGTTCAAAATTTTTCCATCTCCCCAGATACGCAGAATCGGACACTAGGCTTGTCTATTCTCAGACGAGTCTCTGTCTGTAGTTGTAGCCACGGCTGAGTCAAACTTTGCTAGAAGATAGACTGTTTGTCTTTCTCAGCCGAATCTAAATCCGTAGACTAAGTAGTTCTCTTACAGAAGACAAAAATCTGGGCTGACAAAGTTGATTTCGAGTATTTATCCTGAGTATCTAAACATTGACGAGATGGGATACATAGCGGCGCTTTAGGCGGGGAACTTGAGCGCGGAACTCCGGCCCTCGCATACGTAGTTGTGACTGAATCATTCTCTTCCCAAAGATAGAGTGCTTCTTTGACTGCATCGCGTTCGAGAGGAACTCTGGTTATTTACACGATCCCTTGCCAAAAGGTAGGGTATGACACAAGGTCTGTTTTTAATGTGGGACATTCTGAGCACGTACGCGCATGAAAAAATCCCCGTAGACCCCGCATAAATTCATGCTATGTCAATAGGCAGTCTCGTCTGAGTCTCATTCTACTCAAAGGCAGAGCGTCTCACAAGTTTGAGTTCGAGTGGAATTTATCCAATGCTTTCCCACTGAGACGGGATGTGAAACTTACTCGGGCTTTACGTGGGGAACCCGAGCGGGGAAACCCGAGTCAAGCCCCGAAACCCTTCCGCCTTAGATACGCGGAATCGGGTACTAAAATGTCTGTTCTTCTCAGATGCGTCTCTGTCTGTAGGCGGATACTTTGCTGAGTCTAACTCTATCTGAAGGAAGAGGACTTGTCTACCTTTCTCAGTCAATAGACTGAGTTCTGACTCGGTCGTTCTCTGCCAAAGACATAGAGCTAGACCCACAGTTTCATGTTCGTTTGGAAGTTTAGCGCCGAACTCTCTTATTGTCCTTTATTTAAGACGTCTTACCTAATTCGTTTGTTTTACCGGGTGTGTTGTATATACCCCACAACGGTTTGTTTGTTTGTTTCTTTCTTTTTAAAAATATTTTAATTTTATCTGCACTATTTCTTTTTCTAATTTCGATTACTCTCGTCATTTTCTTTCAATAAATGTTCTTTCACCTGATCTTCTTTTTATTTTTTTAACTCCTTGACATATTTCCTTTCTGAATCCTCAATCTCTTGAACATTTCCATCACCACATTTCATATTGCTTCTTTCTCTGTTTTCTCACTCACACTATCTTTAATACCTTAGTTCCAATTCTTAAATTTCTATGCTGCCTTTCCCCACTCTTACAATCATTATTTATCATTTTCTTTCCATCTCTTTTTCTATCACTTACCTTTTTTTTTATATATTGCCTTACTTCTATTTATTTCATTTCCAAGATGTCTTTCTTTGTGCATTTTCTTCTTGTCCAATAACAATAATCGATTTCTTTAAGTCACTCTTTTCTCTTTCCCATACACAGAAGCTTCCCGTCCGTTGAAGCTCGTTAATTTGATATCGGATATTTTAATTCAATGGAATTTTAGTTGTAGCGAACGCAATTAAACTGCTAAAGATTGTCGATGAAAAGAGACGGCACAATAAAAAATAAACTAAAAGAAAAATCCCTTTATACAGAGCGCCATCTGTCTTCTGAAGAGCTGCACCTTATATACAAGGGTTAAGTCGAGCAATAAAAAAATTTCCTCATTGTTGACAGGAATGACACACAAATACCTGCACTTTGCTTCAGATAGAGAGACAAATGAATTATTGACCTCATATATCAAACATCACATTAAGAGCATGACTCGAAGTCGAGCAGATGTGTGAAAGAGCGCACACACGCTATGGATCATCTTCAAAACTATAGAACAATGATAACAATTTTGTAAATTCTCCATGACGAACTTAATATTAATCTATATTACAAATTTTAACAAGATAATTTGATTTATGAGCAGAATTCATGTGTGCAAAATTTTAAACTTTGTCTATGAATTCTTCATGTGTACAAAATTTAAATCTTTGTTTTAAACTTTAAAAACTAAAATAATATGCTAAGTTGACTTTAGCATATTGTCCCACAAATCTGCACATGCCTGCTTTATGTCCAAAGTAGTTGTATATTTTGCATCAGAAAAAAATGGTCAAGAATTCCTGTTTGTATTTCTGGAATGAGGAGTTACCAATATTTACATTATTTATATTTGGACACTTTTTCTCCTATTTTGTTTATCACTACATTTAGGCCGTTGAGCCCTCCGTACTTCTTCAAGTGTATATTGATCCGAGTAAGATACGGGAAATTGTAAATTAGACAATTTATTTAATCTACGGTATAATCTGTTTTCGTTTCACTGCTTATGTATAGCGATATCGTCTAGTTTTATTTAATTGAGTACAGTTCAGTATTGCTTGCCCAATCCCCTGTGTGCAAGTACACATAGAACGGCCCGACTCTAACTTTTTTTTGTTTAGATAGAGTAGTGGCTCCATTACGCTACGAAACACAATCTACCTTACCATTTAATCTATGCCATTTTTAATTACATGTTCCATTAAGACGTAATCGATCCTGACTCTGCTTATTACTTTTCTTTATCTGTGAATTTCCAGGATTTTTTTCGAAAAACGGTGATTGATTTCGCATGACCTTGATGGTTTTGAAATTCTGGGATTTTCATTTTTAGGCTCGAGAGCCCGCTATTTAACTAAGAGAACTGACAGAGAAGAGATCGATGCATTCTTTTTCTAGTGTATTTTTATCAAAATAAAAGCAAAAGCATTCGTCTGAATTTGAACACTGCTTTCTGATCTCAGTTAAATGCCAAGTTCTTTCATGACATAGGCGATCATAGCTTTTTACGCATTCCTGAGAGCTACTATTAATTCTTGGGAAATATGTTAGAGAGGTTTCTCGCTACGTTCTGTGCAGTTTAATGTTCAGAGTAATAATTATTTTAGAGTGGGTGTCATGAAAAAAAAGGTGTCATGAAAAAAGCGAATCTTCTATTGCTATTTTTTTTTTTATAAGCGTTTCACCCCGAGCAAGGCATGTCACTGCCACTACTGTGCAGGGGGCTACGTAGAGTGGAGAAATGCTGGTTAAATATAGGAAATAACAGAGGGTGGGTGATAGGCGGGTGAGGATACCGAGAATGAGGGTTGGGTAGATGAGAGTGTTGTGAGAATAGTTGGGAGTTAGTGTGATAGGAGGTGTCTATTGACCCTACATTTAAACACCTGGAGATTGTAACTGTCGGGAAAGCAGACTTGTGGAAGGGAGTTCCACAGGCGGGAAGCGCGAGAAAAGAAGCTGTTGGAGTAGAATTTACGGCTACATCTCATTTGTTTAACTGTAAAAGGGTGGGACCTAGTTGCTAATCTAGTATCTCGTGTAAATTCGTGCTTAGGCGGCACCAGTGATCTAAGCACATCGGAGCAGAAGCCATGAAAGTACTTGTAGAAGAGGCACAGGGAAGCTACATCACGCCGGTGTGAAAGCGGCTGCAGCCGGTCTGCCAAGTCAGTATCAACCACGTTACAGATCCTCCTTTGTATTTTGTCAAGAAGCCCAAGGAGAGCAGCAGGGGCACCCGACCAGATATGGCAGCAATATTCAATACACGGGCGGATGGTAGATTTGTATATGTGCAGAATAGTTTCAGGTGGGAAAAATTTCCGGGCCCTGCACAGAGAGCCGACTTTCATAGCAGCAGATTTGGCAATGGATTCAATATAGTCATTCCATTTGAGGTCCGCCGAGAGTGTAAGGCCAAGGAGGCGTAGTATTTTACTCTCTGGGAGGCTAGCCTGTCCCATGCTAATGGGAGGTAGATGCGATTGTCTATGGTGGTTAGTTGATAACAGCTTTGTTTTGGAGGCATTGAAATTTACCAACCATTTCCTACCCCAGGTCACTACGGATTGGAGGTCCCTTTCAAGTGCGGCAGCGAGGTTCACTTTGTCGTCCAGACCTGGTTTCTGATCGATGCGGGAGTAGATCGTTGTGTCGTCGGCATACATGCCAACTTGGGATCTAATGGTGTCGGGGAGATCATTAATGTAGATCAGAAAGAGCGTGGGGCCTAGGATAGAACCTTGAGGGACGCCCGCGTTCGTCTGGTAGTTTTGGGAGGCATGCCCATTTAATACCACCTTTAATGTGCGGTTAGAGAGGAAGGACTGGATGAGGTCAAACAGATGTCCAGTTATCACATAGCTCCGCAGTTTGCACAAGAGGCCAGCATGCCAGACCTTGTCGAATGCTTTGGAGATATCCAAGGCAACGGTTCGGGCTTCACCATTCTTGTCGAGTGCCTGGTATATGTACTCGGTAATGGTCGTTAGCATATCAGCAGTAGACCTGGTGAAGAGAAACCCATACTGTTTGTCAGAGAGAAGCCCGTTAGTCATAAGGTGCTGAATCACCTCGGCGTTGATAATGGCTTCGAAAACTTTGCCAAAGATTGGAAGGAGACTAATAGGGTGGTAATTGCCTTGGTCCGAGGGTTCGCCAGAATTCTTAAATATAGGTACTACGCAGGAGGACTTCCAACAGGCAGGAAAGCAGGAAGCAGATAGGCAGAGGTTATAGAGTTTAGAGAGGACAGAGGAGAGTTCTGGGGCACATTTCTTCAGTACTATGACTGGGATTCCGTCACCACCGCTCGCTTTGTGTGGGTCAAGTTGCGCAATTATCTTGGCGACCAGCGAGGGTGAAATGTGGACGTTATTTACGGGCAAAGCATTCAGCCTTGTCGGCTGGGGAGGTGAGAACTTCAAATTCATTGATTAGTGGGGGTATTGAAGTCTTGTTCCTGCTGAGCACGCTTTTTCAGAGACGCCAGTAATCTTTGGAGCCAAACTTAGAGGATGCTATGCGTTGCCTAATTCTGGTAGCAAACGCCCTCTTGGCTTCGTTCAGTACTTTTTTACACTTGTTCCGTGCTGAGGTGAAAAGGCGCCTGTTTTGGTTCGACGAGCAGCTTCGATAGAGCCGGAAGAAATGGTTCCGGTGGGCAATAGCGGCCGAGCAAGCGGGTGAGAACCAGGGGGACGAATTAGGTTTTAGTTGGAATTTTCTGGCAGGGATAAAAGCATCGATGCCAGCCTTAACCCAAGAGGAGACTTCGGAGGCACAGTCTTCGACAGGAAGATCAAAGACGTTGTTCCAGGGGACGTCGCAGAGGAAGTCCCTGAACGAGTCCCAGTCGGCTCTTTGGTAGCAGTATGATATTCTGCTGGTTTGGTTTTCTTGGGTAGAGTTAGTGCGGATTGATATGTTTACGGAGACTACGGCGTGGTAAGCCATAGATGGATTCATGCCCTTCCTAAAAACATTAATACAAAATGAAACACAACAAAATCGGAATTTGAACTCGTTTCAACAAACTAAACCAGAATTCGAACACGGATACACTACTTCCACATGAAGTACATTTCAGTAAATTATACTTTACCTTGTTACTTTCGTTCATTATCAGATAATATGATGATATTGTTTGCTTTTTATTCCTGAGTGGTTGATGAAGATAGCATTAATGGTTAAAAGCATGAAGCATGCCATGTACTAAATGATCATATCTGACAGCCCACAGATCATCAGCCCGATGTTATAAACTTATTTAACATAGTTTCTAAGCATAACTTAAATGTTATATCGCATAAATGTGCGTCGATTCAACAAACTATTGTCGCTCTTTTTTTAGCTCACAGGTAATATTCATGCTGTCATAAAATCAGAAACATCACATCTGTATTACACCGTAGTTGTTTAGTCAGCGACCTAAGTTAAGAAACATTCTAATTGATATTTTATGGCACATCAACTATAAGAAACAAGGTGTAGTACTTGTTCATTTGTTTATACTGCTTTTTCGTTATTCTATTACAATCTCTATATTAAGTGAAATCAATTCACGAAACCACAGTTTTAGAAAAGAATACGGCGACGGCCACCCGGAGGTGCAGTAAGCAGTGCATAGCAAGTGTTCTACATAAGTTGTTCTACTTGTTTTCCCACTGTGATAGATATATTCATATTTATTTATATATCTGGCATGTGATCGACCAATGATTTTGGAGAGATTTTCAAGTTTTAAAACGCAGATCGCTCGTTGTATATTAATATATTTATTTGATGTTTAACCTTTAATAATTATTGATGTTGTTATTCATTACTGATGCAGACATCTAATAAAAAACACATTGTACATTTCTACTCGAAAATTTTGAAAATATCTATCTATCTATCTATCTATCTATCTATCTATCTATCTATCTATCTATCTATCTATCTAAAATGAGTTTGCTCTTCGATTATGAATATCTGTGAAAAAATGCGAAACAGTGAAATGAAATCCAGTCAGTTTTATCATTTCTATCTACCAGCATGTGTATTACATCTTGTTCAAATTTGTGGTTTTTGCTTAAACGATAATAACGAATTTGCATATTCAGCTTTATAAATAAAAATATATATAATTTTATTTGGTTCTCTTTTTACAACTATCGCTTTCATGAGGTATAAGTAAGCTATTATTTTGTCAATGATTTTATAATTAAATTGTTTAATAAAACAAATAATAACATTTTCTCTCCTTAATGTGGTAAGAACCTTAGTATTTTGATCACAACTTCAATTAAAATGGTAAGAACCAACTTATGAAAGAAACCTAGCAATGATGGTATATTTAATAGTACATTTAGAACAAAGTTAAATTAAAATTTCTGAAATATTTAGTATTTAGCTTTAGTTTATGAAAATAATTTCTTGGTTTTATTTTATCAAATAGTGGATTTGTTTGTTTATTCTTATTGATGTAATTAAAATATATTTAAAATATAATGAGACGCTTTTTATGCATATAAAAAATGAAATTTTTACGCTTTGCATAATATGAAAAAAAGATTTTAAAACAATGCGGTAATTGATTTTTACGCATTCCTGATGATGACTTACGTGAGTTTGAAGTTTGGATTTACAAATTTTGTCCATTTTTGTTACATCTACAACAGCGGCATTTTCAGAAAGTTAAGTGCATATTAGAAAAATGATCCATAAATTTAATACACATATAATGTCTATTCTTATTAATAAGACATGTTTCGTGTAAACATTGTGTAGATTCGCACATTTCATCAACATATATATATTAATAGGTTACTAAATTAATTATTATTAACCGTTTAACCTACATTAATAAGTTACTATTGCTAGAAGAATTACATTTGAGCCGCTAAACCTACAAACGTAGTATGAAATAAAAGATTACCAAAATAGAAATGTTTTATTTTCAACAAACATCGCCAATGCCGTTTAAAGAGGGGAAAAAAATTACCGACTTGATAATTGCGCTGAATAGCGCTCATACTGAAACACGGAAAATAAATAAGTTTAAACCATAAAATCCGGATTGAAGCCCTGCAAACGGTTAGCTATCAACAGACAACCATCTTGCAACTCCAGCAGTCAAAACGGCCCTAAATGTAATACTTTTGGGTCGTGTCAGTACGGCCGAGAGTGGAGCATATGGGTTTTTTTTAATCGTTTCACTCCAAGCAAGGCGGTAACGCCACTGATGTGCAAGGGGCAGGGGTGTCAGAGAAGGGAGCAAGAGAAGGATGGGAATACAGGTGTGATGAGAGTTGCAAAGGTAGAGAGAAAAGAAAATATATACAGGGTGATGTAGAAAGAACTGGAGTTAAGTGGTTAAAAGATGTGCATTGACATTGCATTTAAATTCCTGGATGTTGTAGCCGTCAGGAAAGCAAGAATATGGAAGAGAGTTCCACAGGCGGGAAGTGCGAGAAAATAAGCTGATGGAGTATAATTGTTGGCTGCATTTGGTTGATCTACCTGGAATTGGTGAGATCCAGTTGCCAGACTGGTTGCATGAGTAAACCCATGTGGCAGGGGCACCAGTGAATTAAGTTCGTTGGAACAGAAGCCATGAAAATATTTATAGAACAGACAGAGGGAAGTCACATCCCGTCGGTGGGGAAGTGGCTAGAGTCGAGCCGCCAAGTCGGTACCTATCACATTACTGATTCCCTTTTGGAGCCTGTCGAGAACACTGATATGAACAGCGGGGGCTCCTGATCATATATGACAGCAGTATTCCATGCAGGGACGTATGGTTGATTTGTATATGTGCAAGATGGATTCAGGCGGAACATACATTCTGGCGCGACACAGTGATCTAACCTTTCTAGCAGTGGAAAACGCAGATTTCCTTATATCATCGCCTGGGTTTGTGCTCTGGAGAGCTTACTCATTGGACAGATGTCTACTTTTTAGCGCAGGGAAACAAGGAAATGAGATTTGATCAGCACAAACCTTGTATCTTAGAAGAAAATAAGATATAGTTTGTGACTTAATTGCGAAAGTATGTGATGTTCATCCTTGACTAGTAATCGCAAACTTATTTTGTTTCCGCAAATTTCCTACTTACGAGTCTCTCATAAATCGATTGACAAGGAATTGTTTTCACTGATAAATCCAATAGTGTAATAACTGCGGTACTTACTGCGTATCTTATTAGTGTCTTCTTGATGTACACTAAACTATTGCAGTTAATAACTATAAATGGGCAATTGTCATAGCCAAATGTTGAGCAATATCGTCTCGCAGACAAGTTTGCTATTATCTGGCACTGGTGAAAGATATATTTATGAAATACATGTGAAGTCCTCACTTTTGTTCAGGTGATATTTCAATATAATATTGCCAGTTTCAATTATAATCAGTTAAATATGAATAATCCTTATTTCTTTCTCTATTAGTTTTTAGCTATAAGATCCTTAATAAGGAATATTTCTCTATCTCTCTATCTATGTTATTCTAGCCATCATGTCTTGAATCTTCGAGTGTGCGGATAATGTAATGGATAGTGGCTCAAAATGAGAAATCGGAGAGCTGTGTTCGAATTCCAGTCGTGTTCACTGCATTCACTAACGCGCAAATGTTCTTGAGGAAAATATGAATCCATCTCCCCGAAGCAATGGGTTAAGAACAGGTATTATTATTCTCAAACAAATTAATAATGCAATATTTACTCGCAAAAGAAATATATATTTTCTTACATTAAAAAAGGTTTCGGCTTTGAATAACCCTCAATATCTTGATAAACCTTAAAAAACAAATCAATTAATTAATTTTAGTGTTTATTCAATTAGGTAACAGTATAAATAGTAGCTAAACTGAAAACTTCCTGAAGAGATATCTCATCAGCAATTGCGATATAGTTCAAATAAATGAAAATTGATATCGACTCCCTGATGCAGTTATTTTCTTAAGCTCTGAACACTCATAATCAAAAGTAGATTGACCGGATATTTTTATCTTAAGCAATTAATATTTGTTAAAATTAGTATTTAAATAGTAATCTGGGAATTAAAAAAATACAATACTAGAAGAACAGACATGTAAGCGAGAAGAAAAGAGCATCGTGTTGTTATGACAAAAGGATAGAGAGTAAATTTGACGAAAAGTAAGAATATGGATAGGTGAAACCCTGAAAATTGTGCTTTTGAAAAATATAGTCGAACTGGATATTATAGGAGGAATCGGAAACATTCAGTGAAAAGCAACACTTGAAAGAGCTAAATTACTCGGGCAAACTCGTGAATACGCTGGAGAGTTCCTTTAATTTAATTTCTCGCGTAAGACATAAGATCAGTTAAGTGCCATACGTGATACACGCTTGGGCGATCATGTCTCGAAAGAGACATGACTGACTGGGCAGAAGATTATCCCGCAGTAGGTTGCCATTGCTTTCTGCGGTAGACTGGTTGCCGACCAAGGCTATAGAACCCAATCTGTCCTGCTATTTAACCCATAACTGGAAGGAAGAGATGGATTAATACCTTTCCCAAGGGTATTTGCGCGTAAGTGAATACAATGGATTCAACTGGAATTCGAACTCGGCTCCCCGGTTTCTCGTTCCGAGCCGATATCCACTAAGATACTATTGTTATAAACAATCATTGAAATAACAATAATAGACCACCATCATAACCACTAGACATGGCACTCATAACGCCCTTAATTAATTAGAAGTATTAACATATACACGCTTTGTCTTAGAGAATAAAATAATAATAGTAATAATACTAATAATATATATATAGTCACCCGCAGACAGATCTGTTTCGCTGTATCACAGCTCATCAGTACGGTTAGACTCCGATTGCTTTTAACCCAGGATTGAAACCCGACCAAACTGGCGTCAGTCGGCGATTCTACCTCTGGGCTATGGGCGCTCGGTAGAAGAAGGTAGACTTTTTAGTGTATACATTATCATTTATATCCCCAGTAGTCATCTACTCTGACGATACCACCATTTACTCTCGCCTCAGTAAGAAATCTGACGATCTTGAAAAAGACCTCCAATCTGTCGTAGAATGGGATTAAGAAATGGCTCGTAAATTTTAATGCTTTTAGAAGAAAGCTACTATCTTTTAACCCCCTTAGTGAATCGCTCCTACCACTCATCAGCATGGATCACGCTAGTCTCCCTGAAAGCAAAACACTGTGCCTCCTCGGCCTAACTCTATCAGCCGACTTCAAGTGGAATGACTATATTGAATTCATAACTAAATGTGCTTCTAAATCGGCTCACTGTGTAAGGCTAGGAAGTTTTTTCGTATGAATCCATTTTGCACATGTATAAATCTACCATCAGCCCGTACATAGAATACTGCTGTCACATCTAGTCGGTTGCCAGTGCTATTCAACGAAGGATCTAAAATGTAATTGATCCCGACCTGGTAGCTCAACTCTAGTCACTTTCTCACCGACGTAATATGATTTCTCTCTGCCTCTTCTACAAATAATTTCACGGCTTCTGCTCCACGAGCTTAGCTTCCTGATGCCCTTACTGCATGAATTTATTGGAGCTACTAGATTAGCGACTAGGTCCTACTCTTTTACAGTGAAACCAATCAAATGTAACCGTAACTTCTACTCTAGTAGCTTCTTTTCTCGCACTTTCCGCCTGTGGAGTTTCCTTCTGTATAACTGCTACCTTGACAGTTACAATCTCTAAGAATTTAAATACAATGTCAATTATTATCTCTTATCTCCTTGACCCGCATCCTTTCCCTGACCCTAACCCTGTATCATGTTTTCTTCCTTTCCACTTTACTCTCATGCAGCACTTTTCACATTAATGTTCTCATCTTTATCTTATCCATTCTCTGACACCTGCTGTAACATGTTCCTCTTTCTCATCACTCACTTCTTTTGTAGACCCCCCAACCGCGCACTAGTGCTTTACTTGGGGTGAAATCATTATAAAAATTGTTTTAGTGAGTAAATATCTCGCTAGGTGTCAGATTTGTTTGCTTGTTCTACCATCCGTTTACTCAAGCTCGCTATATAAAAATATTCTCTGTTTTTGTCGCAATTGACCTTCTTGCCTTCAATCTTATTTGTGAGTATCAGATTTTCTATGCTCTTTTTCTTCATTTCGTGTCCTAAAAACTTTAAAACACTTTCTACTTGATGTTAAGTATAAGTGCCCTTTTTGTTTCTATTATTATAAAACATCGTCATTCCTCATATGTTAATTTCCTAGAATTCTCAGCCAGTTAGTTAAGTGCCATACATGATACACGCTTGGGTGATCATGTCTCGAAAGAGACATGATTGACTGGGCAGAAGATTATCCCGAAGTAGGTTGCCATTGCTTCCTGCGGTAGACCGGTTGCCGACTTTGCTACAGAACCCAATCTGTCCTGTTATTTAACCCATAACTGGAGGATAGAGATGGGATTAATACCTTTCCTAAAGGTATTTGCGCGTAAGTGAATGCAAGGAATACGGCTGGAATTCGAACTCGGCTTCCCGATTTCTCGTTCAGAGCTGATATCCACTTCATCACGACGCACATCAGTATCTCAGCATCTTTCTCAGTATTGTTCTAAAAAACTATTTCTTTTCTTTATTGCTTAGAATATAACCCAAGATTTACTGTCATATATGAGGACTGATATTACGTCACATTTCAGTACTCATTACTTTATATCTAACGAAATGTTATTGTTTCTTGATACTTTCCTTAGCTTTCTCCTTATCTATCATGTGCTTCTGAGAATTTCAGTGTTGCACTTTCTTCTGTTAAAAATTTCCCAGATATTTAAATTGTCGCATTTGTTCAATTTGTTCATCTCCAACTTATAATTTGCATGTTAGCCTGTCTCTTCTTTAACAACCGTTCATTTTGTGTTCTTACAATTGATGTTTAGTACTTTTTTTTGCTGTATTTACTAGCCTTCCCACGCAAGGCCGGATGTGACACATGGTCATTTTATAGTGGGTATTCCCGGCCATATAGCCGGGCCAAAAAATGTCTGTCTATTTTTACCGAGTCGTGGTTCTACTCTTCGGCGGAACCACGACTGGGTTTGTGTTCTCTGCTCGGAAGCAGAGAGCGCCCTCTACCCGAAGGCAGAGGGCTGACAGTGTTATAGGGCAGTCATCCTAAGTTTCCCTCAGTACCTTCTATCGGAGTTTTTGTAGTTTCCTTCCTGCATATGCTATAAACACTGTATCATCTGCATATTTTATGTTATTAAGAGTATGGCAGCCAATAACTAATTCTTGTAATTCTAATTTTCCCAAATTTGCCACACTGTATAGATTGTATAAGTTCAGTAAGAAAACGCATTCCCACCTTAAACATATTTTTATCTTTTTATATTTACTAAATTCTATCCGTGTGCAGTCGGTTTGTTGCCAGAATAAATTATTCTAATCTCTTTCTCAAATATACCAAGGCTACTTAGAATTCAGTACATCTAAATATATACTTTAGGCTCTGTTCATATTATGAAAGCATTTTTGCTTAAGATGACGGACGTATCTGCCTGAGACTTTTGCTTTTAAAAATTAATACACAGATGTGAAAGAAAGAATGCGATACGCTTCAGATCCATGAAGATTCTGAGAATAGGAAAAATTCTAAAAAAGGTACGGGAAGTTTGAACAGACCGCTTTCATTCAATCTCCACAGACAGTCTCCGGTATATCTCGTTTAATCTTGAATGAAACAGCAACAATGATAATTACAATCATTGTTACTGTTTCTTTCAAGATAAAACGAGAATTGACCAAACGATTAAAAAAGATTCGTCAACGAAACTGAATATGACACCAATCAGCTAAGTGCCAAATTTAGATCTGCATTAATCCCCCAACACACACACACACACACACACACACACACACACACACACACACACACACACACACACACACAGAGGCACACATACACACACGCACACGCACACACACACACGCACACACACACACACACACACACATACTCACACATCCACATATATATAAATATCAATTATGCTAAAAAAAGTTTCACGAATAGTTTATTAAAATTACATAATTTTAGAGATCTTGTTTATTTATTTATATCCAATGAAAAAACATAAATTTATCTTATGACATGAAACTCAGAACCGTGCGTAAAACGTACGATAATATATATATATATAAAATATTTATGCAGAAATTATAACATGAATATGTTATAATATCACTACAAAAGAAGTCATTTTTTCGACACTACTTACAAGTAGCTTTGAATCAAAATAGCTACTTTTGTAGTGATGTTACAATATATTCATTTTATAATTTCAGAATAAATATTATTAACTCTACTTTGTATTGAGCACTTTTTTAAAATAGTGTTTCTTTGGATCCGGAATATTATTCCATCCATACCTACCCTATACTTGATTATAGGTTTCATTAAAAACTGACAGACAAGGTATTGTCATTAAGATTTTTATATAATTTTTTTTGTGTTCGTATAAATTTTTTTCTTTTCGGAACTCAAATTATATAGAATTGTTCAAAGGTTTTGTACTTTCGAGCGCTTTTGGCTATACTTTTAGCTATTATCAAGAATTAATTTTGTTTTACTTGTAAATAAATAGGTTTAAAGTTTATGCATATAGAGACTTGTGTATGTTCGGTTCCGAACACGGTAAGCACATTGTTACCGTTTTCACAACTGATGTAATTAAGTGTAGGATTTCTCTTTATTATTACTGATGCCTCCATTATTTTTAATCTTCTTTTGAATGTGGATGATGCTTTTATGTGTGTATTGTCAACAAGTATACCACGGATAATTTCTAATAGATCTCGATGTGCGTTTAAATGAGATCGGATGAATCTGTTTTGGGAAAATTGTAAGGTCAATCTCTTCGTCAATTTTGTGGTGGTATAGCTAATGAAGTTATTTACGGATTTGGTTATTTGAGGAACACAGTTCTTCAAAAGAACATATAAATTTGTAAACGACACTGATTTTCTGCTGTTTAGATTTCGAAGTTGAATTATTATTATTCTTGATAATGAGGTTGGCGATTTTGAATTTTTATAATAGAGAATTATATTTTCTTGTTTGAATTGGTCGTTGTTACATAACTTCAGGTGATATTGCGAACTGAAGATTCGTCCTGTCTTTAGTTATTGTGTATTTGATTTTTGTAAAAAAATATTAATGTTGTTACTTTTTTCCGCGTGTTTGTGGTTGCCATTGGTTACGTTAACGTAACGTTAATGTCTTTATCATTGTGGCGTGCCACTTGCATTCAGTGAAAGTTGTATAAACAATGGATTGTATGGTGATAGTAAATACATTTTTAAATAAGTTGTTATTGATAGTATTAAATGAAAAACCTTGAAATTGACAGGAAGCTGAATGGGATATTATAAAGGTAACTAAAAGCAAACCATAGCGAAATTGGAAGATCAAGCTAGAAGTTGTACTCTTCATTACAACTGAAATAACTAGGAAAAATAATGAGAAAAGGCGGCTTGGAAAATTTAATACACAGAAAACATGTTAAAAGTAAAAGAGAAATACATAAGCTACCCAACGAACGTTCTTACAACTTGTAGAAATGGATGGAAAATCAGGATTTAAGAGAAGTAACTAAAAGGAAAAAAATACTAAGAGTAATGTTCTTTCAGGAAACTGCGGAGAGCCTTGATCGATAAGATCTTGTAGAGACACTGCACATAGAAGAAAAAGGTCCCAGTGTGTAGTCTACTATTTCAGTGTTTGTTCAGACAAAGCACAATGAAGTCTTTATTCCTGAAAAATAAGGAATATTGAATAAAAATACTTCAGTGAAAGAAAAGCAGAATGAATGACAGATAGACAGATAGATATACACAGTATAAGAAAGATATGAACAGAATAGGATAAATATGCAGCCATGTGCATTACAAGAAGGTTATGTATAAACCTTTGAGAATGGCTAGAGACTTGGCTGAAAGTGCTTAAAAATAATTACAAAACATTTTTACATTTCTTACTTATCAACAGCAAAAAGGAAACATGTTAGAATACTGGAAAAATTAAATATCAATTAATAAAATCTTCCTTGTCGGTCGTTTTCAACCAAACATACTTAAAAGAAAGGTTGCTGTCCAAATATACATTAATATATATATATATATATATATATATATATATATATATATATATATATATGGATAGATAGATAGGATAGATAGATAGATAGATAGATAGATAGATATGAATAGACTGAGATAGATAGATAGATAGATAGATAGATAGATAGATAGATAGATAGATAGATATGAACCGACTGAAATAAATACAAAATAAGTACCTGTAAACCCATGCTGATACGTTCGATGACATATAGTGAAACACTTTTTATGGTTGCAAATGGAGGCATGCTCTAATCGACAGACGTGTCTTTACGCTTACAATCTAAAACACAAATGAGTACAGACAAAAGCTTCTTCCCCATTTCCACCTTCAATTGAAAACGCTTATGGTCGCTCTCATGAGCTGATCCATCGAGAGTCGTGTTTCCAAACGCACGAGAATAAGGCACACAGAACACCAATATTGTTTCATGTCAGTAAAGACGGATGTCGACACGTTGAAAAAAATATACACATATTTATTCACAAAAGCACATATACAAGTGCTTTGGATTGCCCGGATATACTCACGCAGAGTTGGAATAATAAACGGACAGAATGACAAATGCATCAAAGATACATTGACACGCAAATTGACGAAAAACAAAAAAAAGTTATTTTCCGTGTTCACTGTGTATGTATGTAGCTACAGATATAAATATAACCATCTACATTCATACGAAAAATACACCATTTTTTCGCGCCATTTTAACTGAAATAGATTTACACTTAATTATATATATATATATATATATATATATATATATATATATATGTGTGTGTGTGTGTGTGTGTGTGTGTGTGTGTGTGTGTGTGTGTGTGCTCCTGTACGGATGTATTCATTCAAATTTGTCTAATGTATGCTCACTAAAAATGTTTCGCATATAAATGGAGACTTAGTATCAAAGATTTATACACATGTACACACAACAGGGGTTACAAATGCCATCTAAGTGCTGAATGCCCCCGTTATAAAACTGATCTTAATTCACAACGTCGGGAACATTTCTAGCAGGCGAAACTCAATTGCTGACCACACGCTAGTCAGCATATAGTAAGCATCTCACTGGCTGAGAGGAAGCCACACACAAATTGCAATAGAACAAGCATTAAGTGAAGAAGATTTACGAAGAAAGCTTATTCATGGTGAACGATATGGCGTTGTTGATTAGATTTTCGAACGACCCGCAAAAGCAATAAGAACTTCCCACCAATTCGTAATTCAGTTGTCCATTTGACAGATATTAAATTGGTTTTAAATTGTCTTGTCGCGCACGTGCACCAACCTCCTACTACTACTGCGCCGACTGTGTACTTCGTGGAAGCCGCTCCTTATTCAGTTATTGTTGTTTCAATGTCTGCCACGCATGCGCGGGAGCGCTGGAAGATACCATGGAATGAAAAAAGACGGAAGACGGAAAGTGAAATTTTAAGACAAAAAAATCCAAGGTGACATTAAAGGGAAAACATATGTTAAAAGTGTGTGTATGTGTTTTTTTGCATGTGTGTGTGTTTGTGTGTGTGTAAGCGTGTGAGAGAGACGGTGAAAGAAAAATGATAAAAAGTCAGGGTAAGAGGGGACAAATGGAAAAAAATATTCCGGCATTTTTGTTGGATTA
The DNA here is from genome assembly GCA_037127315.1 of Ascarosepion bandense. Lineage (NCBI taxonomy): Eukaryota > Metazoa > Mollusca > Cephalopoda > Sepiida > Sepiidae > Ascarosepion > Ascarosepion bandense. The sequence goes on along the minus strand of JBBBDQ010000807.1, from coordinate 1,434,478 downwards.
CATCGGGCTATTGCCTGAAGTATATGTATGTAAATACATGTGAAAATTCGCATACGCTCATGGGTTCTGCGAAATATGGATGTTAGAATGAAAATAATGTTATGTGGAAGAAACCAAGAGGGTAGAAAACAGCGTCTAAAAGTTATTTCTTTACTATTGTATTAAAAAAAATCCCTTACCATTTTCCTGATTTTTCTATGCTCGCTGTGGCCTCTGTTATTAGCGAGATTATTATTATTATTATTATTATTATTATTATTATTATTATTATTATTATTACTTTGTCTCATTTCTTGACGTTTTGTCAGACTGTTTTTGTATAATTTTAAATTTTTACAAGCTTTGATTTCTGTTCACTTCATATATATATATATATATATATATATATGTGTGTGTGTGTGTGTGTGTGTGTGTGTGTGTGTGTGTGTGTGTTTGAATGTGTGTGTGTGTTTGAATGTGTGCATGCGTGTTCGTTTTTACTTTTTCTTTTTGTGCTTTTTACATCGTTTTAAAGCTTTTATTCTTCCTACTTCACTTTCTAACTTTCAACATTTCTCGTCTTTGCTTCTTGCGACTTCCTGTCACCTTATATTTGTTCTTTCCCATGCCAATTTCCGTTTCTTGGGTCAATATTTATTCTATTTTTTTTTGTTTTTTCCTTATCTTACTTTAAAAAGTTTTATGCATTTAAACTTCATGAATAATAATAATAATAATAATAATAATAATAATAATAATAATAATAATAATAATAATAATAATAATACTTTATTCAGCTAGAATTGCTATAGAAGACAACAACTATTAGCTTACTAATATATATATATATATATATATATATATGAAAACAACAAAGGACTGGATGATACAATTCGTCAAACAACGTGAAAACAGAAAGAAAAAATGTGCAATCATGAAAGAACGTTGTAAATACAAAAACAGATTTACAGTTAATATGTTCTGTAGAAAGCCAAAACAGAAACCAAGAACAAATTGTTGCAGCCAAAAAATATGAAAAAAAAATCCATGGATAAAGTTCTTGAACAGATGAAATACTTTTGGCAAGACAAAACTCTGCATGGCCAATATCCAGAACGTGTTAATAATGATGCTTAGAAAGTTAATACTCATTGATGGTTACGAGCATCTGAATTGAAGGCTGAAACGGAAGACTATATTCTTGTAACGCAATATATATATATATATATATATATATATATATATATAGGTTCTCTTCTGGGTGTTCAAGACGATTAAATTATATTTAAGTTAGCGCCAGTGATTTAGTCTTTTATTAGTCTTTTATATTTAGTCTATATATATATATATATATATATATATATATATATATATATACACACACACAAAAGGGAAATATATATACTAGTGAGGATCCAAAATGCAGCTTCTTTGGCAAATATCAGGGCATCGTAGATCATCTAATCTCAAAATATTCTGTACTTGCGCCGAATGAATATAAAAATCGTTACGTTAGAATGGGGCATTATTTACATTGGAAAATGAGTAAATTCTTTGGAAAACATGTTAGCAAACACTGGTATGAACATCATCCAGCACTGGTTACAGAAATAGAAGACATCACAATTCTATGAGATTACATAATCTTTATAAACAGAAAGATTGAAGCAAATAGTTTGAACTGTAACATATCAACCAACGGATTTGGAAGAATATCGAAGTTTAATGACCTGGAAATTGAAATATAAAAATGTGGAAATTGAAAACAAGAAAAGTGCCAGTGAGAGTAGATGCGCTTTGCATGATTAACAAAAGAACACAACAGCACATGAAAAAAATTCCTTTGAAATTCAAGCTTAAGAGAAACACAAAAAATTGTCTTGTTAAGTACTGCCTACACACTAAAACGAACTTTGTCCATGTAACGCTAGTAATATTTTGAGAGTTAGAGAAACAAATCATGAAATGTAGTCATAACAAAACACTACTTTTCCCGTAGACTTAATAAGGAGTGTGACTATAGCAGAAATCGAAATATAATGATGATGAAATAATAATAATAATAATAATAATAATAATAATAATAATAATAATAATAATAATAATATCATCCTGAAACCAGAATTCGAAATATTCATTATCATTCACTCAAGATAAAAAACTTGACTCATAACACTAATAAACATATATTTTCATAAATAAGACAAATTGAACACTTAACCTTTGTACAAAAGCAAATAAAATGTTCATTTGAACTAGATAAACAGCCGAAAAAGAATGAAAACAAAAGAAAATAAAGATTGAAGATAAAAAATCAAAACAAAAAATTGACAAAAAAACAAACAAAAACAAATAATAATAATGATGGCATTGAAGCTAAGAAATCAGACCATGGTGCGACAGATTTATTCAGTTCAAATTATTTATTTTCTAATTCCATGTAATAATATGAAAGTGAACGCCAAGACATTGAAAAAAATGAAAAATACCAGGATCTTGCTCGGGAGTTTAATATGAAACAGGAAACAAAAAGGAAACTAATGTAACATCAATATTATCACTATTTGTACTACTGCTACTACTACTAGTACTTCTGATAATTATTATTGTATATTCTCTTTACCTGGAGTGTAATAGCGTTTCAACATCTTTAACTGGATCAAAGCTGGCATTAAGCGAGTCCACAGAAAAACTAGAATGCTTCTCACTTGCCATCGCTTGCATCATCCGAAGGTTAATGCTCATCATTTATACGTGTTCATACATGAAGAAGGCAGAGGATTAGTTCAACTAGAAATGTCTTGCAAAAATGCAACAATTAGCCTTCAAATATATCTGGAATCTGCAGAAAACTGCAGTCAATGAATCTGTGTTAAAGAGCATGAAAAGAAGAAACTTTATTCAGTAATAAAGGAAGCCAACAATTTCAAAATAGAATTTCAAGTGGGTGAAGAAATGTGAATAAAACGTTGCACACCTATTGCAGAGGCAAAAAACAAATTAAAAATAAAAGCAAAAGTAATTCCAATGGACCAGATACATAAACGATGGCAAGATAAATGTCTTCACTGTAAATAGTTTGTCCGTATCAAACAAACTGATATAGATAAACCCAGTAACTATCAGTGACTAAACAGTGCAGGGTTAAAAGCGGAAACAGAATGGGTTATTTTTGCTGCACAGGATCAATGCTTGCTAACTAGAAATTACCAAGCATACATACTGAAAAATTATGTTAACCCAAAATTTAGGTTCTGTGATAAATATCCAGAAAAAATTGACCACCTTGTATCAGGCTGCACGGTATTAACACTCACTGAAAATCCGGTAAGAAAGAGTGAGTCAATATCTGCACTAGAAAATCTGCCGCTTTGACGGAAAGGAAATTACAAGAAATTTATATGGACACCATCCAGACCTGGTTACAGAGATAATAACAATTTTATGGGGACTTGCAAAACACACAGACGGAACAATCAAAGTTAATCGCCCAAACATCGTGATCAGAGACTGCAAAAAACAAAACGTGCTTTATAACTGACATGACAGTCCATAATGACTTTAATATATCTTTGAAGATGTTTCAAAAATAACTAAATACAAGAATTTTAAAATCAAAATTTTAAAAAATGCGATATCAACAATCTCAGTTGTATTTGAAGACCACTGATTAATTGGAAAAGGTTGAGATAGACTCACTGAAGAAATTCCCGGGAGCCCAAGATTTAAAGAAATACAAATAATTTACCCACAAGTGCAAACCACACTTAAATATGGGCTTTATCTTTGTAACATGTCTGTGATCTTATGGTTAATTTTTTTATTTTTTTACTCAAAAAAGGCTCAGAGGAAAATGTTACGATGACATTTCTAACTTAGGACTCTGGTTGAGACCCAAAAATAACGAAGTATACATTAGAAATCAAGGGAAATTAGGTAATAATAATAATAATAATGATAATAATAATAATAATAATAAGTTTTTTAAAAACTATTATAATTTTATTAAAAACTAATACAAAAAACAACAGGAAAATAAATTAAATACGATGAAAAACAGTTTCTACGATATACTTTTATAGAAAGAATACGTATTTAATTATATATTTATTTTTATTTATTTATTGATTTTATTTACTTTTTTTAATTTATTATATTTTGATAACCCTATTTTTGACGAACGATTTTAATGAAAAAATAACTGAACATACAGTGGACGAACAAAATATCATTTTATTTTAAATCTCACAGCACTAGTAAACTTAAACATATGTCAACTTTTTCTTTTCCACCAAATTTTAGGAGAAGGAAAACTCCGAACAACAACCCGCACCTCAAGGTGTTAATCATGCCGAGGAGTGAATGGCTACTGCGTTATGAGGTCACAAATGATCTCCTACAGGCTTCGGGACCCTGTTTGTAAAAGACCGTTACCCAACGTGCCGGGAAACTTTGGGTGGACTTTTAGACCAGTGCGTCACTCGTGAGTAAAATATGAGAAATACAAATAGAAATAAAAAGTCCAGTATGGCTCTTCCAGTGGATAAATAGGTAAACAAAGAATTGAAGTGAGGGTTCCCCCTCCAAAATGGAAGACGTTATACAGTTCTGGGAGAAAATATGGGCTTGCCTTAAAGAACATAACAAAGAAGTAGATTGGATAGCTCAAGAGATAGAACGAATAAAAAATAAACCAGAAAGACATGGTCTGGAATTACAGAAGAGGATGTTAAATTTGCACTAAAAAAAGACACAATTGGAAATTTCCAGGTGTAGATAAAATTCCTAACTTTTGGCTATATTATTTAAATACAGCACATAAAAAATTAGCCAAAGAACTTTAAGAAATGGTTGACGATCCCACTAAAGTTCCTGCATGGCTGACTAAAGGAATTACATTTTTTCTACCCAAGAATAGTGACACAAACAACCCGAAAAACTACAAACCAATTACATGCCTTCCGACAGCATATAAATTATTAAGATCTATTTTAACAAAACAGGCATATTTATTCTTGGAAATAAATGAAATGTTACCGCTTGAACAAAAAGGATGGAAACGTGGCTGTTACGGATGTAAAGACTAATTGCTAATTAACAAAATGATCCCGGGAAAATGCATGTCGATATAGAAAGCAAGCCTTTACCTCAATCATATAAATAGAACCTATAAGTCTGGTGAAAAAAAAACATCAAAAGAGGTATATTTCAAGGTGATTCTTTATCTCCCTTACTATTCTGCATATCATTAATAGCATTAACTAGTCAACTTAATAAGACAGAATGTGGTTATAAAATAGGCCAAAAGAAAATAAGCCATCTATTTTACATGGATGACTTAAAGTTATATGCTAAGAATGATAATGAGCTGGAAGGTCTTCTGCAAACTGTAAAATGCTTCAGCGAAGACATTGGAATGAAATTTAATTTGAATAAATGTGCTAAAGCTACAGTTTTACGTGGATCAATACAAGAAACATCCTCAATTAGCCTAGACCCTGCTGTAACAATAAAAGAATTGAAACCAGAAGAAGCTTATAAATACCTAGGTGTAAATGAGAGCGAAAACATTCAGCATAAAAAAATGAAAGAAATAGTGCGTAAAGAGTACTATAGAAGGCTACGAATGATATTAAAAACTGAATTAAATTCAAAGAACAGAGTTATGGCCATTAATAGCCTTGCAATCCCAGTTGTCCAATATAGCTTCAACATATTAAACTGGACTCTAAACGACATCAGGCAAATGGATGCTAAAACAAGAAAGCTTCTTTCTAAGCATAAGATGCATCATCCAAAGGCTGATGTAGACCGTCTATACATACCCCGTAAAGAAGGTAGAAGGGGTCTTATTCAGCTGGAATTGTCATACAAGACAACAACTATTGGCTTACTAACATACATAGAAACAACAAAGGATTGGATGATACAATTAGTAAGGCAACATGAAGAAAGAAAGAAAAAATATTCAATAATAAAAGAAGGCTGTAAATTCAAACAAGATTTACAGTTAGTAGATTCTGTAGAAAAGCAAAACAGTAGCCAAGAACCAACTATTGCGGCAAAAAATATGAAAATGAAAGCCAAAGATAAAGCTCTTGAAAAAATGAAACAGCGCTGGCAAGACAAACCTTTGCATGGCCAATATCCAGTACGTGCCAATAAATCCAATGTTGACAAAGATAATACTCATCGATGGTTACGTGCATCTGGATTAATGTCTGAAACTGAAGGATTTATACTTGCAGCACAAGACCAAAGTCTTTTCACGAGAAACTTTCAGGCAAATATTATGCATAATAATATGGATCCAAAATGCAGGTTTTGTGATAAACACCAAGAAACAATAGACCACCTAATCTCAGGCTGTTCTGTGCTTTCTCCAAACGAATATAAAAATCGCCACGATAGAGTTGGGCAATATTTACATTGGGCAATGTGCAAACATTATGGAAAAGCTGTAAAACAACACTGGTATGAACATCATCCAGCACCGGTTACAGAAATAGAAGATGTAACCATTCTATGGGATTACACCATCTACACAGACAGAAAAATTGAAGCAAACAGACCAGACATTATTGTTAAAAACCAGAAGGAGAAAACTTGTCTATTAATTGACATGGCTTGTCCAGCGGATTGTTACATAGCAATCAAGGAATTTGAAAAACTGTCAAAATATAAAGACCTGGAAATTGAAATAGAAAAAATGTGAAAATTGAAAACAAGAGTTGTGCCAGTGATAGTAGGTGCATTTGGAATGATAAAAAATGGAACAAAACAACACATTGAAAGAATCCCTGGAAATCCCAGCTTAAGAGATATACAAAAATTGTCTCATTAAATACAGCCAACACACTAAGGAAAACTTTATCTATGTAATGCTAGGGATGATAGGGAAGATAGAAAAACATGAAATGGAGCCATAACAACACGCCACGACCTGCCTTAGGTCTCCCCGCAGACTTGGTTGGAAGTAAGACCAAAGCAGAAATCGAAATATGATGAAAAATGACATAATAATAATAATATAGTTGTGCCAATAATAGTAGGTGCACTTGGAATGATAAAAAAATGGAACAAAACAACACATTGAAAGAATCCCTGGAAACCCCAGCTTAAGAGATATACAAAAATTGTCTTATTAAGTTCAGACCACACACTAAGGAGAACTTTGTCTATGTAACGCTAGGGATAATGGGGTGGATAGAAAAAACATGAAATGGAGCCATAATAACACGCCACAACCTGCCTTATGTCTTCCCGCAGACTTGGTTGGTAATGCGACCATAACAGAAATCGAAATATGATGAAAAATGACATAATATTAATAATAATAATCCAATTGGATTTCTTGCATTCACTTACGCGCAAATACCCTTGGGAAAGGTATTAATCCGTCTCTTCTCTCCAGTTATGAGTTAAATAATAGGACAGATTGGATGGCAACCAGTTTACCGCAGAAAGCAATGGCAACCTACTGCGGGATAATCCTCTGTTCAGTCTGTCATGTCTCTTTCGAGACATGATCGCCCAAGCGTGTTTCAGGTATGGCACTTAACTGACTGAATCCTTATAAAGACACCGATATTAGTTGTCGATATTTCGAAATAATTTTATTTTAACTAAGATATTTTGTTTTAGAAAAATGCAAAATGAGATTAAAAAAACAAGACAATCCGATAAAAAACAATACTATATAATTTCTACGATATTCTTTCCTAGAAAGACTACTTATTTTTTAGTTGTCGATAACGATATCCTTTTCGACGAGTTTAATGAATATGAAACTGAATGTCAAGATGAATGACGAATAATTGAACGAGTGAAAACAGTTTCTATATGGTATATCACAACTTAAATGTCTGTCTCCTTCTATCGAGCGTCCACAGCTCAGAGGTAGAATCGCTGACCGGTATCGAATCACTTGGGTTTCAATCTTGACTAAAAGCAATCGGAAGTGCAACAGTACTGATGGGCGAAACAGATCTGTCTACGGGTGACTATATATATATATATATATATATATATATATATATATATATATATATAATTGTATGCAAACAAATAAGTTATCAATAATTCTGTTTTTTAAATATAATCCGATAAACAGTATCACAGTTTTCCTTAAATTAACCAATACATAAGATATGTTTTATTATTATTTCTAAAAACTGTTTAACTTAAGCAAATTATTTTAAAAAATAGTATAAACATTATCACTATTATTATTCTTAAATTTCATAGCAGTGATAAACTTTATTAAAAGAATGTTAACGTTTTCTTTTACCATTAATATTTATGACCATTACTTTCGTTAGAAAGTTAGTGATGGGAGAAAGAACAATATTTTTTAACTAATTAAAAACTCATCTGATCAAGAGTAAATAAATAACATCTCTATCTTTCTGTCTCTCTTCTTTTTTAAAAGATGATAATCTTATATAATAGTTTTTTGTTTCTTTGAAGAGCTATTCTTTTACAGGTTTTTTTTTTACCAACGTCTTTTTCTTAGAATTCTAGTTCTATGTAGAAAATTAAAAAAAAAAAATAACACAGTACAAGATCTCAATCGGGCCGAGGGGTGAACGGCATCAGTTATGAACGTTCACTTAGAGGCTTCAGAACCCTATTTGTAAAAGACAGTTACACAATGTGCCGGGTATATTTGGGTAAACTTTTACACCCAGTACTTGTGGGAATAATATGAGAGATAAAAATAGAAACAAAAGTACAATATGGCTCTTCTAGGGAATAAACAGGAATCCCGTCACTTATAAGGTAACCTACCTGAGGTCGAAAATCTGGCATATAAACAAACACCTACATAAAAAAATGAACCTTAAGATTCCCATAACCGGGATAATCTCAATGATGTCCCTGCACTTTCTCCAACTAGATCCACAACCGTTTATTTAAACAAAGACAAACTAAAGTGGCTTCGTAATGAGTACAAAGTCGTTATGACTGCAGTCCATGAAGCGTTACACAAACCTCAGAAAAACATCACTCGCCAAACATATGACATTTGGCGAGAAAAGGTTAGACATATAATTAGAAAGTACATTGAAAAAATAAACTAGCTAATATAAGAAGGTATATCCTGCAAAATAAGCGATTGATAGGGGCTGAAATTAAATAAATAAAAATAATTGCAACCAGAATAGATGAATCAACAAAACATGAAAGGGAATCAGAATCGGAAATAAAAAGTAATAACAACTACAGATCATAATGAAGAAACTGAGATACACACAAATCACTGTAAAGACAATGCTAAAAGTTTAGAAGTATTGAAAAGGTGTAATCTTAGTCGGTCACAAGACGGCAATAAAACAAGTCCAAAATACATCGAACCGAACTATTTTAGGGAAAACAACAAGAGATAACAAAAAGCCATAAAATATATCATGAGACATATAAATCAGACACAAAATATTGAAAAAAATACAATCAACAAAACATAACTTTAAAACTATTAAACTCTGCGATGCAGCACTTATTTCTGGATGAAGAAGGCACTCATATAAATCTCAATGAAACAATATATGCATCAGCAATACCAGCAACAAAAACCGAACATCAAAGTAAATTAAGCAGTCTCATAGACAGAAAGATCCACCTTGAAAAAGTAAAATAGAAAGAAACTGAACAACTTAGAAGTGAATTATCAGTACTCGATGAACTGACAAGAAGAATAAATGTAAGAACTAGAAAAAACAGAAGAGTCGAAAGAAAATACAATATTAGAAATGAAAGTGAAGTCTTATTAACTAAAGAAAAAATTGAAGCAAAAATACAACTAAAGGCTAAAAAATAAGACGCTATGAAAAGTCTCAAGATTCTACAGACCGAACAAGAGATTTTTACAGAGAAATAGTTAAACAGGAAAATGAAGCGACAGTCCTTATCCAAAGTGAAAGAAGTTATAGTTCTGAGAAAAACTATGGGCTTACCCTAAAGAATATAACAAAAAAACAGAATGGATTGATTGTGCAAGAGATAGAACGAATGAAAAATAAACCAGAACAAACATGGGCTGTAATCACAAAAGAAGATGTTGAATGTGCACTGAAAAAAGCACATAACCGGAAATTTGCAGAAATAGATACATTTTCTTAACTTTTGGCTATATTTTTAAATACAGCACGCAAAAACTATCCAAAGATATTCAAGAAATTGTCAATGATCCTGCAAAAATTCCGGCATGGATAACAAAAGGAATGATCTTCCTTCTACCCAAGAATGGTGACACGAATATCTCTAAAAATTAAAGTCATTTACACAATTTCCTACCACATACAAACTTTTGACATTAATTCTAACAAAGCAGACATAATATAATGCCGCTTGAAAAAAAAAGGGTGCAAACGTGACTCTTACGGAAGTAAAGACCAATAACTTAATTATAAAATGATCTTGGAAAACGGCTTCAACGCAAATAAACTTGTCCCATATATATGGATCTGAAAATCTTTAAATATATACAAGTTATCACCCGTTGACTGCAATTTTATCAAACAATATATGTCAATATAGAAAACAACACTTTACCTCAATTATATAAACATAACCTATAAGTCTGGTGATATAAACATATTAATATTTCAAAGTGATTCGTTGTCTTCCTTTCAATTTTGCATATCACTTATAGCATTATTTAACCAACTTAACAGGACAGAATGTGATTACAAAATAGCTAAAAAATTAAAAAATAAGATAAGCCATTTATTTCATATGGATGAATTAAAGTTGTATGTTACAAAAGACAGTGAGCTGGAAATTCTTCTACAAACTGTAAAATGTTTCAGTGATGACACTGGAATGAAATTCAATTTAAATATATGTGCTAAAGCCAGACTTTTACTACACCAAGAATTCTCGATTAGCCTAGACACTGGTGTTACAATAAAAGATTTAGAGCAAGAAGCTTATAAGTAGTTCAGTGTAAATAACAGTGAAAGAATTCACCATATTTAACTGAAAGAAATATTGCGTAAAGAGTACCTTAAAGGTTATAACTGATATTAAGAACTGAAATGAATTCTCAAAACTGCATTAAGACCATTGATAACATTGTCATTCCAGTGGATTAATATATTTTCAACATCTTGAACTCGTCTCTAAATGATATGAGACTAAAGGAATCTAAGACAAGGAAAACTTCTTTCTAAGCATAAGATGCATCAGTCAAAGGCTAATGCAGGCCATATATACATGTATACATTACCCGGTAATGAAAGCTGAAGAATTCTTATTCAACTAGAATTTCCATGCAAAAAAAAAACCCCAAAAACAAACAAAAAAACAAAACAAACAAAACAATTGGCTTAACTCATATACATTGAAACAACAAAGGACTGGATGATACAATTAGTAAAACAACAAGAAAACAAAAATAAAAAAAAATATTCAACAATGAAAGAAGGCAGTCAATACAAACAAGATTTACATTTAGTAGGATCTGTAGAAAACCAAAACAGAACCCAACAATCAAATGTTACAGCAAAAAATATTTAAAAAAAAAAGCCAAGGATAAAGCCCTTAAACAGATAAAACAAAATTGTCAAGGCAAACCTCTGCATGGCCAATATCCATAACGTGCTATTAAAGCCAATTTTGATATTTACAAGCACCTGGGTTAGGGTCTGAAACTGAAGGAGTATTTTCACGAGGAACTTTTAGTCAAATATGCATAATAGTGTGAATCCAAAATAAATGTTCTGTGACAAATATCAGGAATCAATTGACCATCTAATCACAGGATATTCTGTACTTGCCGCAAATGAATATAAAAATCGTCACGATACAGTGAGGCAATATTTACTGGACAATGTGCAAACAATTTGGAAAATATATAAACAAACATTGGTATGAACATCTCTTTGCTCTGATTACAGAAATAGATATCACTATTCTATGGGATGACTTAATGAAAATTGAAAGACATGAAAATTGAAGTAAATATGACGGACATTATTGTCAAAAGCCGAAAAGTAAAAAATTACTTATTAATTGATATGGCTTGTTCAGTGGATTGTCACATAGCAACCAAGAAATTTGAAAAACTATCAAAGTATAAATACCTGGAAATTGAAATAGAAAAACACGTGGAAAGTGGAAACAAGAATACTACCAGTGACGCTAAGTACGCTTGGAATAATAACAAAAAAAAAAAAAAGGACAAAATACCACATTCAATGCGTCACTGGAAATCCCAGCTTAAGATATAAACAAAAAAAATAGTCTTGATAAGTATAACCCACACTCTACGGAGAACTTTGTCCATCTAATGCTACTGATGAAATTAGAAAAACAAATAAAATATAGACATAACACCCCACTACCTGCCTTAGGTCTTTCCGCAGACTTGGTAGATAGTGTGTCCATGGCAGAAATCAAAATATGATGAAAATGACAACAACAAAAACAACAACAACAACAACAACAACAACAACAATAATAATAATAATAGCGGAATGCTTGCTCAGAAAGAATACTAGTGCCGCCATGATGAAGTAGCTTCCCATCTGCCGATGAAGGATATATGAATTTGAAGTGGCCTAGAAATAGCACTATCATCACACCATCTAAACAGCCTGCGTCCTTGAGACTACTAAACCAAACATCACCAATGACAAGAAAATGCTTCCTCGTCGATGTGACTGTTTATATCTTCCATAATATCAAATTCAAAGAAATTGACAAGCTAAAGCAGTACAACAACTTCCAGATTGGATTTGCTAGCATGTAGAACGTTTACTCTTCTCCCAGTTACCATCGGGTCGTTACTGTTTATCCTCCTGAACTTAAAGTACTACATTAATAAAATCTTATCAATGTATCGTTTCCTATCGTTTCAGAAATCAGCGTTATTTGGAACAGTAAATTCTCATGTAGAGGTCGTTCGAATTGGTGGAGAACTTCCGTAATGTAAGATCACCGGTTTAAAATGAAAATGCATGCGAAATTAAATAATAATAATAATAATAATAATAATAATAATAATAATAATAATAATAATGAACAAAATATCACATGAACGGCTCGGAACGAGAAATCAGGGAACCGAGTTCGAATTCTAGTTGAATTCCTTGCATTCACTTAAGCACAAAATACCCTTAGGAAAGGTATTAATCCGTCTCTTCATGATCGCCCAAACGTGTATCATGTATGGCACTTAACTGACTGACTGAATACACGCTTTGGCCGATCATGTCTCGAAAGCGACATGACTGACTGGGCAGAAGATTATCCCGCTTTAGGTTGCCATTGCTTTTTGCGGTAAATTAGTTGCCAGGAAAAGCTATAGAACCCAATCTGTTCTGTTATTTAACCCATAACTGGAGGGAAGAGACGGATTAATACTTTTCCCAAGGGTATTTGCGCGTAAGTGAAGGCAATGAATTCAACTGGAATTTGAACTCGGCTCCCCGATTTGTTGCTCCGATCTGATATACACTGCACCACAACGCACAACCGGAACTGCAAATATAAACCACAAAATCGGCTCAATCTAAACGAAACATCCCAAATGTGCATAGATAACTCTTTTACAGTACCCTTTTTAATCGTAAACCCTGGACGGAACTTAGTAATTAGGCACTTAAAAATACACTCTTGCAAGATTATATCATACGCAATAATAATAATAATAATAATAATAATAATAATAATAATAATAATAATAATACCCTCCACCACCACCACCAGCACAAATAACAACAACAACAACAAAAACAACGATAATAATAATGATAATAAAACAAAAAGAAAACCTGCCTGACAGTAGATTTCACTGTTCCGGCCGACCACTGTTTAAACCCGAAAATAACTGAAAAGATTAATAAATATCTCGACTTTGTCAGAGAGCTGAGGTAATTGTAAAACATGAAGGTGTCAGACGTACCAACTTTTCCATTTATAACATTTGAGTCAGACAGGATCACATGACTGTGTGTTAAGGTATTGATTTAGTAGCGAGAAGGTGGAAAGTGACAAAAATGGAATTTGTTCTGTAAACTGTTGTGTGAGAAGCATTAAAGACTAGCTACAGGATATGATTAAATAAGACTGAAAAATTTATAAACCAAAATAATACAGTAAATGAATTATATATATATATATATATATATATATATATATATATGTGTGTGTGTGTGTGTGTGTGTGTGTGTGTGTGTGTGTGTGTGTGTGTATTATCTTTATCTGCAGATCTGTCTGCGGATGGCTATATATATAAAACCAAAATAAAAAAGATGAAGATAATATTTCAAAAAGTTTTACAATTACTTGTTGGGTAACGATATATATCAGAGAGTAATTTACTTAACCGGTCACGTGTCACACCATTCTTTGTAAACTATTTTGTTGGAATATTACTGAAGAGATATTTTATCATGCTATCTGGTAAAGAAATAGAAAGCAAACAGATGTTTCATGCTTTCCAATGTTTTAAATGTGTTTATGCATGCAACTCCATCCACGGTTTTTGCTAGCTATCATCTTTAATCTTGATCATCACTAGACATGTATTATCCCTGCAATTGTTCTTAAGAAATCAGTCCGATTGTCCTTAAGAGATGTTCCCAATTGTCCTTAAGAAACGTGCCTGACTGTCCTTAATAAATGTGCCCAATTTTTCTTAAGAAATGTGCCCAATTGTCCTTAAAATGTACCCAATTCTCCTTCAGATATGTGCCTAATTGCCCTTAAGAAATATGCCCAATTGTTCTTAAGAAATGTGCCAATTGTCCTTTAGAAATGTACAAACTTTTCCTTAAGAAATGTGCCCTATTGTCCTTAGGAAATGTACAAACTTGTCCTTAAGTAATGTGACCGATTGTCCTTAAGAAATGTGCCCAATTGTCCTTAAGAAATGTACCCAATTGTCCTTAAGAAACTTCTTAAGAAATGTGCCCAACTGTTGAAATTCTTCTTCCGTATTTTTCTGGTAATATTTACCTGATTTACATTGTTTGGACTGTTGTCTCCCCATCTTTCTTGCCATATTTACGATGTTTCGGTAGTTGTACTCTCCGGCCTTCTTTATGTGTTTAGAATTTCGAACGCAATCTTTTATTTCGATCATTCTCGTTCCATGCTATTTGTGATGCCTTGTAGTTATCTTCCTTTAACTTCACTCTGTATGTTATTTTTCAACACTGCCAAGTATAAAACTCACAACTCTTTGGGTCGAGTCACTGAATCTAACCAACGATTTCATCCGCGAGGCCATGTGTCCGTCATGAATACGGCAATAAAGATGAGGATAACAAATAAATATCCTTTCATGTAGTTTCTGTTTTTAAAACTCTAGTGGAACATCTAATACTCCGAACTATCGACATTAGTTTTCCACTTCTTTTCGACATACCCTTGGGAAAGGTATTAATCCGTCTCTTCCCTCCAGTTATGGGTTAAATAACAGGACAGATTGGGTTCTATAGCCTTGGTCGGCAACCAGTCTACCGCAGAAAGCAATGGCAACCTACTGCGGGATAATCTTCTGCCCAGTCAGTCATGTCTCTTTCGAGACATGATCACCCAAGCGTGTATCACGTATGGCACTTAACTGACTGACTGTTGTGGTGCTGTGGATATCGGTTCGGAACGAGAAGCCGGGGAGCCGAGTTCGAATTCCAGTTGAATCCATTGTATTCACTTACGCGCAAATACCCTTGGGAAAGGTATTAATCCGTCTCTTCCTTCCAGTTATGGGTTAAATAGCAGGACAGATTGGGTTCTCTAGCCTTGGTCGGCAACCAGTCTACTGCAGAAAGCAATGGCAACCTACTGCGGGATAATCTTCTACCCAGTCAGTCATGTTTCTTTCGAGACATGATCGCCCAAGCATGTATCACATATGGCACTTAACTGACTGACTGTTGTGGTGCTGTGGATATCGGTTCGGAACGAGAAGCCGGGGAGCCGAGTTCGAATTCCAGTTGAATCCATTGTATTCACTTAAGCGCAAATACCCTTGGGAAAGGTATTAATCCGTCTCTTCCTTCCAGTTATGGGTTAAATAGCAGGACAGATTGGGTTCTCTAGCCTTGGTCGGCAACCAGTCTACTGCAGAAAGCAATGGCAACCTACTGCGGGATAATCTTCTGCCCAGACAGTCATGTATCACGTGTATCACGTGTATCACGTATGGCACTTAACTGACTGACTAGAGGATTTAATCAACTAGGAATTAATTAAGCATATAACCTAACAGGTATGTTTTTCATGCATACAATAAGGGTTTCACTTCTTTAGGTCAACTGTCGATGATTGCAGAAAAAGTATTTCTTTAGATAAAAATAGCGAAATTCGCCTGTTGCTTTAGACGTTGTCAGGGTTTTACATTCTATTCTTTTTAACAAGTTGAATTTTTTCCAGATTGTAATTTTAATAACCATCTCTACACAAGAATTTCCAAGTAAGATGGGCGCTGTATGAAAGTTATCTATGCACATTTCAGCCATTTTGTTTAGATGGAGACGATTTTGCGATTTACGATCATGGTATTTCTTTCAATTTTTTAATTTGATTCCAAAATTATAATGAATCGCTTAATGAAAGTTATCTTCTTTTTTTTTTTTAATCATCTCACCCCAAGCAAGGCATTCCACTACCACTATTGCGCATGGGGCTACATAGGGGAAGGTAAAGAGAAGGAGTGGTTAGACATAGGGAATGTCAGAAGGAAGGTAACAGATGAGTAAGAATACCGAGGATGAGGGTTGGGTAGATGGGAAGAGTGTTTTTTTTAATCATCTCACCCCAAGCAAGGCATTCCACTGCCACTATTGCGCATGGGGCTACATAGGGGAAGGTAAAGAGAAGGAGTGGTTAGACATAGGGAATGTCAGGAGGAAGGTGACAGATGAGTAAGAATACCGAGGATGAGGGTTGGGTAGATGGGAAGAGTGTTTGATAGAATGGGAGCAGCTTAGTGTGTTAGGAGGTGTCTATTGACCTTACATTTAAACTCCTGGAGATTGTCGCCGTTTGGAAGAGAATTCTTAAACGGCAAATCTTTTTGCATTAATATGGGTGTTCAGCAGGGCTCTATAATTGGGCAATTCTTCGTTTTTCATTTTCATCTACCACCTTATTGAGTTCATCAGTTCTTGACTATGTATCTATGACGATGAAACCTGTCTTAAATTTAAGTCTGACATGTTTGATAAAGTCAAACTGGCAGCTGATCTCGAAAATACCCTTCCATCTGTTGGTATATTGAGTTTAACGTCTCCATAATAAAACTGCTCTTTTCATCATCTTTTTTACTTTTGATCAGAATGTCTGATATTAACCACCAAGAGAGCAACTTTTTATACTTTCTCGATTTCAGGTTTTCCCCAACATGAAATTGAACGATTATATTAAATCGATTGCTCGGTCGGCTGATAGGAAGGCACCTTCACTGTGTTATGCTAGATAATTTTCTTGACCCTGACTATTTAGTAGATTTATGTATCTATCTGTCTATATTTCTGAGATGAGGTAGTATTTACAGTATTTACATTATTCGGACTATTGTCCTCATTTTTGTTGTCATTTGTACGATGTTTAATAATAGATCATTCTACTTGTCTATATTTCTGAGATGAGGTGGTATTTACAGTATATACATTATTCGGACTATTGTCCTCATTTTTGTTGTCATTTGTACGACGTTTAATAATAGATCATTCTACTTGTCTATATTTCTGAGATGAGGTAGTATCTACAGTTTTTACATTATTCGGACTATTGTCCTCATCTTTGTTGCCATTTGTACGACGTTTAATAATAGATCATTCTACTTATCTATATTTCTGAGATGAGGTAGTATTTACAGTATTTACATTATTCGGACTATTGTCCTCATTTTTGTTGTCATTTGTACGACATAGGTCTATAAGTCACAAAAATTAAGTTGTTCTTGTCCTTAGTGGATATAGACTTTGGTTAGTTCCTGACTTGACTCTTATAGTTGTGAGCTATAGCAGTGGTGAACAAGTAACTTGCAGGATTAGAGGGAGATAACTCATGACTTCCGATCGAGGCTTCGCAAGGATGATATACCGCAGTAATTGTAACAAAGGGTTTGGTTCGAAATTCCTAGCATCTGAAGAAGGCCAGAGTGTACAACGGCGAAATGTCGTACAAATGGCAAAAAAGATAAGGACAACAGTTCGAATAATGTAAATACTGTTATGAGTCTACCATTTGCATATGCATTGAATATTGCTGTCTGATTTAGTCTGCTGCGTCTGCTATATATCTAGTGATTCTTGACACAATTAAAAAACTCGGCAACGTTATTAGTCCTGACCTGGCATCTCGTTTTCAGTCATTTTATTACCGCCGTAGCATAGCTTCTCCTGTGTTTTTTTTAATAAATATTTTCATGGAGATTGTTCTGATGAGTTTTTCTTTTTGGTACCTCAACTTCAAAGATTTAAGCGCAGTATTATATTGATATTTGAAATTGCTAGGTGTAACTGTAAGTTCTATTTTAATAATATATTATGGAACTCTCTTGCAGCTTTTTGCTTTCTTGTCAATTTCTTCAGAAATTTAAATACAACTTTAATCTTTATACTCTGTCTCCTAGAATTATGTTCTTTTATTGTCCTCTCAGTTTCTTTCACTCTCAGTAATCTCTTTTGTCTGAGTGGCTTTTATCGCCTTGCTTGATGTGAGATGATAAAAAATGTAAACTTTAAGTAACCTCAGCTAAAGTTCGAACTCTGATTTTGTTTTCATTTTGTCAATTTTTCCGTCAAAAGTCCTTATTGCCAGTTTTGTCTTCAGTTTTGATAATATTTGCTAAGGACTTTTTTTCTGACCACATATTTATTTACTTCTTTTTTTTCATCTTTTTTCTTGTACATATATGTAGAAGCATTTTAGGTCATACCTACCAATTTTGGGTTGATAGTTTATTTGAAAATGAAATTGAAAATGACATGTTTGCACAAGTTTTGATGAATTAACTTGAACTTTAAGTGTATGTGTAATATATCAAGAGTTTCTTTATTCATGGTGTGATACATCAGTTTCAAAATCAGATTAGGTATAAACTTAATCTCAGGTACACACCAATTCTTTCACACGCATACATACATAATGTTATCAGTACAAGCACATTTTAGCACGTTTGACTTTTTTATAAAAAAAATTGACTTATTTGTTTTTATAACGTTTTTTTCAACCTTTTAACATAAAATAAATCTCTCTCATAATATTAAACAAGTATTATTTCTGCTGTTACTCTCAAGATAAGAAAATGCCAAGAAATTGAGTTTGTATATGAATGCTTCTAACCCTATATGGTTTAGCGGACAGATATATTAGCCAAGTTAGAAAGGTTTTTTCAAATTTTATAAGATATAAGGCTGTTATATATTGTTGCCTAAAAATGTTTATATTTTATATTAAATAAATAAAAATAAAATATAAAAATATTAAAAATAGAAATGAAAACCTTTCAAACACAGGAAAGTAAATATATAACATCCAGGATTTCATTTTCACAATATTAATAAACTAATCATATTTTGTTTAAAAATTAGGATAAGAAAGATTATCGATGTTCGTTACAACAGTACATTAATTTCTTACTAACTGTTGGTTTCATGTCCTAAAAAGTTATTACCAGCATCAATTAAGATTGAAATATTTTAGATGTGTTATGAGAAATATCAAAATTATTTATATTTTATTATCTTCATCATAATTTTAGGATTGTATTTTGTATAATCAATAGCATTGGGTCAGAACAAATGTTCAAAGGATATTTTAAGTGAATCTTAAAACATATTTAGATACTTTACACAGATTTATTTAAAGACATATGCGTTATTTTATTCTGCAATATTACTTCATTCTCAAAGTAGATTTATGATTCCATCATCCAATAATTAGTTAACGTTCTCTGAGATGAACTGGTTTAAGTAATTCATACAAATTTCTAGAAAGCGGCAACTCTTTTAGAGTGTTTTGTAGAATCGAAATAGTGATAATTTAAAGGTAAAATTTGTTCATAAGTGTGGTAGGATATCGCGACAGCCATATTAATTTCTGTTCTGTTTTTTCCCTGATTAACGATGAAACTTTTATGATTGGTCAATTTTAGGCGCTTCTCGCCCATTAGAGCTTTTAATCGGTACAATTGGGAACAGTAAATGCCTGAATTAAACGTGATTTTAAAGATGCTCAATAACTATATTCTTACCCGATAAACAGAATCATATCAGATTTTGAAATCATTAACGATAGCTAATTTTGTTTTTTCTATGATGTTTTGGCTCCACATTATTGTAAACAATACATTTTTAAAGCTTCTTTTAAAACTATATTAAATAGAGAATAGCTGAGAGAAATGCGATCTGTTAATTTATTACCGTTAAATTGTGAAGCACACAGACAATAGGGATTCGTGCATTTTTTTCAAATACTTCACAGTATTCATATGAGACAGTTACAATAAATCTGCGATATTATAACTAATGTTTCAATTTGGTCATCCGCAATGGCTACTAACCAGCTGGAAAGTTTTGGTCTTACAGATCATCTGAACCCGCATTTTTATATATTTTTATAATATTTAGCATTTTATAAATTATTTCATATTTTAGTATTTTATGAATAATTTTGCAAATAATTTATAAATAATTTTATATATTTTATAGTATATTAGTATTTTCTAAATAATTTAAAATTATTGTACATTTTAGTATGTTATAAATACTTCATAAACGAATATTATTAATAATTGTTTGTAATATTATATATTTTATGGCATTTGAGTATATTATAAATAATTTTATAATTTAGTATTTTATAAATAATTTACAACAAATTTTATAAATAATCTTCAATATTTTATATATTTTATAACATTTTAGTATTTTATAAATAATTTATCAATAAATTATAAGCATATTCTATAAATAATTTGCAGCATTTTTATTTATTTTCATAGTATTTCAGCATTTCATAAATTATTTTATAAGGTATTTTATATTTCATTATTTTATAAATACTTTTACAAATAAGTCATAAACGGATTTCATTAATAATTTCCAGTACTTTTTATATATTTTGTAGTAATTTAGCATTTTATAAATACTTTTACAAATAAGTCATAAACGGATTTCATTAATAATTTCCAGTACTTTTTATATATTTTGTAGTAATTTAGCATTTTATAAATACTTTTACAAATAAGTCATAAACGGATTTCATTAATAATTTCCAGTACTTTTTATATATTTTGTAGTAATTTAGCATTTTATAAATACTTTTATAAATTATTTCATATTTTAGTATTTTATAAATAGTTTTATAAATTATTTCATATTTTAGTATTTTATAAATAGTTTTATAAATTATTTCATATTTTAGCATTTTATAAATAGTTTTATAAATTATTTCATATTTTAGTATTTTATAAATAGTTTTATAAATTATTTCATATTTTAGTATTTTATAAATAGTTTTATAAATTATTTCATATTTTAGCATTTTATAAATAGTTTTATAAATTATTTCATATTTTAGTATTTTATAAATAGTTTTATAAATTATTTCATATTTTAATATTTTATAAATAGTTTTATAAATTATTTCATATTTTAGCATTTTATAAATAGTTTTATAAATTATTCCATATTTTAGTATTTTATAAATAGTTTTATAAATTATTTCATATTTTAGTATTTTATAAATAGTTTTATAAATTATTTCATATTTTAGTATTTTATAAATAATTTTATAAATTATTTCATATTTTAGTATTTTATAAATAGTTTTATAAATTATTTCATATTTTAGTATTTTATAAATAGTTTTATAAATTATTTCATATTTTAGTATTTTATAAATAATTCCTAAATAATTTATAAACGAACTTTATAAATAGTTTTCACAATACAGATAAATTTATAATTTTTTTATATTTCCGTATTTTAAAAATAATTTATAAACAAATCTTTTAAGCAATTTTTCAGTATTTTGCTTATATCTTTATAGTATTTTTACTATTTTATGAAGAATTTCATAAATGATTTTATATATTAGTAGTTCATAAATATTTTTATAAATAATTCATAAACAAATTTTTACAAGTAGTTTTCAGAATTTTTTTATGTTTGTATAGCATTTTATTATTTTATAAATAAGTTTAAAAATAACATATAAACAATTTTTAAAGTAATTTTCAGTATTGTTATATATGTTTATGACATTTTATTTTTATGAATAACTTTATGCATTATTTTATATTTTAGTATTTTATAAATAAATTCATAAATAATTTATAAATCAGTTTCATAAATAAGTTTTTCAATATTTTTATGTATTTAATAGTATTGTAATAGTTTTAGTAATCAATTAAAGCATCTTCATATACTGACATCATCTACACTACGTCATATCTTTTTGTAAATCGAGTTTTCTTTTCCGAAAATAAAAATGAATGAAATTATGAAAATGTATATCATTTTCTTTTATTTTCCCTTTTGACGTAAAAACAATTAAAATTCACAATCTACACTCAAATTTTAAGGAAAGACTATAAAATATCACCTTTCAAAATTTGTACATATTTCATGCTTGAAAATAATTCACGTGTTCAAACAGCACCTATTAAAAAACAGCAGAATTTGTTTTATTTCAACGAGATATAGGGATGTTACTATTATAGGATGTGCGATGTGGTGCAGTGGATATCGGCTCGGAAGGAGAAATCGAGGGGCCGAGTTCAAATTCCAGTTGCATTCACTTACGCACAAATACCCTTGGGAAAGTTATTAATCCGTCTCTTCCTTCCAGCAATGGGTTAAATAACAGGACAGATTGGGTTCTATAGCCTTGGTCGGTAACCAGTCTACCGCAGAAAGCAATGGCAACCTACTGTGGGATAATATTCTGCCCAGTCAGTCATGTCTCTTTCGAGACATGATCGCGCAAGCGTGTTTCACGTATGGCACTTAACTGACTGACTATTTTCACGGAAGCGACCACCTTCCAGTGATCTGCAAACTAAGGGTAAAACTCTAGAGACTGAAGAAGCCTAGTGTAGCATCCAGACTGCAATGCAACACACTCGTGAATGACCCCAACTTGCAAAATTACACTGACAGTGTGAAAAACAAATACTAAGAAGAAATTAGAAAAGGAAACTCGAAATTGGACTCACTAAAGAATGCGCTAGTAACATTACCAAACAACACTACCACAAAGAAAATCAGATACAAAAGAAAAAACAAGTGGATGACTGAAGAGATTCTCGATATGATGCAAAGGAGACAGAAAACGATGCCAAGACATAGAATGGAATAATGAAAACTACACAAGGAAACAAGGATCAAATGCAAACATTTTAAAGAAGAATGGCTCAACAACAAATGTGCAGAAGTAGAGAGATTGAGCAAGGCTAATAAAGCAGACATTCATAAAGATATAAGAGAGCTGACAGGACAAAAACATGCTCCTCAACAGGATGTATAAAATCCAAGGATGAACGATCATATAAATCGAAAGAGGAAATACTCCAGCGATGGGAAGAATAAATAAAAGATCTTTTCCACGACAAGAGAAAGCAACCGATAATATACAAAGACGAAGGCGGAACGGAAATATTAAAGTCCGAAGTGGAAGTTGCAAGGGCCAAACTGGATTAAAACAAAGCAGCTGGACCAGACGGCATAGTAACAGAGTTGTTGACAGCCTTGGGTGAATTTTGCACAGAGAAAAGTACAGAAATAATATTGGAAATTTATAACAGTGGAGTAATACCAGATGATCTCAGGAAGTCGATTTTCATAGCACTGCCTAAGAAGCCAGGTGTAAACGAGTGCGAACTCGACGAACCATCAGTTTAATGAACCACATTACAAAACTGATTGTCCAAATACTGACCAATACAGCGA
Source organism: Ascarosepion bandense (assembly GCA_037127315.1). Lineage (NCBI taxonomy): Eukaryota > Metazoa > Mollusca > Cephalopoda > Sepiida > Sepiidae > Ascarosepion > Ascarosepion bandense. Next base: position 1,410,584 of record JBBBDQ010000807.1, on the reverse strand, counting down.
GAAAGAGAACCAGGCCAGAAATAGGACAAGAACAGCGCGGGTTTGTCAAAGACACTGGAAAAAGGAACCCCATATTTGTGATTCGGATGCTCTTCGAAAGGGCAATACAAACGAGAAAGGACGTGTATCAATGTTTTATCGATTATGCAAAGGCGTTCGACAAAATACGCCACAAAAAATTGATAAAAATGATCAACAACCTCAGTATATTTAGGAAATACATAAATGAAATCAAGAATCTGTACTGGTAGAAAACCGCTTGCATATGGACATGTAAAGAATTCAGCAGATATACAAAGATAGAAAGGGGCGTAAGACAAGGGTGTGTTTTTTATTGGATCTATTTTATTTTTGTACAGTGAGACTATTCTAAGAATCCTAGATGTTATGCCAGGATTCGTCATCGGAGGCCACAATTTAAACAACATAAGGTACGCAGATGATACAGTGTTGATAGCAGACACGGAAAGGAAACTAAAGGATCTCCTACAAAAGGTAGCTGAAGAGAGTGAAAAGTAAGGATTACAAATAAACTGAACCGAATGCATGGTCATCAGCAAAAAGGGCAACCAAAAATGCCAAATACAGGTGGGGGGATACTAAAATCAAGCAGGTACAAAAATTTAAACATTTGGAAAGTGTTCTAACAGAAGACGGAAAGTGTGACACAGAGATTCGAAGGTGAATTGGCATGGCAAAGACGCATTCTAGAAGCTGAGTAGAGTATTAAGAAACAGGAAAATTTCACTAGAAACAAAGAAGAGAGTACTGGTTTGCTTTGTGATGTCAGTTCTTCAATATGGCAGTGAATGCTGGACAATCTCATCGAAGATGAAGGAAAAACTTGAAGCAACTGAAATTTGGTTATACAGAAGGATGCTGCGGATATCATGGATCGAGCATGTGAGCAATGATGAAGTATTGAAAAGAATGGAAGCGAAAAGGAAATTAGTCCTGATCATCAGGAAGAAACAGATAAAATTCCTGGGACATGCAATGAGGAGAGAGGGCTTGGAGAATATATTGCGTGGTGTAACAGGAGAATGCATGCTAAGAGCCACGAGGGATAGGGAGAGGTGAAAGGCTAAGAAATATGTTCTGTTTTGATAATGGCAGAAGGAGGAAAGTATATATTGAAAACACAACCTAAAAGTGCAAAAATATGCAATGAAAAACACTTTATTTGACGGCTGAACTGTGATGTTCTCAATAATATTAATCTATTACGAACACTGATCATCTTCTATTAGCGAATGAAAGACAAAGGTCTCAAGGGAGCTTAAAATATTAAACTTTCTTTTTTTTTTAATCATTTCACCCCAAACAAGGCATTCCATTGCCACTATTGCGCATGGGGCTACATAGGGGAAGGTAAAGAGGAGGAGTGGTTAGGTGTAGGAAATGTCAGAAGGAGGGTGATAGATGGGTAAGGATACCGAGAATGAGGGTTGGGCAGATGGGAAGAGTGCTTGAAAGAATGGGAGCGAGTTAGTGTGTTAGGAGGTGTCTATTGACCTTACATTTAAACTCCTGGAGATTGTAGCCGTCGGAGAAGCAATCATGTGGAAGGGAAGTGCGAGAAAAGAAACTGTTGGAGTAGAAGTTGCGGTTGCATTTTATCGGTTTCACTGTAAAAGGGTGGGATCTAGTTGCTAATCTAGTTTCTTGTGCAAATTCGTATCTAGGGTCAGCAGTGATCTAAGTGCATTGGAGCAGAAGCCGTGAAAGTATTTATAGAAGAGACACAGGGAAGCCACGTCGCGCCGGTGAGAGAAAGACTGCAGGTGGTATGACAAGTTGGTATCGATCGCATTACAGACCCTCCGCTGGACCTTGTCGAGAAGCCCGAGGAGAATAGCAGGAGCACCCGACCAGATATGGCAGCAGTATTCAATGCACGGGCGGATGGTAGATTTATATATGTACAAGATAGATTCAGACGGAAAAAACTTCCGGGCCCTGCACAGAGAACCAACTTTCATAGCAGCGGATTTAGCAATGGATTCGATATAGTCATTCCATTTGTATGTAAGTGTGAGACCAAGGAGGCGTAGTGTTTTACTCTCTGGGAGGCAAGCCTGGTCCATGCTAATGGGAGATAGGTGCGATTGTCTATGATGGTTAATTGATAGTAGCTTTGTTTTAGAAGCATTAAAGCTTACGAGCCATTTCTTACCCCAGTCCACTACGGATTGGAGGTCCTTTTAAACTAAGGCTTTTCATACATTTTTATAAAAGAATATTTTGTGACTCTTTAGATACTGAAGTTAAGAAGTAATCAACGTTGTCTTTACAGGGATAGAAAGAATGTAAAATCATACATAAGTTTTTCTTTAGAAGTGTTTATTAGAATTAATTTAATCAAATCAATAATTGCATGAATACACCCAGATCCGTAGTCAAAATCTTCATTGTATTAATCAAATAATACCTTTCTAAAAATATAATTACAGTGGAACATCAGTTATTTGGATGAGAAAGATATTTTTATTTTATTCAGGTTATTAATTGTTTGAATAACTGATCTTATTATGAAAATGGAAGCCATAGTGAACATATAAAAAGTTTTTATTTTCATTCAAACGATAAAATAACGTCATAGATCATGTGTTGAAAATTCGTGATATTTCAGAATAAAATCATCAAACGTTCCATTAAATAATAAACACGTGGAGCTTAAAAAGCCAAGCATCATTAACAGCAGAAAAGGAAGTAATTGCAGCACATGAAGTCTAAAGAGCTGATCGAAAATGCTAAGTTCATGTAAATTAAATTAATTGAAGCAGTGTTCGAATATTATTTTGTGAGAAAAAATATTCAGTTATTGCTGTTTGGAGATCTAAACTCGCCAAAATGGCCATTCAACTAAAATAAATTTCGACATTTTTGACACAGTGTTGATAAAGAAACTACAGAATCTCCAACAGAAGGTAATGAAGGGAAGCGAGAAGAAAGGTTGGCAAAAGGAGGAGCCCAAAATGCACATTACAAATCGTAGATACCAACATCAAACAAGTACAAAAATTTAAATATCTGGGAAGTGTTTTAATGAAGAATGGAAAGAACGATATTTAAATCCAAAAATGCATTAGGATAGACAATGATGCATACCACAAGGTAAGCAGAGTATTAAGAAAGATGCTGAGAATACCATGGACTGAACATGTAAGTAACAACGAAGCTCTAGATAAAATAAAGCAAAGAAGAATCTTATACATAACATCAGAAAAAGACTACTCAAACTTTTAGGGTCCATAACGAGGAAAGAATGCTTGGAAAATCTGATACTCACAGGACAGATCTAATTTTAAAGTGACAAAGCAAACCAACGGTTAACAAACTTACTGAGCTTAAGTAAGTGGATAGTGGGGAAATACAACAAAAAACACAGCATTTGTTAAGAGCTACAAAGGACAGAAACTTGTGGAAAATAATGATCACTTATGTCCTGAGGGACAGTGCCCATAAAGAATAATATCTTGTTTTACAAGCAATAATAATTAAATACACAACTTGATAATCACTACATCATATACTTTCTAACATTACATATATCCTCAAGGCAAACTTGAGTAAAAAAAAAAAAAAAAAATCAAATTTTTTTAATGTTTTATTATACTTAAGCATGTCATTGTTATTTAGTTTTCATATTTTTACTTGTCAAAAATATTTCAACTCTGGGAAACAGATAAAATTCATTGATCACTGTTTCACATATATGAAAAGGCTATAAAGTATTCACTTGTAATAAATAAGCAAATATAAAGTTTTAATATCTTAATTTTAATTAAGTTATTTATCTGTTTTGTATTTAATATATTTCAACCTTTATTAATGTGGTCAACTGCTTATCACAAACACGGAAATAGTAATAAAACAATAAACTGTTATATATTACGCTGGATAACAAGTAGGAACACTTATACATAAAAATATAATCTAATATTTTATTCTTCGTCGGTGACGTTTGTGAGTGGAGAAGGAGGGCATCAGGAGAGAGATCGCACATACGAAGGAGCCAGTCTCTGTTTCGTTAGCCAAAAATTCTAGATTTTATAATTTTCGAATTTTGGGATTGCCGCTTTGTTGACTATCTACAGTCCGATGTATCTATCACCCGGGGCTCTATTGGATTTCAAACCGGTTGTTGCTTGTATTTTTTTTTGTTGCACTTTGTTGACATCATCTACGGCCGGGTATATACGTAAACCACCCTTATTGTGTGTTGATCTTACCTACGGCCGAATGTGCCTGTCGATTACACGAGTAATCGGTTTTGAGATAATCAAAGTTCACACACACACACACACACACACACACACACACACACACACACACACACACACACACACACACACATATTTATATAAAATAAGTCAAAAATGTCGAAATTTATTTTAGTTGAATGGCCATTTTAGCGAGAAAATTCTCGCTTCATCAGCAATTTGCTGAAATAGCCACTCAACGAAATTAAATTTTGAAATTTTTGACTTACTTTATATATTTAGCTATGTAAGACGATAATACTATTTACATCGAACCCTCTACCTTGATCAATTTTAATATTAATAAAATTTATATTAATAGGATCGGGTTTTACTATTTTACATATTTGCTCATCCTTTTTGGATTATATATATATATATATATATTGTCATCCGCAGACAGGTCTGTTTCGCTGTATCACAGCTCATCAGTACGGTTAGACTCCGATTGTTTTTTAACCCAGGATTGAAACCCGACCGAATTGGCGTCAGTCGGCGATTCTACCTCTGGTCTATAGGCGTTCGGTGGATGAAGGCAGACTTTTTTAGCGTATATATTACCATAATACACGCCCAATAGCTAGAGTTCTCTAATTCATTTTACTGAATGAGCGATGCGTACACGCCAGAGTAGCTCTGGTTTTCAAAGTCTACCATTCTTCCAGATTGCTCAATCAGGGTGTGAGAGCGCATATATATATATATATATATATATATATATATATATATATATATATATTATAATAGCACACACTACCGGAGATAGAGCATTTACAGGTACAGATAGTCTGAATATAGGAATCCCTACTACATGTATAATATAATTATCATGCTTTAATGCCATCTCTATGCAAAGTATCAATACTCCCTTAGCGGGTTTCATATAAAGCCGACTTTGTATATATGTTTCTAGGGGTGATTTAGGTAAATGGCAAATTAAGAAGTTTACTCTTCCTGATTTCTTTTGTTTACAGCTAATGCTAATGGTTATTTATGGTTATAAGCTCATGCTTGTTCATTTATAAAGGCTGGATTTTTGGCAGGGTTGTGTGTGTGTGCAAACAGGCCACGGTTATTTGCGGACATTGCAGCAATGATAGCTTTTTGCAACTTCCTACACTTGGTAGCCGTTAGTAAGGTTTGTCTTTCACCTATCTTTTCTAATCTCTATTCTGCCAACTATTTACACAATGTGGTTAGGTAGGTTATTCACTGTTTCTTTCTGTTTCTCTTGTCTTCAATGTTTCCTGTGAGTATTAAATTCTCTAAACCCTCTACTTTACTTATCTGTTATCACGAATGTCTATCAAATCGTTTGCATACTTGAGAGATATTTCTTCAATATTTTGATCTGTGTGTTTTGATGTAGTATGCCATTATTTCATTTTGTTTTGTTTCAAAAATGCCAATTAAAAACAAAAATTTAAAACCTAATGCCAACATTTAAAAAAACTTATTAAAATTTTACCATAAATTTAACCTATAAATATATAAATATAAATAACATGTTATTGAATTATGTATAATAGTTGATTCAGTTTTCAGAAGAAAGTAAAAGAAAAAGAGAGAGTAAGTTATGTTATTTAGGGTATGGTAGGTATTTAGACGTTCTTACGGAAGGCAGGGAAGAAGAGGGAGGGAGAACAGAAAGATGGCGAAATGGATTCAAAGTTGATCAATGGTAAATCGACTTCAAACATTGTCTCTAGACGACTGCAGAATCTCTTGCATCTCCTCTGGAATGTCACGATGTTTTAAGTTGATAAATGCTGCCATAATTCTTGCTCTCAATCAGTCTTAGGTATTACAAGGAGTTTTGTTGATTTCTCGTTCAACTGTGCCTTATATATAATAATCAAAGTGATTGCAGCCTTGGGAGTTTAGCGGCCGAATATAATGGGTGATGTGGCCGTAGAAATTTTCCTGCTTGTGTGACATGGTTCAGAGTCCTGCTGTCAGATGAAGCGTCTTCCCGTAGCCACTCTCTTGATCCAGAGCAACAATACCCCGTTAAAGTACTCCGTTGTGAGTCTAAAGCCCTGTGGGAAAATGAATGTCGACATCACTAGTGATCACTACAAAGACCTTTGTCGTCAATGTTAGACTTATCCAATTCTTTTCGAATCCTATATGTCCTCTTAAGCTTAAAACTCAAACCCTCTGAAATCTTCATATTAGAACTTCTGACACAAATACTAAGCAGTACAGCATGCCGTTTCCAAAATTCTTACGGAGTTAAATGCATAAAAAACAGCAAGAAATTAAATATATAAAATGGTGAAAATCTACCAATTTCACCAGGTATATAAGTTATAGCACCGATATTGAATATCAGCCAAGACGGTAATATGTTAACTTTATACGAAATTTTTTGTGTACTATATAAAACAAGATGTAGATTTCAAATTCAAATGCTAAACACTGACTCATTGATTTGTTAGAAATTAAAAGAGACTCGAATTTACAAACTTTGCTTAAGACACACGCAAAAGCGAATCCAAAACAAAACTCGTTAAATTTCACACCTCGATGCGAAATGTTTTTCGGCTAATAGAAAACTAGGAAACATTTAAAAACAAAATTCAAATACTCTTTAATTATCAAAAACAAATTCTTTTACGGACCTTTGCGCGAGCCGACGCGAAGTTTGTTCGTCGTCCAATGGAAAGGCCAGAATCACACCCGGCAGTGAATTCCCAAATGCCCGTCCCTAGTACTACAGTTGGTGACACTTCCTGCCGCAGTTGTATGCAGATAATTGCGATCTTGTTGCTCATCCTAAAGAACGCTTTCTTTGATGATTTTGTTTATCATTCTAAGTAGAACATATTCACTGATTAGTGAACCCTAGAGGTGAATTCAAAATAGTAGTCATGCATTCGGTAAATTGAATAAGTGACTAAGCAGACAGCGTGCAATTTTAAAAGTGACTAAAATCAAAATGCTCCATACTAATGAATAAATATTATTTTTTGTACAGAAAAAGTGGGTTGTATATCACGAGCACTTGAAGTTGCTTGGACGCTTTTTACAAATTCGATGAATTAAATTATGCAGCAAGGCCTCTGATCCGGAGGGTGTGAGAGGCATGGAGCGAGCTCTTAACTGTTGTTGTTCTTAGGTCCAACCCGACTCGGGATGGTAACACCTGTTAGAGTTCTAGTTCTGGTAAAATAGGGAAACTGCCCCAAACAAAATCAAAACACTATGAAATTATACAAATATTATAGCAAAAATAATAGTAATATATTTTCATAAAGAAACACTATCAATTCACACATACTAACAAATTGTAGCGACTTCACTTTTATCCGTTTAAAATACTACCACACAAGTAATGACATTAAGCCATACAGTATTTGTCTATATTTCTGAGATGAGGTAGAATTTACAGTATTTACGTCTATATCCACAAAGTCATATGTTCTTAAGTGGATATAGATGCTGGTTAGTTCCTTCAACTTGAGTTGTGAGTTCAATATCAGGCTACAGCAGTGGTGAACAAATAACTAACATGGTTAAAGGAAGATAACTCATGACTACCAGAAGAGGCTCCAGGCAGGTAAGGGAGTTCATATACCCAGTGATCGTAATAAAGGGCTCGGTTCGAAATTCCTAGCACGTGAAGAATGCTGGAGCGTACAACGGTCGAAACGTCGTACAAATTGCAACTAAGATGAGAACAATAGCCATATAGTATTCTACAATTTTTAAAAATCAATCTGTATTCCAAAAGATCACTTCAAGAAAGCACACATTATTGCCGCTAGTAATCATGCCCATATCTAAATTTATGCAAACGAATTCTATCTACCATGTATTCAGTTGTGAAATCAGAATAAAATATATATGTATTTTTATTACTTCAAAACTCCCAAGAAAATTTAATTTCGGCATTAAATAACCCATATAAAGTTGATATGCCATTAAATAGACAAATCTTTCCACAAAAATGTCTGCGTCAAATACTTGAATGAACTGGAGATTGCATATCATATTTGCTTGAAGTCCGTTCGACAGCATTAAAGCAGTAAAGCTGTTGACTTTGAAGGCGTTATGTTGCTGGTATTACCAACAACAGTGTATCAAAACAGCTTTTAAATAGATAGCTTGTGAACGAAAAGTGACCAGCCTATGAGTTGGTTTATGGTTTGCTGTACAAATTAACTTCGCATCTAACCTAGAACAAGCTATCTCATATTATAAGTAATTGGATGGTTATCGATTAAAATCGTTCAATAGTAGATATAATTTGCTAAATCAAGACATAAACTAGTACTTTTCTTAGTTGAAGCTAAGAAGTCTTTATTCTAGTTGATGGTCTTCAATCTTTTCCTAGGATCGATGAAATTATTTTGTTAGGGAATAATGCTAGATTGAAAGTAACTGGGAAACCGAATGTTGCCTTTAGAGGTCAGTCAGTTAAGTACCATACGGGATACACGCTTGGGCGATCATGTCTCTTTAGAGACATGACTGTCTGAGTAGAACATTATCCCACAGTAGGTTGTCATTACTTTCTGCGGTAGACTAGTTGCCAGCCAAGGATATAGAACCGAATCTGCCCTGTTATTTAAACCATAACTGGAGGGAAAAGATGGATTAATACCTTTCCCAAGGGGATTTGCGCGTAAGTAAATGCAGAGAATTCAACTAGAATTCGAACTTGGTTCCCGGATTTCTCATTCCGAGCCGAAGTCTACTGCACCACAACGCACATAAAGGTACGGAAATGGAAAACGAATAGCCCTTGTCAGCTGCTCTTGAACTGTGCACGCATTGCGAGTACACAATTCCAATAGAAACAGTATAAAATATGTTGGATGAACCTTAATTCATGTTATAGTACACAAATCTGTCATGCAAATCGTTTGTAGGGTAAGGTTTCTAGAAGATGTGCAATATTGTACCGATCATACACTTTGAAGCGCCAAAAAGTGCTTGTTACTTAAGCCAATTACTGAAAATATTATTAATGCGGAAGTGTCAAAGCGCTTGGTTGTTGCTTTGATTAATGTACAAGTCACTCGGTAAGTTTTTTAGACTTGAATTCAACTGGCTGGGAAGAAGCTCGTTATCAGATCAGTGACGGGTTTGATGAAAACAACAAAGTCATTAATGATATTTTTTTATAAGAACAAGATCCAACAACGCTTGTTACAAAAATGACTGCCTACGAACAATCAACAATAGCCAGGAAAAGGATTCAAAGAATAGTAAAGAGCTGTACAGCATAAGAAAACAAGCTTCCCGTCTAAGAATCATAACTGTAACGATGTAGAGTTCAAAAGACGGTACGTAAATCCACAGTTCTGTATGCTGCGTATTTTCAGGATATGGGCAATTATTAACTTTCAAAAATTTTAGCTCTTGTGATCTTTTGCTAAGATTTTCATCTCCACTTCTGTTATTCATCCAAACACGTCACATTACCCCCACCAGTCTCTCTTACCCCCAGAATGCCCTCTAAGATTTCCCAAACTCTCTTTCTTCATTATCTGTTCAAGGAACTTCAGTTTTTTCTTCCTGATTTCGATCATTTTTTTTTTTGTCATTTTCATCAATACTGCCTTGTTGCTTAAATGCACCGGAGATGGGATCTCGGTATCCTTCTCTAGAACCGCATTTCTGTTCTCTCAAATTTGAATCAACTGGAGATTGCATGTCCGATTTGCTTGAAGTCAGTTCGATATCATTAAAGCAGTAATGCTGTTGACTTTGAAGGCGTTTTATTCCCTGGGGAAATTGTTATATGACTGCTTTTTCTCAATAGATATACCCACATGAAAAAAGTTTCTTTTACCCAGCTTTACTAAATATCTATCATTAAAGCTATAAATGATAATTCTACCTTGGAGGAAGCAAGAGCACCTGCCACAAGGTTGAACATGGGAAAAGCTACCGAAAAGAATAAACATCTTTGCTGAACCATTTCAGTATGGATTCTTTGATATCATACATAGAATCATTCTGAATACTTGAAATTCTATAAGATTTCTAAAGAAATGAACAGATGCGATCATGGCACCATTGTCTGTAAGCAAAAGTGGAAGGGAGTTGTGTTCATGATTATGGTATAATGTTACTTTCATAGCGAATAGAATACTACTGAGATTTTACCTAAATGGTCACATTGTAGATACTGTCAAATTCACAACGTACAAAATGGCGTCAAACAAGGTGAGCTTCATTGTTCTCCATTTTCTTATCTGTTGTTTTGGTGCAGTGGATATCAGCTTGAAAAGAGAAATCGGGGAGCCAATTCTTTGCATTCACTTATGCGCAAATACCTTTGGGAAAGAGATTAATCCATTTCTTCCTTCCACTTATGGTTTAAATAATAGGACAGATTGGGTTCTATAGCAACCAGTCTACCGCTGAAAATAATGGCAACCTATTGCGGGATAATCATCTGCACAGCCAGTCATATCTCTTTCGAGACATGATCGCCCAAGCGTGTATCACGTATGAACTATTTTGACATTTTTTTTCAATGTCTATGACTGTATATATTTTGATATCGTAAAACAGGTAAACTATTTAACATTCGGAGCTTCTCAGATATATATAAGATATTCTAAGCTCTTATGAGATAACTTTTGTGTGCCGATGACAGTGGCTTAGGGATCTAAAACAGAAAATGAAATGCAATAGTTAATGTTTCCCGTTGTTACGAAGTTTTCGATTTTAGTATAAATAATAATAGGCAGTGATCATATTAAAACCTGCTCTGGGTCCACCTTACATTTGACCTTCAATATTTGTGGATGATCCCAAACTGAAATAGATAGACAAATTCATATACCTACAAATAGAAACTGCGCTCTTTATTATGAAAAATATATTCGTGGGATGAAGAAAACTTCAGCTTTTCTAGCTCTAAAAAATCGTTTAGTCTCAAAGAAAACTTAAGACATGTCCGAAGCCTGTGTGCTGACGTGCTTATTATACTCCTGTGAAATATGGGTTATGTCCGGCAGATAATTAGATACTTATTCATTAGGTATCACGCGTTTCAGACATGTGATCCACAAAAAGCCAAATACAATCAGTACCAAAGTGGACAGTTATCGTCACAGACCTCTTTGAATATGCTGTGCCATTTATTGCGAAGAAAGAATATTTAAGCAAATGCTTTACGTCGACTACCTTCACAGACTTCAACTCTAACATAAACTAAGAAAGCGCCTCGAGGACTGTTTAAAATGATCCCCTGCTGCTTACAATATAGAAGGGCCTGAATGAAGAATTATTGATTATCGAAATAAATAGAGGTGTACAATTACATTTCAATAAGATCGGAAAACATTCAACAAGCTGGCCAAATGTTTAAGAAAAACAGCTAGGAAAAGGAAAATCATTGATCTATCAATTCATCAATATACGTGTGATTAATGTTACTAAGTATGCCACTTTTATGCAGGTCTCATTATCCATAAGAAGAAATATATATTATAATAAATTAACACGCAGAGTGTGTCAGAATATCTTTAAAAACCTCCTGCATTGATCTCATCCGTTATATAAAAACTGACAACTAAACAAAACAGATATTGCAAAATAAGTTTGTCACATCTGTAATAAACCTTGAAAGTTTTCAAAGAGCTGCCTGATGAATGGCATTATGAATAATGTCAAATATTTAACTGAATTAAATGTAACTGTACATTATTTGTCTATTTTGAAGAATACCGTTAAGCAACACGCAAATTATTTATGACTCAAACTAATGATTTTCTGATATAAAAGATTTTTGACATTTTCAGGCAAAAGTTTTTTAAGTTTTTCTTTTTGTTAAGGGAATTTACAAACTTTATAAATTCATAAATGATTTATAAGATAATAGGATGGTGTCAGAAAACATCAAATATTACATTAAACGTAAAGTTTTCGTAAAGTAATCTAATCGTTTTAGAGTAAAAAAGCTTTCTAATAAAACAAATGTTGAATTTGTTTCCTGAGCTTTGTCCTAAATATTTGTCAGGTAATTTACGGAAAAACACACCTGCTTGCCAAAATACCATTTTATTGGTAAACCACCGAAAAAACAACTAGCTAAGCACTAAGCATCAACACAACTAACATCATATATATATATACATATATATATATATATATATATATATATATATATATACTTGAACAAATTCTTTCTACTACCACACCAATTTGTAATTGTTTTTAAAAGGATCATTTTCATTAAGACAGATACAAAAGTGTCTCACTTAAAAAATAAAAAATAAAAAACAGAGGATTTTAAGACGCCTTTCGGCCGACACGTCTTCAGAAACAAATCGTCGGCAATTAAAACAAAGACATTGCCAAGAAAAACACAGGATTTAAAACAAAACAAAACAAAACAAAACAAAAAAACAAAAAACAAAAACAAAAACACATTACCTATGTTGGGCGGACGTTTTCCCCAAAAGTTCCAATTTGAATTTTGTATCTGTCTTTAAAAAAAAGGTCGTTTTAAAAACAATATATATGTATCGTTTTACTTACAAAGCGTTACACTCTCAGCGGACCTCAAGTGGAATGACTACGTCGAATCCATTTCTAAATCCGCAGCTATGAAAGTCGGCTCTCTGTGCAGGGCCCGGAAATTCTTTCCGCCTAAATCTAACCTGCACTTATATAAATCCACCATCCGCCCGTGTATTGAGTACTGCTGCCACATCTGGTCGGGTGCCCCTGCTATTCTCCTCGGGGTTCTTGACAAAATACAGCGAAGAATCTGTAATGTTATTGATACCGACTTGGCTGGCCGCCTGCAGTATCTCTCTCACTGGCGTGACGTGGCTTCCCTGTGCCTCTTCTATAAATACTTTCATAGCTTCTGCTCTGACGAACTTAAATCACTGGTGCCCCCTAGACGTGAATTTGCACGAGATACTAGATTGGAAAGAAGGTCCCACCCTTATACAATGAAACCGATGAAATGTAACCGCAATTTCTACTCTAACAGCTTCTTTCCTCGCACTTCCCGCCTGTGGAATGCTCTACCGCATGCTTGTTTCCCCGACGGCTACAACCTCCAGGAGTTTAAATGTAAGGTCAATAGACATCTCCTAACACACTAACTCACACCCACTCTCTCCAACTCTCTCCCTATGTACATCCTAAGTCGTCTACCACCCTCCTTCTGACATTTTCCATACAGCAATCGCTCTATGTAACCCCCTGCGCTATAGTGGCAGTGGAATGCCTTGCTTTGGGTGACACGATTAAAAAAAATGTGTATGTTTGAATTAAAATGACGAAGCGTGTTTGCATGCATATAGCGACGCATAATTATAAAATTTATAAAGAAACTTCCCAAAGCACGAATATAAGTAAACGTATTAATATTAGTCATTTTCTTTAAAATTTGATCTGATATCTTTAGAATTTGATCTGATTATACTGCTTATATGTAAACTAAACAGGCAGAAGCTGGAAATTGAATTCTATAAATATCTGTCAATTAAATGATATACATGTTTCACAGTTTCGAGTTATGACTCACTGGGAAAAATATTTTCCCGAAATATGTTGCGATTATTTTCTGCAGCAGACTGGTTGTCAACGAAGACTATAGAACCCAATATGTCCTTCTATTTAACCCATAGTTGGAGGAAAAGAGATGGATTAAAAAGGGTATTTCAGAGTAAGCGAATGCAATGAATTTAACTGTAATTCGAATTCGGCTCTCCGACTTCTTGTTCCGAGGTGATATCTAATGCAGCACAACATATCAATATATATATATATATATATATATATATATATATATATATATATTGTTAGGAATTTTTAGGATGGATGTTAGTCTGTTTAAGTATCATTTACATAAGAAAAGGTGACATTGGGAAAAATGAAACTCAAACAGACTAATCATATTTAATTGTCTAAAGAAAACTTAAATTCTCTTCATTTTAACATCTCGTGACATTGCACTACACATGAAAACATTCTGAAACTATATATATATGCTGTTGAATTGTGATGATGTTTAGTGAAAGAGATTTTTTTGTTTTTGTGGTTTACTAGTAAAAAGATGTTTTGGCAAGCAATGTATAGTGCTCGATATTGGTTGAGAGATAGAGCTTTAATAGAATTATTGCCGAGAAGCTTGTCAATTAACTGAGCAACGATTATTATATATATATATTCAGAAGTTTTCCGATTACGCTACCTTGGTTTTAACCTTTTTGTATTTTTAGGCGTTTATTATCAACTGATCATTTTCAGAGATGTTTACACCATAACATCAAACTTATCTGATAATATATTCCAGATCTGACTAATAAATTAACAACTTTTAAGCAAAATTCCACTTTATTTATCAACATAGTCTCCTTCTTTGGTGATACACTAGTTTCGGCGCTTCTCTACCAACACGATGCCTTTTTTTATAGAACGATTTGTCATTGGCCACAGAATACGTCTTAGTTTGGGATATCACTTCTTCATTGGAGCCAAATCTCTTGCCTTGGAGCATTCTTTTGATGTCTGAAAACAGCCAGCAGTCACTGGGTACCATATCTGGAGAATATGGTAGATGCGGAATCAGTTCGAAGTGCAATTCATGTAGTTTTGCCATCGTTGCGATCGACTTGTGACACGGTGCGTTGTCTTGGAAATAAATCATTTTTTCTTCTGTGTTTTTGGCCGGTTTTGGGGGATTTCTTTCTTCAATAATGCTATATATAATATTTGCTATTGATAGTTCTTCTTTTCTCAAGGTAATCGATAAACAAAAATACGGTGCAAAAAACTTGTCTGCTGATGTTTGCGTCTTTGGTCGCTTTGGACGGCTTTCACCTGCTGCTGTCTACTCATCTGACTGCCGATTTGACGCTAGAGTGAAGTGGAGGATCCGTGCCTCATCCATTGTCATATATTTACGCAAAAACTTCTTGTTGCGTTGAAACAGTTGTAAACAACGCTCTGCTGAATCGCTGATGCTTTGTTGTTTTTGATCGAATCTGAGCAAACGTGGCACCCACTTTAAACACAGCTTTCTTATTGACAAATGTTCATGCAAAATGGATGTTCACTCCTCTGCTATCTCACTCAATTTCAAGTTTGTGGATTGTTTTTGGTGTTTTTCGCGACACTGCGTTCAGCAACATTTGTGTCTGTACGACTGCGTTTGAAGTCAGCATACCGCCTCTTAACCGTTGTTTCTGACAAAGCAGAGTTCGAATAACATTTATCAAGCCATTGCTTTGCTTGAACAGTATTTTTTCCATCAGAAATCAATGCTTCATCAGTACACGAAATTCACTGAAATAACTAAAGTAATTAGCCAATTGGGCCCAAATTTTGTCACGAGGTAGTTGGAAGTTACTTCTTTATAAAAATTATATGGATTTTTTATTAATGGTACCACCTATATATCAGACCCGGAACTTATTGTGTTTTGTGTTGATACAAGAGATATGAGATATGCTAATAGATTCAATTGAGCTATATACCACCCATTGAATGAAAGAAAAGAAATTACGACTAAGTGTAACCACACCATAAGCTACCTATTAGTCATGGATGAAAACGTTATAATTTTTTCTAATTTTAAAAATTGCGTGTTCAAAAATTTCCATGTTACGTTAGCGTTCAAAAAATCCCCGTTACATGAGCGTTCTTAAAAAAACGGTAAAATTATTGCAAATCTCCTGAAGGCACCACATGGCAGAAACCTAGCTTGTGTAATAACTCGTTTACAAATGAAGAACATAATCCTCTCTAGAAGTAATTGGATATCTAACCGTACTGATGAGATGTGATACAAAGAAACATAGCAGTCAGTGGCACACACACACACACACACACACACACACACACACACACACACACACACATATATATATATATATATATATATATATATATGTGTGTGTGTGTTGTGGATTCCGGATGAGAAACCACACAAAATAATAATTAAATAAAAACAGATATAGAGATAGAAAATGTAAGTTATATTGAACAAGATATACAAACTGGAACACGGGTTAGTTAATTCAGGAATACTATTAGTAAAAATAATTATATGCATTCTTGTAGTGAAATAGTATGTCCGGGTAATGAGTCTATATCCAACAACTGAAACTAACTCTGCACCAACTGACTGACCAACTAAGCAACTGCTTTGCAACTCTACATCTTAAGCTTCTTGACAAAATCCAAAGAAAGATCTGCAATATAATTCAATCCTGACTTGGCAACCCGCTTTCAGTTACATTTTTTTTTACCGACGTAAGGTGGTTTCCCGCTGTTTTTTTACAAGTATTTTCATGGCAACTGCTCTGACGAGCTTTTTTCCTGGTTTATTGACTACATGTATTTACGCGTGCTACAAGATTGGCCCCCACCTTTTACAGTCAAAATAGTTAAATGTAACCGCCTCTTCTACTCTAGCAATTTTTTCTCACGGTTTGTGGAACTTCTTTCCGTTTTCTTGCTTTCCTGATAACTACAATCTTCAGAAGTTTAAATGCAACATCAATTGCCATTTTCTGTCTACGTCAATCCCATCCATCTTTTGTTTATCTTAAAAATCTCTCGTATCTTTTTGTACCTCAATGTAGCCTCCTGTACGCTAGGAGCGGTCCTGCCTTGCTTGGGGGTTAAATGGTTATACAAAAGTATGTAAATTCTTCGAAATGCTTTTAAGAGTTTGAAAGGAATAAAATTTTCGTTAGTGTGGACTGCATGTGTGTGTTGTTTACACGTACTCATGGCTCTGTACACTTCTCTACCAATGAATGCATTGAGAGGAAATATAGAAAAATATTTTAATGTTTAAGTGTATATTTAGAATTTGCATCTAGTTCTTCACAATTTATGTCAAGACATTGTAAATCTGCATTTAATTAAGAGGGCGTTGCGAGTATACACAGAAGACCTTGGGCAATGTTCGGCATTTTATGACATTTAATATATTGTGCTTATGATATGTTGTGTTGGAATAAAACGATAAAAATTTTATCTTACAGTAAGGATTTTGTCTTAGGGAGACATTTTGATATTAAATTTCATGAGAGGTACAAGAAACTTTCAAATACAATAAATAAATTAGAACTTTACTATTACCAATATACAGAGTGTCCCTAACTTATGGATACAGGAACTTTTCAACAATGTTTTACTGCATTGGAATATTAACAAATAACATTTTCAATATGATTTCCATCATTTGTGATGCAAAGATTGATGCGCTTTGCAAGATATACGTGAACTCAATGAAATAATTACACATTGTCGTCAATCTTAGCACATTTCTCTTTATGCGTTCAATCAAGTGTGTTGCATCTGGGATTTTCATTAAGTACACCCACTCCTTTAAGTAATAGATTTTTAATTGATTAGTTCAACAGATTTTTATCACTTTCTTTATTTATTACTTCGACAGATACACCCTACCACACACACACACACACACACACACACACACATATATATATATATATATATATATATACATATAATAGAGAGTGAGAGAGAGATGGAAGAGACAGAGAGAAAGAGAAATAAAGAATGAGAGAGGAATAGAGCGGTGCTACAAATCCAGACGTATTTGATATATTAAATTAAGCACACATACCTTTCGGATATATATCTACCTATTTCCCCAGATTAATTATTAGGACTTTTTTTTTAATCATTTCACCCCAAGCAAAGCTTTTCACTGCCACTGTTGCGCAGAGGGTTACATAGGGGAAAGTGATGAGAAAGAGTGTTTGGGGGTTACGTAGGGGAAAGTGATGAAAAAGAGTGGTTAGATATAGGAAATGTCAGGAGGAGGATGATAGACGGGTAAGGACACCAAGGATGAGGGTTGGGTAGATGAGAAGAGTGTTTGAGAGAATGAGTGCGAGTTAGTGTGTTAGGAGGTGTCTATTGATCTTACATTTAATCTCCTGGAGATTGTAGCTGTCGGGGAAGCAAGTATACGGAAGGGAATTCTGCAGGCGGGAAGTGCGAGAAAAGAAGCTGTTGGAGTAGAAATTGCGGCTACATCTTATCTGTTTCACTGTAAAAGGGTGGGACCTAACTTGTATCAGTAAACTATTATGATCTCCCACAAAATTATTACAATCAAAAAATATTTCCTGGCTTTAAATAACTTGCAAAAAAATGATAACCTGCAAAAAACACAAATCAGTATATATATATATATATATATATATATATGTGTGTGTGTGTGTGTGTGTGTGTGAGAGAGAGAGAGAGAGAGAGAGTATGAGTAGACTGACAATTTGAATCATATGTATTATGTGTGTGTGTGAGTGTGTGTGTGTGTGTGTGTTTGAGCATTCGTGCGTTTCTTGTTTTTTTTTTTGCACGCACGTTCGCATGCGTGTGTATGTTATTATTGCTGCAAGCGCAATTTAGATGGGTTTGTTGTCAGGATGAGTGATGGCAGGATGCCTACCCCTTCCCCACCATTCTTTAAAACCAGCTTCATCATGATACATATATCAAAACCGAAAAAGACAAAGCTTGGATATAACAATGAAGACGTCAACATCCCTCTGAAAGCTATTCAACTTACTATAACATATCACCCTGAATGAAGCAATACCGTCACAAGAGCCAGAAAGTTTTGAAAAAAAAATATTCTGTCATCTGAAAGATTTGGGACCTAATAAAAAGCTAAAAACAAAGCACCAACTACATAAGCTGATAACACCTTCAGTTGCCCTGTGTAGATTTATATGTAAACCTTATTTTGGATTACCGCTTCACAAAAAATACTATAAATAAATTATAATACACAACAGTTCAACTGTTATCGTTAAATCAGTAATGAATTCGAACACTCTCGGCTACTGGCCTTTGTTTCATTGTTTACATTCTTTCACCGAGCCCCTATAGCTCAGAGGTAGAATCGCCGACTGATGCCAATTTGGTCGGGTTTCCATCCAGGCTAGAAGCAATCGGATGTCTAATCGTACTGATGAGCTGTGATACAGTGAAACAGATCTGTATGCGGATGATTATATACATATGACTTTTATATTTCTTTCCCCATGTATTTTGAGTTGACTATTTTAAAAAAAAATGTAAAAACTTTTTAATACACATAATATATATATATATATATATATATATATATATATATCCTTTAACGGACTGTTTCACTTATTTCAGTGCGAATTTTAAAATGTTCGTTATTTGTAGATCACATAGTACACACAAACACATCTACATATATATATTTGTCATCGAAATACAAGCCTGTTTCGCCGTATCACAGCTCATCAGTGTAGCTAAACATCCACTTGCTTCTGGCCGGGATCTAAACTCGACTAATTTAGTATCGGTCGGAGTGTCTACTTTCTAAGCCATAGGCGCGTAGAATGAGAAAAAGTACATTTTAGGTTTTATATATAAGCGGTGTATAAACACGCCAATCACCGGAAGAAGTCAATTCATTGATGGAGAATAACGCGTAAATCGCAGAGATGGTACATGTTTTTAAAATTTTCCTCTCTAGAGAGCTCAAAGATAGATAGATAGATAGATAGATAGATAGATAGATAGATAGATAGATAGATAGATAGATTCAGTAAGGTGTATTTCGGTAGCTAGAATTATTTCATGCATGTTTCGTTGGATAATATCGACACGTTCTTTGAGTCAACTTTTACTAAGTTTTTCAAATTCCAACTTTCTGATACTATTCAAGCAGATATATTAAAAAAAAGATATATATGAAAAGATATATATATGTGTGTGTGTGTGTGTGTGTGTGTGTGTGTGTGTGTGTATAGTGTATTCAGGAAGCAGATAATATTCTAAACATATATTGTTAGATATAACAGACAATAAATGTTTATTATGTTTAATGATGAGCCGTTCTAAACATCGTATTTTGGCTTTAATTTCAGGTTAAGCAACATTATAGAAATTTCTATATGTTGGACAATTGTTGTCTTTATTTTCCCCTGACATGTATATATATATATATATATATATATATATATATATATATATATATGTGTGTGTGTGTGTGTGTGTGTGTGTGTGTATATGTATATTCCACTACTGGAATTGGCTTTTCAGACAGAGAAGTCGAGAGATAAGGATATAGACTATGAAGCATTTATGCTGTATACGTCCCCGGGGATACGAAATGAACGTTGGTTCACATACTATGGTATTGAAATAAATTTCTCGTGACAAATTTGATCTGAGGGCTTGAAGGCTTTTTAACACTTACGCCCCGATATAAAACATACGTTGTTGCTATTTCTAATTTAGATATATTCTGCATATTTACTTATTGATTGACGAATTTTCATGTGAAGAGTCTCTAAAAGTTTTGAACCGTTGCATGCAGTTATACTGGAAGAGTACTCTTGTATTGTCGATTATAATTTGGCGTTAATTAGTAGTGCCTCCGTTAAATATATAAATCATTTATTTATACCATTTGCTTGGAGAGATAACAGGTCATTTTTCTCGAGAGAAGTTATGCCGAAACTAGTATATGCTGATAATTTTCTTTTAAAGATCATCCAGAGAAAGGTTCTATAAAGAGACAAGTGAATCAGTATACCGTATTAGTCTTTCGAAAATTGTTTCGGGGGGGGGGAGGGAGAATGATTTGTCTTGGAATTTTAGACTGACGTTCGTATTTAATTATATTAAATGAAAATTTTTCCGACTGCTTGAAACATCCAACTTACCCGAACGCTATGGACTCTTCTTATGTGTTTCCTGCTAGTATTAAACACAAGTCGGCTTAGAAAAATAAATCAGTGTCGTATACCATAGAACAGAAGGAGGGTGCGTCGGAGCCTGATCAGCTCTGACGAGGTCAACTTAGCGAGGGTAGTATGATGTTGCAAGACCCGAAACTGACCAGTGACCTGAGTAAACTACATCACTGACGACATCCTCCTGCGCTACAGAATGTGCGTATTTTCGAAGTAGAGACAGATTCTATAAAGAGACAAGTGAATCAATATACCGTATCAGTCTTTCGAAAATTGTTTAGTTTAGCAGAATGGTTTGTTTGTAACTGAGAAATTGAGTTTTGAAGTTTTATATGATTATTACTATTTTCATGTGTTATATACATATCGATTATGTTTTTGTTATCTTTACCATATGACTATTAACTAAATTAATTTAGTTGGTCTACGCGTTTAAACTGACATCCCTTTTTTTTAATTTCATAAACAGTGAAATTGATATCAATCGGCCTAGATCGAAAATTGCTATAATGTCTTCCGAAAAGGATCGAAGTGTATTTCCTTTTCAGCTAGCAAAACTATTTCAATCTCCGAAGTGTACTGTTGCCATTTTAATCAATGTAGACCGCCATGATAAAAGAAGATTCATTTACTTACGTAAATAATTTTAAATATTGCCTTTTATTAAATATTGCTCCTTTTATAAAATATTACTTTTTATAATATACTGCCTTTTATATAAATATAACCTTTGATGTAATATTTTTCTCTTTATAGAACATTGCCTTTCATAACATATTGCACTTTTTATGTAAAAAAAAAATGTCTTTAAAAAATTGGTCGATTTATGAAAAATTAACTTTCATAAATATTGTTATCTTCATTTTTATTACGTATCACTTTTGAAGAAAGATTGACATTTCTATAAAATATTGCCTCGTATAAAATATTAACTTAAGTAAAATATGGCTTTTATGAAATACTGGTCTGTTTATAAAATATTACCTTTTATATAATATTGCCTTTTATAAGATATTGGATATTTATGAAATATTTTTATTGTTATAGAATACTGCTTTTTATAAAATATTATTCTTTTTTATAAAGTATTGTGTTCTGTAAAATATTGCTCTTTTTATTAAATATTGCTTTTATATAATATTAACTGTTATGATGTTTTTCATTTTTATTAATATTTCCTTTTATAAAATATTGCTCTTTTTAAAAATATTTTATTTGATAAAATATTGCTCTTGTTATAAAATATTGTTCTTTTATAAAATATTGCTTTTAAAAAATTGTGTTGCTTAAAAAATATTGCACTTTTTAAAGATATTGCCGTTCATAATACATTTCCTTTTATAGAATATTAACATTTTATAATATTACACTCTTCATAAAATATTGCTTCTATGAAATATTCGGATTTTATATAATTTATAAAATATTGTCTCTTATAAAATGTTGTCTTTTTAAAATTTAGTTTTAGTCTTTTGTTAAAATATTACCTTTTATAAATTATTGCATTTTTATAAATAATTATTTTTATAAAAGATTATTCCTTTTATTAAATGTTGCTTTCATAAAAAAATTTTGCTAACTTTATTTTTATAACATATAGCTTTCTAAGAAAGATTGAACTTTTTAAACATATTTTTAATGAAATATTACTATTTGTAAACTATTGTTTTTATGAAATACTGTACTTTTGAGAAAATATTGCCTTTTTAAAATATTGCGTGGTATAAAATGTTTTTCATTTTATAAAATATTGCCTTTTATAAATTATTGCAATACATTCTATAAAATATTGCACTTGTTATAATTTATTATTTTTTATAAAATATTGCACTACATATTAAACATTGTGATTAATAAAATATTGTCTTTTATTAAATTTTGCTTCTCATAAAATATTGTCTTTTATAAAACATTAGCTTTTATAAAATAACAATATTTAATATATCATTGCTCTTTTTAGAAAATATTGCCGTCTACAAAATATTGTCTTTTATAAAATATTGATTTTTATAAAATATTGCTTTTTATAAAATATTGCCTTTTATAAAATATTACCTTTTATAATATATTGCCTTTTATAAAATATTGCCTTTTATAATATATTACCTTTTATAAAAGATTGCCTTTTATAAAAGATTGCCTTTTATAATATATTGCCTTTTATAAAATATTGCCTTTTATAATATATTGACTTTTATTATATATTGCCTTTTATAAAATATTGCCTTTTATGATATATTGCCTTTTATAAAATATTGCCTTTTATAGTATATTGCCTTTTATAAAATATTGCCTTTTATAATATATTGCCTTTTATAATATATTGCCTTTTATAAAATATTGCCTTTTATAAAATATTGCATTTTATAATATATTGCCTTTTATAAAATATTGCCTTTTATAATATATTGCCTTTTATAATATATTGCTTTTTATAATATATTGCCTTTTACAAAATATTGCCTTTTATAATATATTGCCTTTTATAAATTATAGCCTTTTAGAAAATATAGCCTTTTATAATATATTGCCTTTTATAATATATTGCTTTTTATAATATATTGCCTTTTACAAAATATTGCCTTTTATAATATATTGCCTTTTATAAATTATAGCCTTTTAGAAAATATAGCCTTTTATAAAATATTTCCTCTTATAAAATATTGTTTTTTATAAAATATTGCCTTTTATAATATATTGCCTTTTATAAAATATTGCCTTTTATAAAATATTGCCATTAATAAAATATTTCGATTTTATATTGCATCATGTTTTTGTACAAATTCGATAGAGAAGTCAACCGCAATCTCAATTTACAAAAAACGCTGAAAATTTTCTGGAAATGCCAATATTTCTAGCTCATCAAAATTAAATACTTCAAAGTCTATGATGATGACAAACATAGTCTGATTTGCTAAAAATATTTTAGAAAAGATTAACTTGTTGAGGATGATAATGATAATGATGATGAGATGATGATGCCAACAATATTTTAGTCACTATATATTTATATTTCTGGTGATTTAATTGCCTAATAATAAATCAAGCTGGAACATAAGAAAATATGTAGGCACTTACTTATTACTTACTGTAAATGTGAAAACAAGAACCCAGTCTATGTACAAAGTGCGAACTAGTTATGACACTCGGCTGTTGTTAAATAATGTCAAAGGTAATAAAAGTACAATATGACGTAATTGTACGAAAAGTATTAAAGTATATCCACTTAAGATTACTCCACGAAAGAGACATGACTTATTGTGCAGAAGATTATCCTGTAATAGGTTGCCATTACTTTCTGCGGTAGACCGGTTGTTGACAAAGGCCATAGGACCCAATTTATCCTGTTATTTAACCCATAACTGGAGGGAAGAGGAGGATTATTACCTTTCCCAAAGATATTTGCGTGTAAGTGAATGCAAGGAATTCAAGTGAAATTCGAACTCGGCTCCCTAATTTCTCGTTCCAAGCTGATATCCACTGCACCATAACGCACTTCATTACAAGACTGAGAATGAAATAGAATTTTTTGAAAGCTTTTAGCGTGAGGTAATTTTAGCTGAGCCTGTTTATGCATGGCAAAATTTCATGTTTGAGCCTTATTTTATACATAAATTTGAGAAAGTTGAAATTTTACTTTAAAATGAATTTAATAAAGTATATGAAAAGCCATTTCATCTTTGCATAATGCTTTAAAAGAGCTTAATTTCTGGGCTAATCAGAGACATATCATGCTTATAAATTTCATGTTGTTAAAAATAAAGTGTACCATATAAACTGGAGTATAGTACGTTATTTTATGATTAGTTTTTATGCAAAAATGAGGGTCGTACTGTATATAGGTAATCTTTTTAAAGAGGTTATAATCATTAACTTTTGGTGACGATATATGTCTATCGCCACAAAAAAGATGATTTTAAGGGGTTATATTTTTCTGGAGGAGTTAAAATTAGTGCAAATTTCAGAGATTTGATTTTATTTGTAATTGACATTTACTCGAGTATTTCCTGCATATCAGTTAGTTTAAGTGCCATACGTGATACACGCTTCGGCGATCATGTCTCGAAAGAGACATGACTGACTGGGCAGAAGTTTATCCCGCAGTAGGTTGCCATTGCTTTCTGCAGTAAACTGGTTGCCGTGCAAGGCTATAGAACCCAATCTGTCTTGTTATTTAACCCATAACTGGAAGGAATAGACGGATTAATACCTTTCCCAAGAGTATTTGCGCGTAAGTGAATGCAATGAATTTAGCTGGAATTCGAACTCGGCTCCGCAATTTCTCGTTCCGAACCGATATCCACTGCACCACAACGCACATAATTGTCATTAGACTGAGCTTGAATAATTCTTACGTTGTTACGTCGCTTTTCGTATATTAGAATTTCTAATATTTATTGAAGCAATGAAAATAAACTCGTTTAACATAATACATTTTATTTCTTATTATATTATACTAGCAGTATAACCCGGCGTTGCTCGGGTGTAATGAAAGCTTTAAAACTAATCCATGGTCCTGGAGCTCAGACTCTTTGGACGTTGGCACGAAAGACTAAAAAGCAATAGTTGTTTCCAGTTAAAGCGAAACCGAAAAAAAAAATGAATGGATGTAAGTCAAATTTTGATTTCCTGGTATCGATATCAAATTTTCTGTACTATTGTAAGAACTGCAACCTTGAAACTTCTGAATATCGTTTCTTATGTCTTTGTCTATGAGTGTATCAAATTTGATTAAAATCGGACCATTCCTTCTATAACCCGATTTTTTCGATTATTGATTTTTAATATTTATCGGGGGTATCTCGACACAAAACGTAACTAAGAACACTCGCAGACGCTTATATTACAACTGTGTAAATTTTCAAGAAAATCGGTTCATCCGTTTTGGAGTTTATAGGTAATGGATACACAGACACACACACAGGCAAAGTTCCATTTATAAATACGTTTAGATAGATTATTATAAAAGCCATCTACAAAACGATCTCTCATTTAGAAATATAAGAAAATGATCAGGCTGGAAATGGTTAAAATTCTAATTATTTGGAAATGTATTTTTTTATTATCGTATCGCCCCAAGCTAAGGCATTTTACTGACAGGTTTGCAGAGAGTTACATAGGAGGAAAGTTATGAGAAAGAGTGACAGGTTATAGGGGATGTCAGGAAGTGGGGAAGAGAAGGATGAGAATACTGATGAGAGTGGAGTGGACGGGGAAAGGAGCATGAGAGAGAGGATGCAGGTTAGTGAGATAGGAGATGACTATTGACTTTACGTTTAAATTCTTGGAGATTATAGCTGTCGGGAAAGCAATAAATGGAAGGGAAGTGTGAGAAAAGAAGCTGCTGGAGTAGAATTAGCGTTTACAATTTATTGGTTTAACAGTAAAATAGTGATACCTAGTTGCTAATTTTGTGGCTCGAGTAAATTTATATATAGGGAACACCAGTGAGCTAAGTTCATCGGAGCAGAAACCGTGAAAGTATTTTTTAGAAGAGACACTGGGAAGCCATATTGCGCTTGTGAACAATTGGCTGTATCCGAGCTGCCAAGTCGGGATCTATCACATTAAAAATTCTCCGTTGGATTTTGTCAAGGTCACCTAGGTGGATAGCAGGAGGACCCGACAAGATATGGTAGCAGTATTTAATGCATGGGTGGATGCTAAGTCGGGATCGATCATATTACAGATTCTCCGTTTCATTTTGTCAAGGACACCTAGTTCTATATTTTAAACTTATTTTAATGCAGAATATGACATTTAATTTAATTGAACTATTATTGTTAATTCGGGCAAGATATAATACACTGGTAGATATTTATTTTATGCCATGATTTCTAAGATTTCGAGCACGCAGAGACACAAATATTTAATTGCATATATTAAATGCATAACTTGGCGAAATTGAAATATCTTGTATAAAATGTTTAATGTTTCCCACCTTATATTAATATAATTAATATTATATTAATATTAAATGCTGAAATTTGAAATGAGTGTACAATAAATATGGATACGCATTTTATCAATAAGATTTCATGTTTCATAGCTTAAAATTAAAAACTTATGTAAACTTACATTTGATTTTCAAACACAAAAGTTCAGAAGATCGATTTTCTATGAAACAATTTTAAAATGTAAGGTCTGTCGGGAGAAACAAAAGTAAAACTTTTACTTCAAACTTCCTCATTGTTAACATGCTCAATCCATGGTATTGTATGCATCCTTTTATAAAACTACATATATGTTTCTCTTTTCAACTTCATCTGTGAAAAAACTATCCATAAGTCACTGCCATATACTCCATAAACTTCAGATACATCTTTCTTCAGAATATAATCTATCATGGGACTTACCAACTTACTGTTCTTTGAAGCTCTAAGCAATATTTACCGTTCCTCCCAGTTTATGTTTTGTCATTTGTTTACACAAATTTCTTAGGTAGGTTACTTTTTACTTATTACAACTCTTGGCTTAATTATATCTGGTGAGTGCCAAATTTTCTGAACCGTCTTTCCTCATAAGTTCCAAAGATATTTTTTGTCTATTTCTGATTCGAATTTTAAAAAAATTGTTTCGAAATTTCGACAACTAAGGGAAATATGAATAATAAGAAAACTAGTTGATGAAACTATTAGGATCATTTAAAGAAGAAACATTATTATTATTGTTGTTGTTGTTTATAATTTATTGTTTTTATTTCATTATTACAGACTTAATTTCGTGTTATAATAATTTATATTTCTACTTAATAAACTCAGTTAACGTCTGCACATCAGCTGAATAAAACAAAATTACTTTTGAATTGTTTGCTGTTAATGATATCGGAAGAAGTAAAATTAAGGGGTCTGCTGCATTTGTTTATTTCTTCTCCTGAAAGTCAATAGACATTAATTTTGGTAATGTATCTGCTCCTCTACCATTCCGGTAACTTTCTTTATTTTCTCCCAGTTTTTGACAATAATACTTTGAAAACAAAGATCAACATTTGAAAAATTAAAAAATGCGTTTAAAATAATAAATAAAAATAGAATGACAAAAACGATCTGTCAACGTCGAGTTGTCTGGCAACAAAAGTAAGAATTCCATTTCGATTAAAGTTTACTACTTATTATCATCTGACATCCAGTAGCCTTCTATCAAACTGCATATCTATTGTCTAAATTCTTTTTCAACTGTAATGAAATAGCCCGGAATTCAATGATATACAGTACATACGGTACTGCCCATACCAAATCATTCAGCCTTGATAGAATCCAAAAGCCCCTCCGAGTCTTTGTAGATGACGAATTATTCTATACCCTTCAAACTCTCTGTCACAGGTGAAATGTTGCAAGCCTCTTACTGCTATATAGCAACATCCACGCTAAGTACTCAAACGAACTACATTCTATAGTTTCGATAATTTGTTCATATTCCATTAGTGAGAAATAAGTTTAACTTTACAAGCTTCTTCCGCGTGGAACCGACTCCCAAGGGGATTTTTCCCTGATAACTATAATCTTAACGTGTTCAAGGCTAAGGTTAACCGTTATCTTTCACTCTTAACCGCACAAAATGTCCTCTTAAGTAACTCTCTACCATGAGTGATCACCAGGCCTTCTAGAGAGTGTACCTTACGATAAAGTACAGAACCTTTATTTTTGCTTCCAGTGACATCTTCCTTCTGTTTTATTTTAATTCTTAACATACATATTTCGTTATTTAATACTTAAAATGCATCTTTTGCAATTCGATTACGTATTCAGATTTCCCTGACATATTTTTAGTCGTTTGTTGTAACCCATGAAAGTTTCTACGTGTTTTTTACCATTTCATTTCTTAAGTTGCATCTTAGGCCTTATCTCTTGCTGATAACATTCATATCGTTGATTAAGGTTTGGCTGGCGGATTTTCATAGAAAATAGAAGTTACTATTTTCAAATTATTATATCTATCGAGTTAGGGTTTACTCTTTAAGTCAAATTCCCTTGTCTTGAAATTTGCAAAATATTCAGCTCATATCGTGCTTCCAACCGAAAGATCTCCATAGATTTAATCAATCATCTTCCTCGTGTCTTCCTCTGCCGAAAAACTTACCAAAATATGCACTGCGCATGTGTATCATGTCCTCTGCCATTTAATATCTTCTGTGCCATATATCGCCAGGATGTAAGTGTTCATAGCTCCCCACAGTTTCCTGTCCTTTGTAGTCCTAAACAACGTTTGCTACTTTACCACTTTTCGTTTTCCTTCAGTCAGTTAAATACCATGCGTGATACACGCTCGAAAGAAGCATGACTGACTGGGCAGAAGATTATCCTGCAGTAGGTTGTCATTGCTTTCTGCGGTAGACTGGTTGCCGTGCAAGGCTATAGAACCCAATCTGCCCTGTTATCTAACGTATAACTGGAGGGAGGAGACGGATTAATACCTTTCTCAATGTTATTTGCAAGTAAGTGAATGCAAGGAATTTTAATGTGCCTTTTGATATTTGTGCCACATTTTTCATCATCTTTTACTATACTAACTAGATAGTTAAATTTCTGTACCTTTTATTTCTGTCCTCTTTATATCTGTCCTCTTTATTTCTGTCCTCTTTTATTTCTGTCCTCTTTATTTTTTGGCCCCTACAATTTGCTATCTCATTTGTTAACGGCCATACATTTTCTTTTCTTACAATTGATGATTAGTACTTTTTTTTCTTTTCTGTAATTCCTTCACTAGAAGCATCTTCAGTATTTTTTTATCTATCATCAACACGGTATCATCTGCGTAGTCAAAATCCTAAATAGAGAGAATCAAGAATGTAGATAAAGTAGTGGTTGAAATAAATGTACAGAATCTAAAATAAAATTATCATGTTTCTTGAACATCACTGGGATAAAACATCTTCAATGTGAAGAAAAATATGGAGGAACACTGAACTAAAATTAAAATCAGAGAGGCAGAAAAGTTGATTGCTATTATCAGTCCCTGGGGGTAAAGGAGAAAATAGGGTTTATATCAGACATGAGAACATCTTCGTCAATTTTATGGTAAATAGTTTAATATGGAGTACAACCTCACAAGGAATTTTTTTTTGCTTTCTTGCTAAAGTAATAAACGTCTATGCCTAAGCATCTCGAAAACATAGTTGCATCTATACTTATATGCATGGGTCTATATGAATGTAAATGTTTCCGTACACCAATATAAGTACGCACAGGTGCCCACACACACAATATCATACACACATGCATACGCACAGGCGCAGAACATACACATGGTCATCTTGTATCGTTGATTTCTTTTCATACTCATTCCATACATATAAACATTTTATAGTCGATAGTCACCAGTCTTATTCATACATATTAACATGTAAATATGTGTGCAAGTGAAAATGTATAGTGTAGTATGTGTGTGTCAGCTTGTGTGTAATCCTTTGTAAATATGGTTCCTGCATAATAAATGTTGAGAGATAGATATACGTAATACGTCTAAAAACGTGTGTGTCCATGTCCTTGTGGATGTGTCGTAAGCATATTAGAAAACTTGTAAAGATTTTGTTTTGATGTGTACAAAATTATATATTATATATATATATATATATATATATATAGGTATTTATGAAAAATGCTGAGATAATATATATATATGTATATATATATATATATATACATACACACACACATATATATATGTAATTATTTTATGTACGTTTATGTCACAAATGCGCAAATGCTATCACTTATTTACATGAAAAATATCTCATTTTTTATTTAAGCATACAAATATAGACAAACAAACGCACTTCAACATACACGTAAGCATATACCTCAATCTATATATATATATACGCACATACACGCACGCATATATATATATATATATATATATATATATATATATACAAACTTACACAGTAATGCACAGACACATGTATATATATATATATATATATATATATATATATTTATAATGCACAGACACATTTCTCTCTCTCTCTCTCTCTCTCTATATATATATATATATATATACAAACACACATATAGGTGTAAATATGTGTGGATAACTTTGCAAACATAAACACAAATGTACGTAAACATTCTTTATGTCATATTTAACTTTGCAAGTCAATATGTTTACAATAAAATTGGAATTAGCTAAAGTTTTTTGGCAAAAGTTTCGGTATATAGTTACTTTTAAAATGAGCAATATTTATCGCAACATTTACATAATAACTTTTTAAAAAATTTCCTGTCCCTTTGGTATGTAGACTTTAATAACTCTCCACAGATTCCATTTCTTTATTATTCACGAATGGACATGCCTTTTAGGAGAAAAAAAAGCGAGTTGTTTCCCGTTACCTTTTCTCTACAGTTTGCAATAAATGTTTTCTTTCTCTTAGACTGGTCTTCCATCAAAGTTTAAGATCCTGATCTACCTTTCTATCTAATTCATAGCTGGTTGTGGCATGAAAAAGAGGGATACTTGCTTTTCACAAATACAGTTTTGTAAAAGTAAATTCTTACAGACTAGAACATAATTAAAAATAGTCGTTAATTCCACTCCTTGTGCCAGAAGCATTTAATTCACCAGCACACATATAATAAATATATTTACAAAAATATTGAT
This sequence comes from Ascarosepion bandense, assembly GCA_037127315.1. Taxonomy (NCBI): domain Eukaryota; kingdom Metazoa; phylum Mollusca; class Cephalopoda; order Sepiida; family Sepiidae; genus Ascarosepion; species Ascarosepion bandense. The sequence goes on along the minus strand of JBBBDQ010000807.1, from coordinate 1,379,011 downwards.
GATATTTGATTTTAGTTGTGTAATCTTTTATTATGCAAATAAAGCGTGACATAATTGCATTTGTAAGTGACATAACATATAGGTCAGTCAGTTAAGTGCCATACGTGATACACGCTTGGATGATCATGTCTCGAAAGAGACATGACTGACTGGGCAGAAGATTATCCCGCAGTAGGTTGCCATTGCTTTCTGCGGTAGACTGGTTCCGACCAAGGCTATAGAACCCAATCTGTCCTGCTATTTAACCCATAACTGGAAGGAATAGACTGGAAGTGTATTTGCGCGTAAGTGAATACCATGGATTCAACTGGAATTCGAACTCGGCTCCCCGGTTTCTCGTTCCGAGCCGATATCCACTGTACCACAATAGGTAACAAAAACAAAACATTTTTAACTGTTTCACCCCAAGCAAATCGATAATACCACCAAGATCTTTTTATTATAAAGAGAGAGAGAGAGAGAGAGAGAGAGAGAGAGAGAGAGAGAGAGAGAGAACAGTGTACAGTGTATTCCGGAGAAAGGTTGAAAGTTGAATGGATTTAAGGAGGGAAATAGGATTTAGGGAGGTAGAAGATGGCAACTGATATTGCGTTTAAACTTTAGAGGATTATAGCTATCAAGGAAACAAGTATACGGAGATAGCGCCACAGGCGGGAAGTGCGAGAAAAGCATCTGGTGAAATAGAAGTGTAGATTTTATTTGTCTATTTTGACGGTAAAAGGGCAGTACGTTGATGCCAATCTTGTGGCAGGAGTAAATTCATGTGGTCCGATACCAGGAAAAGAAGCTCGTTAGAGCAGAAGCCGTGAAAATATTTGTAGGAAAGACAAAATGAAGTCACATAAGGTCGGTGAGAAAGTAACTGAAGGTAAGCTGGCAAGTCGCGGTCAACTACATTGCAGATCCTCCTTTGGATTTAGTCGAGAGCCTCAAGATGAATAGCAGGAGCAACCGACCAGATGTAAATAGTTACTGAGAGTGAAAGAAAATGAGAAGACTCTTCTTCTTCTTCTTCTTCTTCTTCTTCTTCTTCTTCTTCTTCTTCTTCTTCCATGTGCATTGTTCTTTCAGGACGTAAGTGATTATGGCCTTCTACGTCTCCCTATCCCTGTTGGCTCTGAGCACACTTTCTCCTGTAACAGCACGCAACCCCATTCTGTCATTCACCTGCATAGTCTCTTCAAATATGTTGTCTGCTGCTTTCCTCTGTCTCTTTTTCTCTCTATCTGGCCTGTTAGTATCAGGTTCTCCAAGCCCTCCTTCCTCATTGCATGTTCCAGGAACTTCAGCTGTCTCTTCCCGATGCTCAATATTAATTTCCTTTTTGTTTCCATCCTTTCCAAAACCTCATCATTGCTCACATGCTCGGTCCACGATATCCGCAGTATCCTTCTGTAGAACCACATTTCAGCTGCTTCAAGTTTTTCTTTCATCTTTGATGATTTTGTATTGCATTCCCTGTCATAGTGAAGAACTGACATCACATAACAATCCAGAACTCTTTTCTTTGTTTCTAGTGAAAGTTTCCTGACTAATAACACATTACTCGGCTACTGGAACGCGTTCTTTGCCATGTCAATTTGCCTTTGGATCTCTGTGTCGCACATTCCGTTTTTTGCTAGAACACTCCCCAGGTATTTAGGAGAAAAGAAGAATAAAATAACATTTTCAAGATGACAGAAATATCAATTGACTTTGCAGTTAAATGTTTGAATATCGAAGACAACATGGAAGCAAGAAACCGCCAGAAACTTCTGAAAGTGAGAAGCACTAGCGATGAAACTATTAGAAGAAATAGTACAGTTATCTATTTCATCAATTTGGTGATGAGAACTATTTGCCAGTCTAGGAGTACGTTTAAGTTAATATATTTCAAGTACCAAGTTTTAATTGCCATGAAAATATTTACAGAAAAATCACAAGGAATCCATGTCATTGCACTGGAAATTCACTGAATCCGAGATAACATGTCAGATCCTATAACATTAGTAATCCTTCTTTGGATTTTATCGAGAATCTCGAGCCTGGAAACCAAACCAAATATGGCAGCAATATTCGACTATTGATAGATTTATAAACGTGAAATAAAGTTTCTGTGTAGAACAAGTGACTAATATATCACAATGAAGCAAATTTCCTAGGAGTCGATCTAGGAAATATTTCAATATAATAATAGCACTTCCTGTCAGTGACACGAAAAAGACGGAATATACTTCCTTGACTAAGATTAGTTTTGTTTTGGCGGCGTTAAAAATATAGAAAACATTTATCACTCCATTTAACAATTGATTTGTGGTCATTCACTTTGTTGGATCCATCCAATTTAGTATTAAAACGGAGTAAAAAGTTGTACCATTAGCATAAATACATAGCTGAGAACTGATGACATTGGGAAAGTTGTTAATGAGTTTGAGTTTTGTTTAATGGCATATCAATCTTTGTGGATTATTTAATGCCCCAAAAGTGAGAGTTTAAGGTATTTTTAATGTTCGGTTATAATGTTGATTTATTCAGATTTTAATGAAATTTCTTTTGTTGTTCTTTTTTATTTTAGAAAATTGAAAATGTCTTTTAGTATTGTATTCGAAAATGTTTTGTTAAGATTAATTTATTTTCCTTCGAAAATGTGTTATGGTCATAAATTCTTCTTCAAAAATGTATTGTTGGTAATATTTTTCCTTGAAAAATGTATATTTTTCTATAAAAGTTTATTTTTATGTTTGTATTTCTATAAAAGTGTATTTTTATACTTTCATATTATTTTGACCTCAGTTTTTGGGGTTAACCATTTGTCCATAACTGGGACCCTAACAGGTACTACCACTCTGGGTCAGGGTGGATCTGAGAACAACAGGAATTAAAAAGTGGTTCCATGCTCCCCACAACCTTCTAATCAGAGTCCTTCCTGCAAGATGTTAATGAAGATAAATAAGAATAAAGCTCAGCTGGACCCAAAAGTAAAAAGGATCTAGAAAAGTGGCCGACGATATCAAGACGAACATTTGACCAAAGGCATCAGAACTATTCAAGAAGAAGGCCAGCATGTTAAACGTAATCAAAATCTAAAGCCACCGCCCGTGCTTCGACGTTCCCTTCTAAAGTTTTATAGAGAAAGATTTATTATATTAAAAAGATAAAGCTACATTTATCTGAAAGAAGGCCCTGCGAAGAAAGAGGCTTAACTATTTCAGAGCTGATTAGAACTTCTAGTATATTACCAAATCTTGGTACAAGGCGAATAGAAAGATAATTTGAGAGATTATTAGATTCACAACGCTTCAGGCAGGAACAAAAAGAGAGAATTTTGAACAAGCTGGAATGTCTTCTGCTCCGACGAACTTAAGTCACTGATGCCCCTGCCACATGAGTTTACTCGTGCAACCATCCATTCACAGTTAGATCAACCAAATGCAGCCGACTATTCTATTCCATCAGCTTCTTTTCTCGAACTTCCCGCCTGTGGCATTCTCTTTCATATTCTTGCTTTCCTGACAGCTACAACCTCCAGCAATTTAAATGCAATATCAATACTCATCTCTTAACCACTTGACTCTAGTTCTTTCTACATCACTATGTATATCTTTTCCTTTCTCTCTACATTTGCAACTGTCATCACACCTGTATTCCCATCCTTCTCTTGTTCCTTTCTCTGACACCTCCTGTGACTGGTTCGTCTTTTTCTTTACTCTCCTCCTATCTAATCTTTCTCTCTTATGTAGGCCCCTGCGCATCAGTGGCGTTACCGCCTTGCTTGGGGTTAAACGATTAAAGAAAATGTAGCAAGTAGCAAGGCATTTAGATAAACATTTCAAGCTATATACATTTTTTATCATTTTACTGTTAATCTGCGCTACTTAACTTTTAAAACTATTTTAATCACTGTTTTTAAGTTTTCTACTGGTTTAATTTTTATTTTACACCCAGCATTTTATTGCTTCTCGTATCTTCTTTGCTAGAATATTTGCTTCAATTCTTACCGAATTTCTTTTGTTTAAACTAATACTTTGAGAGGGTTAGATTTTTCAATTAATATGGTGTCTCTGAAACTTTTATGAAAACTTAGGCGATAGTAAGCTTTAAAGATGTTAGAGAAGCATTGTTTGGCATGAATACAGTCTTTAGCTTATAGTATATAGATTGTAAACTGTACGCTTCAAAAACTTCATAACAATGCACTGCAATTATTTTAGCAGTAGCATAAATTTAGAACAGACATATATTTTGCTATTTATAATACTAACGAAACAACACTAATCTGCTTTCCACAACTACTGACTTGTACATTATGTTCGTTGTTTATTTTCATAAATGGCCAAGCCATTTGGTCATCCAATGTAGCTTTACATTAATTAAGAAAATTAACTGTTGCGAAATCTTTTTTTTTTATTACTTCTTCCAGCTAACACATTATCGCTTTGTGGTTGTTTAGCTGTTTTTATTCTTCATGTGAAAATAAAGTTAATATAAAACTTTTACTAACAAGAGAAAGAGAAATAGAGAGAGAGAGAGAGAGAGAGAGAGAGAAGATAGATAGATAGATAGATAGATAGAGAGAGAGAGAGAGAGAGAGAGAGAGAGAGAGAGAGAGAGGTGAGTATCTGGATACACTTGGTGTCAAATTACACGCTGATACATAATCAGCCTCTGATGGGAGATGGGTAATTTCAAAAAATTCCTTTTAACTAAGTACCTTAAAATATCTTTTTATTCATGTTGAATAGCACCGTATAAGGTTTGTGTGAGAAACGAATTCTTTCAACTTGCTTTAAGCATTTGGAATATTACTTTGTGTACGACGATTTAATATGTTCTTGACAATTCATTGGAATTACAAGTCTTTAATGTTTGATTACTTATCCTGAAACAAGCTACTGAAAATTCAAATGTGTAAATTTCTGATTAAATTCCTTATCTTGTTTTGTTTAAAATAATCTGACTTTCCTAGTCATTATCCCCACATAATTCGATTTCTAACATAGATTGGTTAATAAAACTTTTAACAACTTAGCTCGGCTAATAAAACTTTACCAACAAAGGTTGATTAATGTCTTGACTTGTAAAATAAATCTGAATTCATCCATATAAATCTTTATTTCTCGAAAATTTCTTAAGACACTATGTTATTCTAAAAAATGATTTTTCATCTTACCAATACTGCTGAATTCATCCTCATCAGAATATATCTATTTGAAATATATTATAATATTCTAATCATACCTACATTCATCATATTATATAAAACATATTTCAGTGATAACATATATTTACATATATATCTATCTATTACATATTTATCTATCTATCTGTCTATGGTCATTTAACATGTCGGTTTGAAATAAATTAAAACAGTAGGAACACGAAAACTTCATATATATATATATATATATATATATATATATATAGTGATGATCATCCACGTATACTGTCTTAATATGTATAGGAAAGAATATTAATAAAAAGTTTTGAATTTAAAAATGTACTTTTTTTTAACAGTATTTGTTTATTTTTATTATATTTTATATTTCAGACCGCCCTCGGTCCTTCATCAGAAACAAGTGATTTTTAAATTTGAATTAGAAACGTATTTCACGATAGCGTCCGAATATTTTTGTTTTCATCACGTGGTGTGTTTGTTCACAACATGCAGCACGTCCGTAGAGAAAGTAAATTCAAAACTTTTTATTAATATTCTTTCCTATATATATATATATATATATATATATATATATATATATTTATATCGCCCGGTTCACACTCCACCCACGTCTATTGAACAGGTATAGAGACTCATACCTTGTTCCCTGTTTAGGATGTGATTTCCGGCTTTCTCTCTTCTAATCTTTTCACTATTACGTAGCCCCCGGCACATCAGTGGCGTTATCGCCTTGCTTGGTAATTAAATTATATAATTAAAATATATATATATATATATATATATATATATATATATATATATATATATATATATATCACAGCAAATGGTGATGCAAAAAACTAATTAAAGTCTTAATAAAGAGGAAAATGTCGCTAGAAACGAAGAAAAGAGTGCTGAACTGTTATGTAATATCAGTTCTTCTATATGCCAATAAATGCTGAACGATCTCTTCATGGATAAAAAAGAGATTTGTGTCAAAAGAAATCTTGTTTTACATAGGGATGCCAATAATACCATCGACAGCAACGATAAATTTTATAGAAAATGGGCAAAAAGGTCTTCATACTTAATATGAGAAAAAGACAGCTGAAATTTCTAAGCCACATAATTAATAAAAATAGCTTGAAAAATCTGATGCTCACAGGAAATTCTGAAGACAGGATGATCAGAGCCAAAAGACAATGAATAATCTACCTACCGAGCTTGAATAAATGGATGACTGAACAAGGTTTAGGAGATATAACAGTGAGTCATTTAAGAGCCATGTGTGATACACGCTTGGGCAATCATGTCTCGAAAGAGACATGAATAACTGGACAGAAGATTATCCCGCAGTAGACTGCTATTACTTTCTGCGGTAGACTGGTTGCCAGCCAAGGCTATAGAACCCTATCTGTCCTGCTATTCAACCCAAGGATCAGTCAGTTAACTGCTATATATGATACACGCTTGGGCTATCATGTCTCGAAAGAGACATGACTTACTGGGCAGAAGATTATCCCGCAGTAGGTTGCCATTTCTTTCTGCGGTAGACCGGTTGCCAATCAAGGCTATAGAATCCAATCTGTTCTGTTATTTAACCCATAACTGGCGGGAATAGACCGATTAATACCTTTCCTAAGAGTAATTGTGCGTTAGTGAATGCAAGGAATTCAACTGGAATTTGAACTAGAAGATATAACACAAAGCCAAATCTTATTTAGTGCTACAAAAGACAGGAAATTGTAGAGAGCCATGATATTCGACATCCTGAAGAGGTATGACATAAAAGGAATTCATATTATAAATACATGAAAAGGCGTGGAAATTTGCATTGAAATGTGTGTTCAAATACCTTTACGTTTCTTTAGGTGCATACAGTCAGTCAGTTTAGTGCCACAAGGTGAAACACGCCTGGGCGATCATGTCTCTAAAGAGACATGACTGATTGGCAGAAGATTATCCAGCAGTAGGTTGCTATTACTTTCTGTAGTAGACTAGTTGCCAACCAAAGCTATAGAACCCAATCTGTCCGGTTATTTAATCCGTAACTGGAGGGAAGAGACGGATTAATACCTTTTCCAAGGGTATTTGTGCGTAAGTGAATGCAAGGAATTCAACTGGAATTTGAACTCGGTTCTCTGATTTCTCGTTCCGAGCCGATATCCACTGCACCGCAACGCACATCCGCTATGTGCATACGCTTTACTGTATTTGGTAATTCGTACGTCTATTTTATATGCAGCTATAAAGTCTATACATTTTCCCCGATGGTCTATCTTAGCATCATAAAACGGAATCAATATTCTCTTCTTGAATTGTCTGTCGCAACTTTTATATATGTCTCCTCATTTTTCGCTATAATAGTTTCTCATCCATCTGTTACCAAATTCTTTTTCATCAATTTTTCAGTCGATATATAGATGCGTAAAAAAGAATTGCCTTTTATTTCCTTTCTTTTGACATCAATTCTTTTTCTTTTATTTAATTTCCATTCTATTCTTATTTTATTTTTTCTACTTAATTTCTGATTCTTCCTTCTCGCTATATCCCTGAAAAGATTGTTCGTTGCTTCATTTTGGAGTCTCAATCTTTATTGTCATGCGTAAATATCCAATAAGCATATTTTTCTGCTTATGGAAAGAAGCAAAATAAGAAACAACAAAAAATTGAGTGAGAGATGGTCAGTCACATTGATTTTAAGGCGCTAGCCTAAAAATTGATATAATAATATTAGTATCTATATACTGAACGTTATATACTTGATAATGCCGAACTGATTTCTAATAAAGGGAAGATCAAGTTTTTGTTAAGCAAACGCTGCCACAAACACAGCAAATCGTGCAAGGTTAACAATTTACACTCATTGGTAAAAAAAATTTAACTAGAATAAAGGGTTTTAGTTCGATTATAGTCGGGATAAATTGTTATATCGCTGGAACGACATAAACAAAATGATAAGTCCAGATGAATTGTCTCGCAATTCTTTAAATCGATACTTAATTTTTTCGGCGTATCAATAGGATGTTCTATTATAACAATAATTATTTTAATTTTTTTTTTAAGATTTGGATATTGTGGATCAAATGGTGAAGTAAACATTTTTGAAATCAGTTCTCGAGTAACTTACGTATTTCCCATTTTAGTATAATGCGAGATAATTTCCCAAAATCTTCCGTAGAATAAATTATTATTATTATTATTATTATTATAATTATTATTATTATTATTATTATTATTATTATTATTGAATGAGAGAGCAGTATGCCAACCAAATAACGCTGGGTGTAAATCCGAAAACCCGTATGCCAGTCATAGCACACATTCTGGTAAGAGTATACTAATTATATGCATCACAGAATTATTATTATTATATCATTTTTCATCATATTTTTATTTCTGCTTTGGTCTCACTACCAACCAAGTCTGCGGGGAGACCTAAGGCAGGTAGTGGCGTGTTGTTATGGCTCCATTTCATGTTTTTCTATCTTCCCTATCATCCCCAGCATTACATAGATAAAGTTTTCCTTAGTGTGTGGGCTGTACTTAATAAGACAATTTTTGTATATCTCTTAAGCTGGGGTTTCCAGGGATTCTTTCAATGTGTTGCTTTGTTCCATTTTTTATCATTCCAAGTGCACCTACTATCACTGGCACAACTCTTGTTTTCAATTTCCACAGTTTTTCTATTTCAATTTCCAGGTCTTTATATTTTGACAGTTTTTCAAATTCCTTGGTTGCTATGTTACAATTCGATGGACAAGCCATATCAATTAATAGACAAGTTTTCTCCTTCTGCTTTTTAACAATAATGTCTGGCCTGTTTGCTTCAATTTTTCTGTCTGTGTAGATGGTGTAATCCCATAGAATGGTTACATCTTCTATTTCTGTAACCGGTGCTGGGTGATGTTCATACCAGTGTTTGTTTACAGCTTTTCCATAATGTTTGCACATTGCCCAATGTAAATATTGCCCAAGTCTATCGTGGCGATTTTTATATTCATTTGGGGCAAGCACAGAACAGCCTGAGATTAGGTGGTCTATTGTTTCTTGGTGTTTATCACAAAACCTGCATTTTGGATCCATATTATTATGCATATTTGCCTGAAAGTTTCTAGTGAAAAGACTTTGGTCTTGTGCTGCAAGAATAAAGCCTTCAGTTTCAGACTTTAATCCAGATGCACGTAACCATCGATGAGTATTAACTTTGTCAACATTGGATTTATTGGCACGTTCTGGATATTGGCCATGCAGAGTTTTGTCTTGCCAGCGCTGTTTCATCTGTTCAAGAGCTTTATCTTTGGCTTTCATTTTCATATTTTTTGCCGCAATAGTTGGTTCTTGGCTTCTGTTTTGCTTTTCTACAGAATCTACTAACTGTAAATCTTGTTTGTATTTACTGCCTTCTTTTATTATTGAATATTTTTTCTTTCTTTCTTCATGTTGTCTTATTAATTGTATCATCCAATCCTTTGTTGTTTCTATGTATGTTAGTAAGCCAATAGTTGTTGTCTTGTATGACAATTCCAGCTGAATAAGACCTCTTCCACCTTCTTTACGGGGTATGTATAGACGGTCTACATCAGCCTTTGGATGATGCATCTTATGCTTAGAAAGAAGCTTTCTTGTTTTAGCATCCATTCGCCTGATGTCGTTTAGAGTCCAGTTTAAGATGTTGAAGCTATATTGCACAACTGGGATTACAAGGCTATTAATGGCCATAACTCTGTTCTGTGAATTTAATTCAGTTTTTAATATCATTCGTAGCCTTCTATAGTACTCTTTACGCACTATTTCTTTCATTTTTTTATGGTGAATGTTTTCGCTCTCATTTACACCTAGGTATTTATAAGCTTCTTCTGGTTTCAATTCTGTTATTGTTACAGCAGGGTCTAAGCTAATTGAGGATGTTTCTTGTATTGATCCACGTAAAACTGTAGCTTTAGCACATTTATTCAAATTAAATTTCATTCCAATGTCTTCGCTGAAGCATTTTACAGTTTGCAGAAGACCTTCCAGCTCATTATCATTCTTAGCATATAACTTTAAGTCATCCATGTAAAATAGATGGCTTATTTTCTTTTAGCCTATTTTATAACCACATTCTGTTTTATTAAGCTGACTGGTTAGTGCTATTAATGATATGCAGAATAGTAAGGGAGATAAAGAATTACCTTGAAATATACCTCTTTTGATGTTTATTTCATCAAACTTATAGGTTCCATTTATATGATTGAGGTAAAGGGTTGTTTTCCATATAGACATGCACTGTTTGATGAAATTGATGATGACGGGCGATATCTTGTATATATTTAAAGTCTTTAAAATCCAGGAATGTGGCACACTATCGAATGCCTTTCGATAATCTATCCAGGCAGTACTAAGATTTTTCTTTGTACTGTATCAGTTTTCCAGGATCATTTTGTTAATTAGCAATTGGTCTTCACAACCATAACAGCCACGTTTGCACCCTTTTTGTTCAAGCGGTATTATGTCATTTCTTTCTAAGAATAAATATGTCTGTTTTGTTAAAAGAGATGTTAATAGTTTATATGTTGTCGGAAGACATGTAATTGGTCTGTAGTTTTTCGGGTTGTTTGTGTCACCATTCTTGGGTAGAAGAAATGTAATTCCTTTGGTCATCCATGCAGGAATTTTAGTGGGATCGTCAACCATTTCTTGAAGTTCTTTGGCTAGTTTTTTATGTGCTGCATTTAAATAATATAGCCAAAAGTTAGGAATTTTATCTATACCTGGGAATTTCCAATTGTGTGCTTTTTTTAGTGCAAATTTAACATCATCTTCTGTAATTCCAGACCATGTCTGTTCTGGTTTATTTTTCATTCGTTCTATCTCTTGCGCAAGCCAATGTACTTCCTTGCTAAGTTCTTTAGGGCAAGCCCATATCTTTTCCCAGAACTGTGTGACTTCTTCCATTCTGGGGGGGACTGTCACTTCAATTCTTTTTTTACCTATTTCCGTGTAAAATCTCTTTGTATCGGTCTGAAAAAATTATTATTATTATTATTATTATTATTATTATTTTTTTTTTTATAGTTTTTGTTGTTGTATCCGCATTTCTTTCCGACTTCCACCCAGAAAGACTAATGTCATAAATGTAGGTCCCTCCGGTCAAATCGATAACAAAACAATATAGTGTGAAGGAAAAGGCCTTTCTTGGCAAAATGTTTATGTCATCATGAAGAGTATAGATTAAAGTATTTTGTAATTATTTTTACAATTTTTTTAATTGTTTACAAAAGGCTCATTTAGTAGTAGAGAATCTTTTTTCTCTTTCGTCAGTGCAAGTGATAAATTGACGCTAGATCTTATTACGTCAAGACGTAATATTACGCTAAGGCATTCCTTTGACTGTGAAAGACACATTAATTTTGAAATTCTTGCAAAAATAAAATAATGGTCTAATTTTGATGAAAGTTTCAGGACTTATTCATAATTGAGTGAAATCACTTTTGAAATAACTATTTTTAGAAAATAGTGTTAAAAACATTTTTTTTACATATGTTACCCCCCCATCAACTAATTTCCAGAAATATCGAAAAATGCTACTAGATCTCAACATATAGATAATTTTAATTAAATTCATGAATCATTGGGGAATGCTAATCAACTGCCTTTTTTTCAAAACCTGCTCAGTTTTAGAAAATCTGCTCCGAATTAGGAAAACGAAAATGCAATAAAACTATGCAATTTTTTATTTGGATAAACTTTTAATCACTTTTATAAACATAAATTAAAATGATATTATAGTCTGAATAGAATGTTTTTTGCATTAATAATGAATTTTTACAAGAATTGTTTTCATTTGTATTATTTCTTAATTTTTTTATTAAGTAATTTTTAAAAAAGTTTCAAAAAGATTTCTTCCTCATATGTCTCTCAGATTTTTTTAAATTAATGTGTGGCAAATATATTTACTAATCGAAAAATCTGAACAGTTACTTTAAAAAAGGGTGCTCATTTTTTGTTAAATAATTAAAACATTATAATTTTCTGCATGTTGATTACCCGTATTTTGTATGTATGGGTGGCCGTACGCGATCTTTATCATTAAAAGGTCACATAATTCAAGGGTTGTCTTCCTTTACATGAAAAAAAAATCCGTATATAAACCTTTTTATACCAAATTCGTCTTCCAAATTTTTGGCCAGCTGCTGTAAATCATTCATTATCGCCTCCTGATAAGGTGTTGACAGCTGTGATAACAAGGCTACCGTAATTGAGGAATGCTTTTTGAAACATTTTTCAAGCAGTAAGCAATTAGTTCTTGTTTCAAGTCAACCTAAAGTAAGTTTAAATTGGTAATTTGAAGAAAATAATGTTAGTGAGGTGTATTTTATTTTTGTAAGATTTTTTAAAACCGAGAATTGGCTTCTGTTTACAATCGATGAAAAATGGCGGAAATTTTTAAATTAAATTTTTTTTTTAAATTCCAAAAAATTTTGATTCCGATCAATATAATTTCGGTTTAAAATACACCAGAGAATTTTGCTTACTGAAATTAGTAAATTTAATCCGTTGGCTTTCAATTAAACCTAATTTTAAAGCTTGAAGATAACATTTATTTTTATAATTTCAGTTTAAATTTAGGTATAGAAAAATGACTGGAGATACCTACATAAATGGTATCATGACATTTTTACTAAATATTCTTGTAAAAATAAAAATAAACATAAAAGAACCTAAGAGCACACAGCATTTTATTTTGATAAAACCCTAAGTCAAGAGTGAAATGTACATGTGAAAACAATTTTTGTATTTCTTTTAGGCATGGGCTAACAGGGATTCGTTCAATGAGTCTATCAGAAGATTTGTCCATTCAAACTAAGTGCCCCAACCATAATTGGAATTATTGGCTGTTTTGTTCTAACGTGATTACTTTATTTGCATGGATTTATTTTTAATTTCGTTCATTTGGTACAAATTAGAGTTCATTCTCACCACGGCAAACATTCTATTTTTATGCATACATTTATATTTGATTGTGATTTTTCTCATAGGTTTTTGCAGAATACGCCATCCTACATCCTTCATAATTGGTAGATTGTTTGCTTAACGGCATATCATGTTCTTATATGTCATGTAATGCTGACTTTTAATTTTTAGAGAATGAAGTAATAAAATTACAATATATTACTCTGTTTTTCACAAATGATACTCAGCCTTGTATATATACATGTTTGTGTGGACATAATTACTACAGGCTGTGTTATGTGTATTTTATTTTGCATTTTTTAAAGTTATATTTCGAAATACTGTTTGATTAAAAAATATAGGATATTATATGGATTGATGTCCTACGCTTATTTTCCTGAACTTCATCAACGATCTTCCTGCTAATATCTTAGCAAGTAGACATCTATACAATGGACACCACCATTTACTCCCGTCTCAACAGAAAAGCTGTCAAAGCTGAAAATTAATCCTCGCTGCTGCTCTCGGAAAGGACTTCAATCTGGGATGGATTGGAAAAGAAAGTGGCTTGTAAATTTGAATGCTAGCAAGACAAAACTGCTCTTCGATAACCACTATAGAGAACCTTTCTAACTTCCATCTTTATGAAAGACGCTAATCTTCCAGAAAACAACACACTGCACCTTCTTGGCCTCACTCTCTCAGCTGACCTCAAGTAGAATGACTACATTTAATCAATACCTATGTCTACTGCTAAAATGTTTGGGTCGCTGTGTGGGGCCAGGAGTTTTATTTCGTCAATCTTGCACATTTATAAATCTACCATTCATCCGTGCATCGAATACTGTTGCAATATCTGGTCGGGTGCTCCTGCTATTCATCTGGGTGTTTTCGACAAAATCCAAAAGAGCACCTGCAAGGCAATCGATTCCGATATGAAAGCTCGACTTCAGTCTCTTTCTCTCTGACGGGACGTGGCTTACCTCTGTCTTTTCTACAAATATTTTCATGGCAACTGCTCTGATGAACATTTTTCCTTGGTGAATTTATCCGTGTTACCATATTGGCGACTAGGTCCCACCCTTTTATCGTTAAAATAATCAAAGGTGACCGCCACTTCTACGTTCCAGCTTCTTCTCTCGCATTTCCTACCTGTAGAACATCCTGCAATATATTTGCTTCCCTGATAGGTACAATCGCTAAAGATTAAGTGAGATGTCAACGATTATAAAAAAGAAAGAATATTACTGTCGTTCTTTGAAATTCTTTTTGAGAACAGGCCATTCCACATATTTGAGTTCACAATCAGTGATGCATTCATTCATACGTACCGTGTTTTGTCAAGTAGACTTGGTTATCAGCATTGCATTCCAAGTCCAACCATAGCCAATGTCCTTTACATTGAAGGCTCACCTTGGTCAGAAACATCGATGGAAATTGTCTACCCTGTTCGTTGACTACATTTTAGGAAGCTCTATACCAAGCAATGATCTATCATCACTGTACTGATTTCATGCATAATTATCGAAACCACTTAATTTCATTGTACTAGAAGGCTGTAGGTTATACAAGGTTTATTCGCCATATGAGAGGGTCTTGTTTTTAACTCTTCTTATGTGCCGTGTCCCTTCAGGACGGAGCAGATCATGAACCACTTCTTTTCTTTGATCTTTTCCTCTTAGTATCTCCCCCAAACCCCGCTGCACCATAAACTTGCTCAAGTACAAGTATATCTCGCGATGCTTTCCTCTATCTCTCTTTTCCTCTATTCGATCTTTGAATATTAGATTCCCCAAGCCCTTCTTCCTCATTATGTATCCCCAAAACCTCAGCTGTTCTATCCTGATGCTGAATATAAGTTTTATTTTCGTTTGCAGCCTCTCTAAAAATTTGTCTTTGCGCACATGTTTGGTCAATGGCATCCACAACATCCTTCTGTAGAACACCACTTCTGTTGCTTCGAGTCTCATCTTCATCTTTGGAAATATCGTTCAGCATTCGCTGTCATATAAGAGGTATCCAATCACATCCAGATATCACATAACAGTCGAATACTCTTTTCTTTGTTTCCAACAAATTTTCCTCTCTTTCTCAATATTTTGATTAGTTTCTGAAATGTTTTCTTGTTCATACCAATGCACCTTTGGATATCAGTGTTCCATCCTCTGTTAGAACACTTCTCAGATATTTAAATTTTTGCGCCTAAATGATTTTAGTATCCCCGACTTGTTGGCATTTTGGGGTCATTTTTTGCTGATGACCATGCATTCAGTTTTCTTGAAATTTATGTTTAGTCTTTTCTTCACGCTTTCCCTTACTATCAGTATTTTCTTTTGCGTGTTTGCTATCAGCACTGTGTCATCTGCGTATCTAATATTGTTCAGACTGTGGTCGCTAGTGAAGAATCCAGGCAGAACATCTAGCTCTCTGTACAGGTTTAATAGATCCAGTGAGAAGACACATCTTGTCTTACACCTCTTTCTAATTTGTATATCTGCTGAATTCATTTCTTGTCCGTATATGGTGGGGGAAGAAGCTTTGTAGCGAGTACTTCTGACTGCAATGTACCAGTAGTACTCATAGAATGACATAATATAAAATCTTTAAAAACTTATACAAAATATGCTAAGAGATCATTAAGGATAAAGTTCTACTAGAAGAAAATTGTTTCACCGCGGATTTCATTGAAATTCTGATAAAATTTTCTCTTTTTTTCTCTTACAAGGCATTGGTTAGTCTATTTGCTTTCTCAAATGCTTTATCTAGAAGAAGATATATAAGCATCGACATGAAAATTCAAACTAGCATTATTTAAAGTTTATGTGGTACAAAACAGCCCACTTCCTCAGTTATATAATATAGATTAGATGTAATAGCTTACAGCAGTATTATCTCCTTCAGTAGGGACACGTGTTAGTGATGCTTACATTTTGAAGGATAGGATGTTAAATTTATGGCTGAGATTAAGAGATAACAAGCCTTGTTATTATTAACAGGAAACAAAAGATTATATCTAAGTTTCATGCGCCATCATTATTCGTTAAGTTGCTTTGTTCGAGCAGAATATTGAAAGAGACGTTTTATGTCTGCCCAGTAAAACCATACGTGTGTGTATTGCGATTAAAAAAAGAAAAGAAACAAAGCAACTTGGAAGATTGATCACTTAACCATAGTTTTAAGATCATCCTTTTTCTTATATTTTTAGAGAAAGTTTAATAATACTTTTCATTATGTATCTATGTAAAACTCTTCAAAAAACATTGGAGTCCTGGGTATGACTGTAAACTGTATCCAGCAGCAAAGCCTCTGATTGGGAGGTTGTAAGGAGCATGGAATCACCTCTTAATTGCTATTGTTCCCAGGTCCACTCTGATCCGCAGTGGTAGCATCTGTTAGGATCCCAGCTATGGTCAAACAGTTTTCCCCTAAAACACTAAAAAATATAAAAATAGACTTTTATAGAAATATATATATATACATAAAAATAGACTTTTATAGAAAAACATACATTTTTGAAGAAAAAATATTACCAAATTTACATTTTTAAAGGAAAATATTATTACCATCAGTACATTTTTAAAATTAAATTTTTAAAATACAAAACTAGAAGATATTATCAGTTTTCTAAAATAAAAAAAAAAACTTGCATTAAAATCTGACTAAACCATTTTTCTCACTATACCCGAACGTTAAGAAATACCTTAAAACCATACCTTTTTGGCATTAAATAATCTACGGAGGTTGATATGTCATTAAGCAAAACACAAACTCAACCTCAAAGAAACATTGATACGTATATTTTTAATTCCATTTTTTTAGGTTATTTGATAGTATGGTTTCTTGGTTCCATATATTTGGAAGGCTAAAACTAAATTTTCAATGTGAATTCTCATTTTTACTGCAGAACTCTATTCACTGGTTTCTTACAAACAATATGCACTTTGATATTGCTCCATGTACTCATTTAAGGAATGGTACAACCATCATCTTCATCTTCCTTATCTTTTCTTTTTACTTTTTCCCAAGAATAACTTTTTTCTAGCTTTTCATATTTTTTCACTGTAATAAACTACTATTTAATCTACTAATCTACTATTTAATAAGTTTTGCTTTTTGGTTACGATTTCTATAACTACATACCTGACATCATCATCATCATCATCATCATCATTATTATTTTGGTTGTTGCTGTTGTTGTTGTTATTATTTTCTTTTTTCTGATAATTCATTTTCAACCAAAGAATTTCATTTCTCTACAGAGTCATAAAACCTCAATAAAATAGCACCTTTCACAGAGTAATTGCATTGAAAAACTTCACCCCACATTAAGATAATAATATCACTAAGACATAAGAATTTACTGGGTGAAAAAAAAAAGAAACGTTAACGAGAAGAAAAAAATCATAGAAGAAGAGGATTTTGAAAGATAGAAGATGGCGATTGATGTTGCCTTTATTTATTTATTTTTTTGATATTGCATTTGATAAGAAAACAAGAAGCCTAAGAGAGTTCCACAGGTGAGAAGTCTGACAGAAGAAAATGTTAATATAGAACTTATAGTTACGTCTGGCTATTGTAATAGGAAAATGATGAGGTAGTTATAATAATTACCCAAT
The DNA here is from genome assembly GCA_037127315.1 of Ascarosepion bandense. Classification (NCBI taxonomy): domain Eukaryota; kingdom Metazoa; phylum Mollusca; class Cephalopoda; order Sepiida; family Sepiidae; genus Ascarosepion; species Ascarosepion bandense. The sequence continues at coordinate 1,361,326 of JBBBDQ010000807.1, read as the reverse complement.
CTATTACTGCGTTTAAATACACAATGTCGAGGTACCACATTAGAATTTAGATTAGATTAATTACCACGAAAATATTTATAAAAAAGACTACATTACGGGGAGGGAAAATTAAAAAGCCGAGATGCCAAGTCAGGATTGAAAAAATTGCAGATCCTTCATTAGAGTTTGGCAAGATCCTCGAAGTATATAACAGGGGTATCCGTAACCATTTGCATCTTAGTGGCACTTCCTTTGGATGAATTGATTAAAAACGGTCAAGATAGCTATTACAATAGTATCTACTTAAAATGCCATCTACCTTCAGTAAGCTTATGGTCGTAGTTACCCACGTATTTCTTTTAACAGATTAATTTTTTAAATAGCCATCACTTCATGGAAAAGAAAGAGGTAGCTTATCTTTGACTTTACAGTTTGAGTTTCGTTCTCTTCGACTGTGGAAGTCTTTGTCTAGCATGCTATTTAACCCATAGTTAGAAGAAAGATTTATTTTCTAAAGACATGGGATTATAATTTGGTCTAACGATTTCATTTTCCTCGGTGATAATCATAACCTGATAGCATATACCCCAGATATAGTAATAGTTACCATAAAAAATTCATTAGCTCTACATTAATATTTTTTATATTCTGTGCATTGTGGCGCAGTGGATATCGGCTCGGAACGAGAAATCGGGGAACCGAGTTCGAATTCCAGTTGAATTCATTGCATTCACTTACGCGCAAATACCCTTGGGAAAGGTATTAATCCGTCTCTTCCCTCCAGTTATGGGTTAAATAACAGGACAGATTGGGTTCTATAGCCTTGGTCGGCAACCAGTCTACCGCAGAAAGCAATGGCAACCTACTGCGGGATAATCTTCTGCCCAGTCAGTCATGTCTCTTTCGAGACATGATCGCCCAAGCGTGTATCGCGCATGGCACTTAACTGACTGACTTGTATATCTTGAACAAGGCATAAAAATGGAATTTTACTTCAATATAACTTGATAAAAATCGTAACGAACTGGGAAAGTTTTCAAGTGATAGGCTTCTCATGTTCATTATAGTTACCACGTCAAATAATGGGCACTTTAAAGACCCTTTGCATAGATGACAAGGTCAAATCTTGTAAAATTAACGATACGGTTAAACTCTAAAATATCTTTACTTAGCCACAGCGTTAGACAGATACGACTTGAAATTTGGTGACATTTCAGTAAATATTGTCAAGGCTAAGTAAACAGACGATCGTGCCTCGAAAGAATTCTGCCCTCATTGAACACATAAAGTGACATTATTGGTCTAATAGTGCACTTCCTGTAATCATAAATATTTGTTCGCGCCTTTTAAACATCGTTTGGTGTATTTTTAGATTTTATTTATCTCCCTTTACTTCTTAAAGTTTTTTACTTTACAGTTACATTAGAATAATATTCCCGTCTGAAACAACCTGCACATATACAAATCTACCATCCGCCCGTGCATTAAATACTGCTGCCATATCTGGTCGGGTGGTCCTGCTATCTACCTAAGGATCATTAACAAAATTTAACGGAAATCCCGACTTGGCAGCTCGGATACAGTCACTTTCTCACCGGAGTAGTGTGGTTTCCCTGTGTCTTTTCTACAAGTACTTTCACGGCTATTGCTTTGATGAACCTAGTTTACTGGTACCCTCTATATACGAATTTACTCGAACAAGAAGATTAGCAACTAGGTCCCACCGTTTTATTGTGAAAACAAGAAGATGTACATAGAAATTCTACTCCACCAACTTCTTTTCTCGCACTTTCCGCCTGTGAAATCCCCTTCCGTTTAATTGCTTCCCCGACAACTACAATCTCCAAGAATTTAAATGTAAAGTCAATAGTCTCCTATCTCACTAACTTACATTCTCTCTCACATGCTCTCATTTAATTTCTGCAGTCTTCTCATCCCTCACACCTCCTGTATTCTGTTTCTTCTTCTCATACGTTTCCTCCTATGTAACCCCCTGCACAACAGTGGCAGTATAATTCTTTGCTTAGGGTGATACAACTATATAAAAAAAGGGAAAATATGTATTTTACATGTTTTGTGCTAGCATTCATTTCGGCGAACTCTTTCAGCAATGTCCAAATTATCAGCTATAAATACAATCATTTTCTAAATTGATTCAAGCGAATGAACAACATGGGTTTTAAAGAGGACAGACCTTCGTCGACTGTTACAGACTGGCAGTGCAGAAATGCTTTACGAAATAACAGAGACTGCATGATTTTAAGATTTCCCAAAGTAACCACAAGTAAAACAAGGATAACGCATGTAATTCAAAGGAAAATAATAATATAAGGAAGGTTTTAGTAAATAAAATTTTCGGAAGAAACTCTCGTCAATACTAGAAAAAGCAATAACAGAGACCTATTTACCTGAAAACTGCTTTAAAAGAAATATTTTATAAATTTCAATCAACAGTAGTCTAATTGTTATGTAAAGGGAATGGCTAATCAAACATTCTTTGATGTGTTCCTTCAAGACATTGGCGATCAGGGTTCATTAAATTTTTTGTCCTCTGTCTCTCCTAGTAAATTTTGTCTTCTCACTATTTGGTTTTTATTTTTTTATTTTTTTGTTTTAACAGCATAACTCTTTATGGGTCGTTTAAAGCCGGAGTTTAATTTTCTTAGAAGATTTGAAGATTATAATAAATATTATTCTGTTTTCACAGTTGAGTGCATGGTAGATAATATTCAGCTTTCGTGCATATACATACTTGTGTAAACTATTATACACGCGATTATATTTGTGATTATGCTATAGTTGTGTTGAAGTTGCATGTTAAAATACAGTTTGATTACTTTAAAAGATTGTAGGATATTTTATGTATCAATGTCATAAAAGAGTTCTTTCGTGTTGGTTGTTTAGCAGAAGATCAATATTTATATTTATAGATCAATATTTATATTTATAGTTTACTTAATACCAAAATCTAAATATTTCGAACACAAATGGATGCATTCAAGTATAGATTATATGTATTGTTGGTCATTTTGCTGTAAAATGTAGTGTTGATCATTCTACTATAAATTGGTGTTGCTGATCATTTTAGTATAAATATGCATTACCGGTCATTTTACTATAAAATATTTTTTATGGGGTACAGGCAATCTGTCTTGCGCCCACCTATAAGGATGGATCAAGCAAGTCTCCTTGAAAGTAATGTTCTGCGCCAGCACTTAAACTATCTTCCGACCTCAAGTAGAATCATTACATTCAGTCAATAGCTAAATACACTTCTAGTAAGGTTGGGTTACTGTGTTGGACCAGGAAGTTTTTTCTGCCTGAATTCATCCTGCACGTTTACAAATCAACCATCCAACCGTACATAGAATACTGTTGTCATATCTGGTCAGGCGCCTCTGCTGTTCATCTCAGTTTTCTTGACGGGCTGTAACATGATACAGCAACTTTCTCATTGGTGGGATGTGGCTTCCCTCTGTCTCTTCTACAAATATTTTCATGGCTCTTTGCTCCGACGAACTTAGGTCACTGATGACCCCTCCTCAAGAACTTACTCGTGCACCAGACTGGCAACAAGGTCCCGCCCATTTACGGTTAAGTAAACCAAATGCAGCCGACAATTCTACTCTATCAGCTCTTTTTCTCGCACTTCACTCCTGTGGAACTCCCTTTCGTATAATTGCTTTCCTGACGGCTACAACCTCCAGGAATTTCAATGCAATGTCAATTCCCATCTCTTATCCACTTGACTCTAGTCTTTCCCACGTCCTTTCTACATCAGCCCATATATCTAGTTCTTTTTCTTTCTCTCTACTTCACAACTGTTTTCACACCTATGTTCTCATCCTTCTGTTGCCCTTTCCATAACATCCTGTAAATGGTTCGTCTTTCTCCTCACTTTCCTCTTGCCTAAACTTTTACTCTCTTATATAGCCCTCTTCGCATCAGTGGCGTTACCGCCTTGCTTAAGGTGAAACAATTAAAAAAAAACAACAAACTATCTGCCCATAACTGAGGCACTAACATCTGCCGGGTGAACATGGGAACAACAGTAATTATGGGTGGTTCTACGCTCTTCAAGACTTCAGTCTCCTAAGCAGAGGTTTTGCTGCCGGATGTAGGTCAACTTTTCACGATCTCTTCTGACTTTTTGCACTCGTGGGAGCGATCAAGGTCATTGCACTTATTCGCATTTTATAATCATATCTTTCTAATCAGTAAGATGATGTCGGTATTGCCTTGCTGGTAGTTTGTAGTCTTTGATTGTTGTTGTTATTATTATTGTGTGGTACCTTTACTTTATGTATATACGAATTGTACCCAAGTTTCATCAAGAAATATTAAGAGACGTAAGATGTGAGAAGGAGTATAATTTTATTTGCAATTCACATAATTTAGCTGCCATGAATTTGATGCATATTGTTGTTTGCTCCTTTCCATATCATTCTTAAAGTCCCAAGAGTAGCAGGTAAATTTCTCTTGAGATTCAACATCTTACAGAATTTTTTTTATCTAGACGTCTTTGCATTTACTTAGTTTTTTTAGTATGTTTTTGATGGTTTGGGCTACATCTGTTAGTAGACACGTGTTTTCAGTGTAAAGTTTACAGTTATGTCTGGTCGATTTTATTGGATTTCCCTATCAATCTGGATGCTGAAATTTCAGAGGACATTCACCCCTTCATTCTCGTGTGGTGGTTTATGTTGATATCAATTCTCTTTACGTGAGTATCTGCATGCACGACATATCGATCAACTCAGACACTGAGTTGATATATCCTATTATTGCAAGTATTCTGTTGGCGCAAGTCGGCCAGATCTATATGTGACAAATTGTCTCCGGATGTTCACATACGAGGTATGATGACCTGCTCTTACGTTTCAGAATATTAAATTGGTTGTTTTTGGTGTGAAGGCACTGATCATGGGTAATAATTATGAATTATTCACTTTATGGTTTCATACTAAATCCTGCAAGTCACTGATGGGTACTTTTCATTTACATCAGATTCGTTGGCTTTAATAGGGTATGTTCCTTGCAGATATTTATCTAACATTTCTCACTAGTGTTTTCAATATCTGTTTGTTGCTTTGTATCTGTTTTGCTATTTCATTTGGGTGATGCATTGTCTTCATGTTCTGATTCGTTTATCTATAGTTACCGAAAATATGTTACGGAGTCTTTTGTCACAAAATATGTTCTTTTGATGTCCTCGTGTTTTAAAACTTGTTTTAACATGTAGTCGTGTATTTACTGCAAGTAAGCAAAAAAGATCCATGGTTGCATTTGAACTAATCTCTATCTACCTTCAATACGTGGGAGGTAAAATTAATAAATGTTTAATTTTAAATGATGTATAAGATACATTGTCAGTAGATTTCGTATTTTGGCCGGAAGATTGTTTATTGCGAAGATTGGCCACTTAATTATATAGAAGCAATGATTATTGGCATTTCTATGAGTTTATGGATTATTAATATTATTATTTTAAATATTTTTGACTTTCTTTTGTCTTATAATCATATACAAGGTCAACCAATCACCTTGTGCAAGCAAAGGGTTCGATTTTTTGTTGTCTCTGTTTGATTAAACATAGGACACCGATTAAAACTTTAAGTTGATAAAGCTCTTCACTTGATATGTTCTCTGATTGTTAGAAATAATTTTTGAACTTTCTGGTAAGATGGTGCAACAGGAGTTTTGTTGATTTGTTGTTGGGTTTCTTTCTTCATCATAACCAAAGCTCCAACCACAACAGGAATAGTTTTAGCCTTTGTGTACCATATTATTTTTATTTCTTTTTCATCAGAATTTGTTTTATAATTATATATCAGGTCAACCAATGACCTAGGGCAGGTGAAGGATGTGATTTTTGTTGTTGTTGTTTCTACTTTGTTTAGCAAAAGACAATTATTAAAAACATTAAATTGATAAAGCTCTTCACATGATATGGTCTGTGCTTGTTAGAATTAATTTTGGGATTTCCCGGTGAGATGGTCCAAAGTTATTTTGTTGATTTATTGTTGATTTCCTTTCTTCATCAGACCCAAAGTTCAACCACAACAGGAACAGTTTTAGATTTTTTGTTTGGTATTATTTCTTTTTTATCAGCATTTATTTTATAACTATATGCCAGGACAACCACTGACCTAGGACAGGCGAAGGAAGCAATTTTTGTTGTTTCCACATGATTAAACAAAATACATTCACTAAAAAGAACAAAGATTTGACAAAGATTTCGTAGGATATGTGCTCTGTTTGTCAGAACTATTTGGGGAATTTCCTGGATATCTGGTGCGTCAATGACTTTGTGGATTTCTTCTTGGGTATTTTTTTTATCATACCTAAAAATATGTTATTTTCTGTTTCTATTTCTAGTTGTTTAAAGTTTCTCAAAACTTTTGACTGTTAAGATAGATTATTAATAATCTTATTTTTATTAGTAGTAATATTATTATTGCTGTTGTTGTTATAACTTGAGACATTATATCGCCAGAGATTAATTTTAAGTTACTAATTATCAAATCCTCTCCGGAGTCTATGTGTAAAAAATATTGTGAGCGAGTTATCCATGTTAAGTAAATATTTGGGGCATTTCGGTTAAATGGAGATAACTTTTCGAATGAAATGATCAGTTCCGCACAAAGTAATATTATATAGCTTTGTGAATTCTGATGTTTCAAGATATTTAACTCAAACAGTTTTCGGTATAATTTTTATCATACCCAATGCCCCCATCGCAAAAGAGGTAAATTTTAAGTTTTTCTTTGTTATTACCGTTTTCATACATATCTGTTGTATACACATTTTCTTCCGAGACCTAAATTCAGAAATAGCTTCCTGACAGTTTTCTCTGTTTATTTTCGTAAAAAACAAAGAAAAAAAAAGAAAAAGGAGCTCAAACATCTTACGTGTGAACAGTACAATTTTTTTGTATTTCATTATGGCATTGTTCATCAGAAATCCTTTCATACGTCGATAAAGCTCATCGTAATGTATGAGGTTTATGTGTGATCAGTACAATTTTTTGTATTTCCTTATGATATTGTTCATCAGAAATCCTTTCATACGTCGATAAAGCTCATCGTAATGTATGAGGTTTATGTGTGAACAGTACAATTTTTGTATTTCATTATGGCATTGTTCATGAGAAATCCTTTCATACGTCGATAAAGCTCATCGTAATGTATGAGTTTATGTGTGAGAAGTACAATTTTTTGTATTTCCTTATGATATTGTTCATCAGAAATCCTTTCATACGTCGATAAAGCTCATCGTAATGTATGAGTTTATGTGTGAGCAGTACAATTTTTTGTATTTCCTTATGATATTGTTCATCAGAAATCCTTTCATACGTCGATAAAGCTCATCGTAATGTATGAGGTTTATGTGTGAACAGTACAATATTTTTTATTTCATTATGGCATTATTCATCAGAAATCTTTTCGTACGTCGATAAAGCTCATCGTAATGTATGAGATTTATGTGTGAACAGCACAATTTTTGTATTTCATTATGGCATTGTTCATCAGAAATCCTTTCATACGTCGATAAAGCTTATCGTAATGTATGAGGTTTAGTGTTAACAGTACAATTTTTCGTATTTCAATGGCATTGCTTATCAGAAATCCTTTCATACGTCGATAAAGCTCATCGTAATGTATGAGTTTATGTGTGAGAAGTACAATTTTTCGTATTTCAATGGCATTGCTTATCAGAAATCCTTTCATACGTCGATAAATCTCATCGTAATGTATGAGGTTTATGTGTGAACAGTACAATATTTTGTATTTCATTGTAGCATTGTTCATCAGGAATCCTTTCAATGAATCTATCGGGTATATTTTTAAAATTAATCCGAGGATCCTAACTTGCTTGTGCAAATTTATCTAATTCAAAATCCATACCGATATCATCACTGAAGCATTTTACTGTATTGAGGAGACCCTTCTACTTATTGTAGTATTCGAGAAACGATTTTATATTATTAACGGGCACTAAGTGGTTGAACACATTTGTTCTTACTTTGTATCCATATTTATTAGTGATTAGTTTATGCAAAAGGCCAGGTGTTTAAGGACAGATAGAGTAGAGGGGAAGACAATGAGTCTCTTTGAAAAGTTTTTCCATCGGGTTTCGAAACAATTGTAATTGGAAATATCTTTAATGTGATTTAAGTATAATGTGGTTTTCAGCATTTTCATGCTTTATTTCACGAAATTTACTCTCATCAAGTACATTTTGTACATTTTCAAAGCCTTAAAGATCAAAGAGAGTGTCACACTATCAAAAGAGTTACGGTAATCTATCCAAGTAGTTGATGTGCGTTGTGGTGCAGTGGATATCGGCTCGGAACGAGAAATCAGAGAGCGGAGTTCGAATTCCAGTTGAAGTCCTTGCATCTACTTACGCGCAAATACTCTTATGAAAATAATTAATCCGTCTCTTCCCTCCAGTTATGGGTTAAATAACAGGACAGATTGGGTTCTTGGTTGGCAACCAATCTACTGCAGAATGTAATGGCAACCCAATGCAGGAACAACTTGTGCCCAGTCAGTCATGTCTTTTTCGAGGCATGATTGCTTAAGCATGTGTCACGTATGGCACTTAACTGACTGATCTATGCATTCTTGCAATTTCTACCTGTTTTCCTTCAATTTTCCAGGATCATTTTATTTATTAGTAGTCGATCTTTTCAACCACAGGAACCTATACGATATTTCTTCTATTCCAGGGGAAAGATGTTTTTTCGAGAAAAGTGAAAGTGCAGTTCGTCAGGTCAAACGTGATCAAGTAATATCTGGTGGACAGATATATTATTGTCCTATTTATGAATTGTTTACTGATGATAGAGGCAATTTCCTAGGAATTTCTATTTTTGGCATTTTGTTAACGCTTGCCTAATACTATTCTTGGTCCATTTTTTCAATTTCTGCACAGGCAGGTGCGTTGTTATGACTTCATTTTATGATTGCTTTTCTAACATCTCTAGGGTTACATAAACAAAGTTCTTCTTATTGTGTAGGTTGTAATTTTCAAGACACTTTTTTGCAATTCTATCAAGATGAGATTTCCAGTAACTTGTTTTAAATATTTTTGTGTTCCTTTTTATCATTCTAAGCACACCTACTATTTTTGTTTTCAATTTCTACATTTTTTTCTATTTCGATTTCCAGGTCTTTATACTTTGGTAATTTTTCAAATTCTTTGGTTGTTATGTTACAGTCTGCTGAGGAAGCCATATTAATTTGTAGGCAAGTTTTTCTTTTCGCTTTTTGACTATTATTTGCTTCAATCTTTCTGTCGGTAAAGATTGTGTAATCCCATAGAAATATGGTGTCTTCTAACCTTACTAAGTGATGCCCATACCAGTATTTGTTAACATTTTTACAGATTGTTTGCACATTGTCCAGTGTAAATATTGCTCCACTCTATCGTGACAATATTTATATTCATTTGGGGCAAGTAAGAATATCCTGAGATTAGATGGTCGATTGTTTCCTGGTATTTCTCACAGAAACTGCAATTTGGATCCACATTATTATGCATTATATTTACCGGAAAGTTCTCAGTGAAAGAAAACTCTGGTCTTGCACTGCAAAAATAAAGCTTTCCGTTTCAGCCTGTCATCCATATTCTCATAATCATCCATAGGTATTAATTTTATCAACATCAACTTTCTTAGCACGTTCTGGATATTGGACATGTAGAAGTTTGTCTTGCAAGTGTTTCCTTATATTTTGAAGAGTTTATCCTTAGATTTCCTTTTCATATATTGTTATGAATTCCAGGAGAGGAACCACACAAAATAATGAACAACAAAACAGATATTAAGATAGAAAAGTAGGTTATATTGAACGTAATATACAAACTTGAATGCAGATTAGTAAATCCAGGAATACTGTTAGTAAAAAATAAATATAATCAAGTCTTGAAGTGAAGTCGTTGGAAATAATATATCCGGGTATATTATTCTAGCTGAGTGGAGCTCGGAGTTATTCTGACTTCTGATGCGGTAACCTCTGGGTAACTTCAGCCAGACGAACGCGGGCGTCCCTCAAGGTTCTATCCTAGGTCCCACGCTCTTTCTGATCTACATTAATGATCTCCCCGACACCATTAGATCCCAAGTTGGCATGTATGCCGACGACACAACAATCTACTCCCGCATCGATCAGAAACCAGGTCTGAACGACAAAGTGAACCTCGCTGCCGCACTTGAAAGGGACCTCCAATCCGTAGTGACCTGGGGTAGGAAATGGTTGGTAAATTTTAATGCCTCTAAAACAAAGCTGTTATCAACTAACCACCATAGACAATCGCATCTACCTCCCATTAGCATGGGACAGGCTAGCCTCCCAGAGAGTAAAATACTACGCCTCCTTGGCCTTACACTCTCGGCGGACCTTAAATGGAATGACTATATTGAATCCATTGCCAAATCTGCTGCTATGAAAGTGGGCTCCCTGTGCAGGGCCCGGAAATTTTTCCCACCTGAAACTATTCTGCACATATACAAATCTACCATCCGCCCGTGTATTGAATATTGCTGCCATATCTGGTCGGGTGCCCCTGCTGCTCTCCTTGGGCTTCTTGACAAAATACAAAGGAGGATCTGTAACGTGGTTGATACTGACTTGGCAGACCGGCTGCAGCCGCTCTCACACCGGCGTGATGTAGCTTCCCTGTGCCTCTTCTACAAGTACTTTCATGGCTTCTGCTCCGATGAGCTTAGATCACTGGTGCCGCCTAAGCACGAATTTACACGAGATACTAGATTAGCAACTAGGTCCCACCCTTTTACAGTTAAACAAATAAGATGTAACCGTAAATTCTACTCCAACAGCTTCTTTTCTCGTGCTTCCCGCCTGTGGAACTCCCTTCCACAAGTCTGCTTTCCCGACAGTTACAATCTCCAGGTGTTTAAATGTAGGGTCAATAGGCACCTCCTATCACACTAACTCCCAACTATTCTCACAACACTCTCATCTACCCAACCCTCATTCTCGGTATCCTCACCCGCCTATCACCCACCCTCTGTTATTTCCTATATTTAATCAGCCTTTCTCCACTCTACGTAGCCCCCTGCACAGTAGTGGCAGTGACATGCCTTGCTCGGGATGAAACGCTTATATAAAAAAAATCTATTGGTAACTTACGGATCTCTATAATAGGTCTCTACCCACAACTGCTGTTCTCTCTATGGCAGGAGTATATGTATACTCAGTCGAGTTCATTATCATATACAAAGGGGAGATCCCACAACATATATTTTATGGCAACAGTTAGTTTTTGAGTTCTGTTTTGGTTTTTTACAGAATCTACAAAATGTAGATGTCGCTTATATTTATAGTATTCTTTCATGATTTAATATTTTTTATTATTGTTTTCATGTTTGATTAATTATATAACCTAGACCTTTGTTGTACTCATCTATGTTAGTAAGCCAATAATTGTTTGTTTTTTTTTTTATGACGATTCCAGCTGCATAATACCTCTTCCACATTCATTGCGGGGTTACTGTAAAGAGTCTGCATCTTTGGAAGATGAATGTCACGATTAGAAAAAATCTTTCTCGTCTTCGAATTTAGTCTTCTGATGTTATTTTGAGTCATTTTAATATGTTGATACTATATTAAACCACTAGGAATGGAAGGCTTTAATGGCCATAATTCTGTATTGTGAATTCATTTCAATTCTTAATATTATTCACACATTTCTATAGTATTGATTTCGCACTATTTGTTACATTCTTAGCGAATTCCTTCACCTTAATTTGTACTATGTACTTATAAGCTTCTTTTTGCTCTAAATCTTTGACTGTCACATTAGGGTATAAACAAATAAAATAGGTTTGCTGTAGCAATCCTCAAAACATGGTGGCTTTAACACATTTATGAAAAACATCTATTCCAGTGTTGTCACTGACAAATTTTACATGCACAAGAGACATATTTGCACCTTTTTTGTTTAAGGAGCATGTAATTCCAAGGAGAAACATGTCTGTCAGAATAGATGTCAACAGTTTGTTAGTAACGGGAAGTTATGTAAATGATCTGTAGTTTTTAGGGACATTTGTATCACCCTTCTTGGGTACAAGGAAGATCATATACATATATCTATGCTGGAATTTTAGTATGATCATTGACCATTTGGTGAAGTTCTTTGGCTAGATTTTGTATGCTATCTTTAGATAAATGGGCCAAAAGTGTTTTTTCAGTGTATATTCAACATCCTATTCAGTGATTCCACCCTTGTTTTTGTTTTACTTTTCATCCGTTCCAAATCTTGTGTAATTCAATTTACATTTTTGTTATCTTTTTTGGGCAAGCTAATATATTTCCAGACAAGTAAAACCTCTTCCATTGTTGGGAGGAAGTTGTCGTTTCAAGTTTTTTTGTTGCCTATTTCTCTGAAAATTTTTTTCCATCAGTTTGAAAAATCTTTTTCTGTCTGTAGAATATTGATATTTATTTCTTAGGGCTGTTGTTTGAGCCTCCATTTGTACCGTTTGCTTTATTTTTTCTTTTGTTGATGAGATTTTAATTTCTAATTTTGTATTTTCATTTGAACCTTCTACATTTTCTAGTTCTTAAATTTGCTCCTCTTGCCAGTTCATCGAGAACTGATAATTCATTTTGAAGTTATTCGATTTCTTTTTCTATTTTTATTTTCCAAGGTGGATCTTCATGTTTGTGAGACTGACTTTTTTACTTTGTTGTTTAGTTTTTAAATTGCTGCAATTGCTGATGCATATATTGTTTCATTGAGATTTATATGAGTGTCTTCTTCGTCCAGAATTAATTTGAGTGCTACATTGTAGTGTCTAATAATTTTGAGGTTATGTTTTTTATTGTAATTTTGGGAATTGTTCGTTTTCCACCATTTCAATATTTTGTGTGTGACTTATATGACTCATGATATCTTCCTTGTATACCATCAGTCAGTCAGTCTGTCAGTCAGTCAGTTATGTGCCATACGTGATAAACTTGAGATATGATCGACTGGGCAGAAGATTATCCCGCAGTAGGTTGTCATTACTTTCTGCGGTAGAGTTGTTGCCAACCAAGGCTACAGAACCCAATCTGTCCTGTTATTTAACCCATAACTGAATGGGAGAGACGGATCAATACCTTTCATAAGGGCATGTACGCGTACGTGAATGCAAGAAATTCAACTGGAATTCGAACTAGGTTCGCCGATTTTTCGTTCCAAGCCGATATATCCACTGCACCAAAACGAACATTCCTTGTATACTATCCTTGCTTATTTTTCGTAAAAAAAACTCAGTGTGTTTTGAAGTCGAATTATTGCATTCTTATGACCACTAAGATTACACCTTTCCAACATTTTTACACTGTCAGCATTATTTTCACAGTGATTTGTGTGTATATCATTTTTTTCATCATGATATGTAGCTTCTGTAATGTTACTACTTTTTTCTGATTCCGGTTACCTTTCATGTTTTCTTAATTTATATATTCTGGTTGTAATTCTTTTATATCTTTAATTTCACCCCTTGTCAATCGGTTATTTCGCATGATGTACCTTCTGACATTGGTTAGTTTATTTCTGTCAATGTACTTTTTTGTTTATCCAGTCTTTCCCCACCAAATGTCATATGTTTGGGGAGTGACGTTTTCTGAGGTATGAGTAACGCTTCATTGAATGCAGCCATAATGATCGCATGTCTCACAATACCATTTTATTTTCTTTATTTAAATGTAAGGTTTTGGATCTAGTTAGAGAATCTGCAGGGCCATCATTGAGATTATCCTGGTTGTGGGAACCTGAAGATTAATTCTTTGTGTAGGAGTGTGTTCCTATGGCAGATTTTTCAACGTCAGATGGCTTCCTTTCTGAGGGACGGGCTCCCTGTTTATCCACTGAAAGAGCTATACTGGATTTTTGTTTCTATTTTTAAATCTCTTATTATTCCCACGAGTGAGGTACGAGTTCAAAATTTCACCCAGAGTTCCCGGCACGTGGGTTAACAGTCTTTTGCAACAAGGTTTAGAAGCCTTTAGGAGATCGTTCTCGACCTTATAATGCAGTAGCCATTCACTCATCGACCTTATAATGGAGTAGACATTTATCCTTGAGTTGCGGGTTGTTGTTCGGAATTTTTCTTTTCCTAAATTATTATTATTATTATGTCATTTTTCATCATATTTCGATTTCTGCTTTGGTCTCACTACCAAACAAGTCTGCGGGGAGACCTAAGGCAGGTCGTGGCGTGTTGTTATGACTCCATTTCATGTTTTTCTATCTTCCCTATCATCCCTAGCATTACATAGATAAAGTTTTCCTTAGTGTGTGGGCTGTACTTAATAAGACAATTTTTTGTATATCTCTTAAGCTGGGGTTTCCAGGGATTCTTTCAATGTGTTGTTTTGTTCCATTTCTTATCATTCCAAGTGCACCTACTGGCACAACTCTTGTTTTCAATTTCGACAGTTTTTCTATTTCAATTTCCAGGTCTTTATATCTTGACAGTTTTTCAAATTCCTTGATTGCTATGTTACAATCCGCTGGACAAGCCATATCAATTAATAGACAAGTTTTCTCCTTCTGGTTTTTAACAATAATGTCTGGCCTGTTTGCTTCAATTTTTCTGTCTGTGTAGATGGTGTAATCCCATAGAATGGTTACATCTTCTGTTTCTGTAACCAGTGCTGGGTGATGTTCATACCAGTGTTTGTTTACAGATTTTCCATAATGTTTGCACATTGTCCAATGTAAATATTGCCCAACTCTATCGTGACGATTTTTATATTCATTTGGAGCAAGCACAGAACAGCCTGAGATTAGGTGGTCTATTGTTTCTTGGTGTTTATCACAAAACCTGCATTTTGGATCCATATTATTATGCATAATATTTGCCTGAAAGTTTCTAGTGAAACTTATTATTATTATTATTATTATTATTATTATTATTATTATTATTTCCAGTTTGTTTGCTACACTTTCTAAAAATTCTTTTTTTTTCTTTATAGGTAAGGTAAAAGAAAATTTTTCTTAGAAAACATTTGAGCATTTTACATTGAAAGTCCTCTTTACTGGCAAATCACGCTGACTAGCACAATTACTTTTTTTTATCGCAAACAGTAATAGAATTCCTGGTTGTTTCATAATTTTTGTTCTTTTATTTTGTCGAAGTTATCAGTAACGCTGTATTATAAAAAATCGTATATTCTAATTAACTCTTTGCATTATTCTTAATTTAATTTTCTTTTTTTTCATTTGTTTAATAGCTGATAAATATTGACCTTGAACCACTTTTTCTCACTATCCGCTAACACGTTCTACATTCCAAACTTGTAAATTACTTGAAACTGATAATGATGTTTCAGCAAAAACAACGGCATTAAATATGGTCAAACTTCTTGGAACTGAACCCTCACCGGAGACAAGAGCAAGAGATGTCACCAGACAATCATTCAGCGACTCTTCGCATCAAACCAAAATTATTTTCGGATCATATAATGTCATAATATTAAATATTAAATGTTAAATGGTCAGCTATAAAATATAAAGCGGAAAATGAATTCATTAAATTTTGGGCGATGACAAAACTAGTTCCGTAAATAATGGCGATTTTGTCTTCGAGAAACACAGGATCATATATGCAAGAGGAGAGAAAAAATGAGAGGATAGTTGGAGTGATATTAGACAAAGAGATGTGTTTTGGGGTAAAACACATTATTTGTAAAAATTCCTGTCAACCGCTGACATGAAGCAAACTACCACCACCTTTAAATTTGTTGTTTTTCATTTTTTTAAAGTTTTTTCAGCGCAGTTTTATTGGTTATTACATGAATTTTCGGTTATCAAAAAAAAAAAAAAATTGAAAAAATTGAAATATTTAAACATTTTAAAAGGGGTGCTCAGTTTCTCATACCACGTTATAGTAAATCGATCCTCCATTTTTGGAATCACTCGCGTTGGGGTCGTTTTTTTGGGGGGGGGGGCGAGTTGTTGCTCTTGTTTTTATCCTTTTCAAGTTTTCTTTAGTTTTTACGATGGCATCTTCCTCGGAAACTCCAAGAATGGCTTTATTCAAAAATTTTGCAAAGGATTCAGTTGTTGAATATGCGCAAGCAAAAATGTTAATTACACATAATTGATTTGCTTTAAGATTGTATGAAAAACTGAGCCCCCCCCCCCCACCTAAAATTGTTTAAATATTGAAATTTTTCCAATTTTTTTTTTGGCACTCGGAAAGTTTAGGGTGTAATCGATAAGATTGCACTGAAAAAAGTAAAGAAAAAAATGAAAAACAACAAATTTAAAGGTGATGTTAATCTCCTTCAGGTCTACCCTGTCAACAGATTCATGATAGCTGTATATGCATAAACAGCAAACAGTACAGAGATAGAAACTGAGAAGCTTTCAATGAAAATGCAAGAAATTACAATCGTCACTTGAGACCAGATTAACAAATAGGCTGAGAAAGAGAGAGAGAGAGAGAGAGAGAGAGAGAGAGAGAGAGAGATTATGATGATGATGATGATGATGATGATGGAATAGTTGGAAAATAAAATTTGTTTGAATATGTGGGAAAATGGGTCTAATGAAACATAGCAAATGACCAGGTAGTAGACAATATCTGGTTTCCATAACACTAAACTTGCATATAAATATGAAGAAGTTTATGAAAAGAAGCAAAAGAAAAACACACAGACTATATAAATATCAATAAGAGATTCAAGGATTCAGTATTGCACTGCAAAGTATACCCAAGTGCCGACTGCAGGATTGACAACTTTCCAGTAATATGTGAACTTAGGATGAAACTACAGAAATTGAAGAAGGTCAAGTCAGTACTTAAGTTGCAATATGAAAGAATGACAAGAATGTGAAGGAGAAATGTATAGCCAGTGTTAAAATCAGATAAAATTGAAAAAATAATAATGGAAATTCTAAGTGGTGCATATTAAGAGAAGTTTTAGTCAGATTAGCGATATAAGTCATCCCAAAGAAACCTAAACCAATGGATGATATATAAAATTCTTGACATGATGCAAACGAGACAAAAAACAATTCAAGGTAAGGTGCAGCATATAAAACCTTGCAAAAAATTTCAAACAAATAGAAAAGAAATTCATATAAAAATGAGAAAAATAACAGAACAAAAAGGCGCATAAAATCTAAGGATGTGACACTAATATTAGAAAAAGTAAAATGCATTATAAAAATGGAACGAATGCATTTGGAAAGAAATCTAATATAAAAACACAGAAATATCGAAGAAATTTTAAAACCTGAATTTAAATTAGAATTGGATAAATTGAACAAAAACAAAAAGCTGTAGGGAAAGAAACTTTTTTATGAAGATGATGTTAGACTCAGAAGATTTCGGTAATGATAAGATTAAAGATGATTACAGTAATAACAAGATTAAAGATGATTTCGGTAATGATAAGATTAAAGATGATTTCGGTCATCAGAAGATTAGAGCTGATTTAGGTAATGACAAGGTTAAAGATGATTTCGGTAATGAGAAAATTACAGATGGTTTCGGTAAGGACAATATTCCAGACGATTTCGGCAATGACATCATTCCAGATGATTTCGGCAATGAGAAGATTACAGATAATTTCCGTAATGACAAGATTACAGATGATTTAGGTAATGACAAGATTAAAGATGATTTCGGTAATGAGAAGATTAAAGATGATTTTGGTAATGAGAAGATTACAGATGATTTTGGTAATGGCAAGATTAAAGATGATTTCGATAATGAGAAGATTACAGATGATTTCGGTAATGAGAAGATTACAGATGATTTAGGCAATGAAAATATTAAAGATGATTTCGGTAATGAGAAAATTACAGAAGGTTTCGGTAATGACAACATTCCAGATGTTTTCGGTAATGAGAAGATTAAAGATGATTTCGGTAATGAGAACATTAGAGCTGATATCGGTAATGACAAGATTAAAGATGATTTCGGTAATGAAAAGTTTGGAGATGATTTCGGTAATGACAGCAATCCAGATGATTTCGGTAATGAGAAGATTACAGATGATTTCGGTAATGACAGCAATCCAGATGATTTCGGTAATGAGAAGATTACAGATACTTTCCGTAATGACAAGATTAAAGATGATTTCGGTAATGAGAAGATTACAGAAGATTTCGGTAATGACAACATTCCAGATGTTTTCGGTAATGACAAGATTAAAGATGATTTCGGTAATGAGAAGATTACAGATGATTTCGGTAAATAAAAGATTACAGATGATTTGAGTAATGAGAAGATTACAGATGATTTCGGTAATGACAACATTCCAGATGATTTAGGTAATGAGAAGATTACAGATGATTTTGGTAAATAGAAGATTATAGATGCTTTCGGTAACGAGAAGATTACAGATGATTTCAGTAATGAGAAGATTACAGAAGATTTCGGTAAATAGAAGATTTCAAATGATTTCGGTAATGACAAAATTAAAGATGACTTAGGTGATGAGAAGATTGCAGCTGATTTCGGTAATAACAAGATTACAGATGATTTCAATAATGAGAAGATTACAGAATATTTCGGTAATGAGAAAATCGGAGATGATTTCGGTAATGACAAGATTCCTGATGAGTTCGGTAATGAGAAGATTACAGATGATTTTCGTAAAGGCAAGATTCCAGAGATAATGAATGCTATACCAGAAGACTATATTAGATTAATTTTCATAGCAATGTCTAAGAATGTAGCTGCAAACAAATGCGAACACAATCGGATCATCAGCCTAATAAGCTATATCACCAAAATTATCATCCGAATTCTGATGACGAGAACGCGTAGTAGAATTAAACCGGAATGGATAACACAATTTGCAGTTTGCTTAAAGAGACTAGAACAAAGCATTGTTGCTCAGAATGCTATCAGAAAAACCCAAGCAAATGCAAAAGAATGTATACCTGTATTTTATAGATTACGTAAGTGTTTTGATAAATACGCACCAAAGATCCTACTAAGCAAACCTTTTTTTTTTTATTTAGGAAAGATACTAAAATAATCCAGAACATATACTGGCAGTAAAATGCCTGCATTCGGTTAGAAAATAATTCTGGAAACATACAAAAATATAAAAGAGAATTAGACAAGAATTTACTTTCTCACTGGGTTTCTTTTCAACAGTTAGGGAATTCCGATAGAGTTAGAAGTCTGGAATTCTTTGTTGGTAACCACGGTATTAACAAAATAGGATATAAACATGACACAGTTTTGACAGTAGTCACAAAAAGGAAACTACAATCTAATAGAAGGTAATGAAGGAAAGCAAGAAATCTATATATATAAAAGGAAATATGTGAGTCTGTGTGTGACTGTTCCTTATGCACGCCTACATTTTTTAAGCTACGCCGTTCAAACTTTCTAGGAACACCTATCTATAGGGAAGCCAGGTCGACACATACTTTTTGAGTTTAAATTCAGCAATTTTCCCTTTCGCACTTTTTGGCCAATGGAGACGATTGTTTACATTTGCTCCGTAAAACATCTCAGATCTAAGATGGTGTCTAACTTACGTCACAGAAATCAAATCACACGTGTCAAACGCGACTAAAATAATTTTTTATTAAAAAAAAGAAAGAGCCTTTATATTTAATTTTTATTCTGACGTTTTAAAAATTCATTTGGTCAACAAAAAAATGCGAATATTTTTCCCCGTAATTTTGAAGCAAACCCCAAACCCCCTTAGAAGAAGACTAAAGTATGACTAAAACTACACGGCAACATGCATTCAATGCCTTCTTCTTAATGCTGAAAATGGTAACTAACAGCCTCAGCTCTCCTTTCTAACTTTCAATAAATGATTTCCATCTACTCCTCTCATTGGCATCTTCTCCAACTACTAAACTGTTCTGAGTTGCACGGGCAACGCCGGGCTATGATGCTAGTAAGATCTAAACATCAATTGCAGGAAGGAAGATTTTAACAGATAAAGCAAAATGTATATCTTACTTAGCGAGCTTTAATAAATGGATAGTGAAAATTTATGAAGAGCAACAGAGGTCAAGAAATTTTTGAGGTCCATGGTCGCTAACATACTGAATGGATATGGGACATAGAAGAAACAGAATAACAATGTCCCTGAAGTGCAAGAATAATAAAAAAAAAATTGGTTATCAAAGCTGCAAAGATCAAGAAAATACTTATCGAAAGTTTCAAAAATAAGAAATTACACAATGCATAAACACATCATAGTTCTTTTGATACTTACTACTATGTATTAGTTAAAGTGAAGTGGAATCTTGAAAAAAATTGATATAATATCAGTTAATTTCTCTCTAAATCGGGTGTATTCTATATGAATGTAGTATACACCCGATTTGGAGAGTAAGTATCTTATATTATATCTATTTTTTATGTAATAAAGATGTAAACTGATTGATTAGTCTTTTACGGTTTAGCAATCATTTGCAGCAGCCAGGAAAAAATTATAGATTGCAAATATTTTATTTTAAAGATAATAATGATTTAGAAATACTCCATAATAATCTTTTCTTTTTCTCATATTCTCCCACATTCAATAACCACTTGTGTGGTTTTATTGCTTTCCTTGGAGTGAAATAATTGAAAAGACAATACATAAACTCCGTCAGTAATAATTACTTAAATTATTGTCAACATTATATTACATACTTTCAGTTGGCATCATACATGTAAATCATCTATTCTCATTTGAATTTCAGGTTAAATGTTTTTTATCTTTAATTTTGGTATTTCCCATCCTATTTTGTCTTAATAGGTATTGATATAGTTTGAATTATTGCTTATTTTACCATTGATTATAGAATTATGTTAGGAAAATATTTTGCATTATAGTTTTAAATAGGTTGAAGAAAACACTGGGTTGATATATTTTTTTTTAATCATATCACCCCAAGCAAGGCGGTAACGCCACTGATGTGCAGGGGGCTACTTAAGAGTAAAAAGATTGGAAAAGAGAAAGCCGGAAACCACATTCTAAACAAGGAACAAGGGATGAGCCTCTTCATCTGTTCAATAGACGTGGGTGGAGTGTGAACCGGGCGATATACTGAATAAGGATGAAACTGAAAAATTAATAAACAATATACGTAAAAATTGGCATATAAAAGTTTGGCATTAGCAGGATTAGTTAAGAAATGAGTATAAACATACGATAGAAACATAAATTAATTGAAAGAATTGTCGTAAAGAAAATTTCGACAAAAGAAGACAAGAAAAAGGTATTATAAGTTTATAGCAATTAAAAAATAGCAACAATATAGATATGAATTTCTTCAGGACGTAGCCGATCATTCCCTTCCACAACTCCCTATCTCTTGTAGATATTAGCACTATTTATCATGTCACCCCTCCCAAACCATGCTCTGTTATTCATTTGCTCAAGTGCACCAAATATGGTATGCGTTGCTTTCCCCTGCTTCTCTTTATTTCATTCTGTTATCGGATTCTCCAAGCACTCTTTCCTCATTACATATCCCAGAAACTTCAGCTGTTTTTTTCTGATGAATGTTTTTTTTCATTTCCATCCTCTCTAAAACCTCGTCATTGCTAACATGCTTGGTCCATGAGATCCCCAGCATCCTTCTGTAGAACCATATTTCGGTTGCTTCAAAACTTCTCCTTCATCTTAGACGAGATTGTCCAGCATTCACTGTCATATTGAAGGACAGACATCTTGTAACAATCTAGTACTTTCTTTGTTTCTAACGAAATTTTTATTCTCAATATTCTACTCACCACTTGGAATGCAACGTTGGCCATGTCAGTATACCTTCAAATATCAGTGTCGCATTTTCTCTTCTTTGTTAGAACATTTCCCATGTATTCAAATTTCTGTATCTGCTTGATTTTACTATCTTCGACATGAAAGTGGCATTTTGGGATCATCTTTTTACTGATAACCATGCGTTCAGTTTTCTTCTGGAGTTAACCAAGTTCTCAGTAAAGCAATGCACTTTTGAAGTATGTAAAGATAATCACAAGGAAACTTATTTATTATTTTCAACAAAAAATATATGGAATTCATTTATAAAATTACACATATGAAGTTCCAGTCACTTGTTTCAGAAACAAGTAATCAAACATTAAACGTTCGTAGTTTTGATGAATTGTCAAGAAGAGAAAATGTTCATATCAATCATCGGACACCAAGTAATATTCTAAAACAAATTGAGTGAATTCATTTCTCACATAAAAAATTATATTCAACATGAATAAAAAGATATATTATAAGATACTTAGCTTAGGATTTGAATAGAGTTACTTAAAATTCCCCAGCTCTCATTAGAAGCTTATAATGTATATAATGTATTTGACACCGGCGTTATTCAGGAGTGTGGGATTCTGCGTCTCTCTCTCTCTCTCTCTCTCTCTCTCTCTCTCTTCTGTCCTTTCTGTTTGGTTCAACTTTTTCGGGCTATTTATATATTTAAAAGGGATTTGACATCATCTCGTTATGATTTTTTCGATTCATAAGCCACTCTTTTTATCTGTTGACCAAAATAAATTACGCACAGGCTTGCAAATTTGAAAACAGTGAATAAAAAAGAAATATTTATATTTCTTATTCACAAAACTTTTATTAGTTATAACATCAGCTGAAAAACTTTGGCAAACAAAAGCTAATATAAGAAATAATCATAAATCAATATTATGGTAAGAAAAGGGATGCTTTGTGAGTAGTCCTTTCAATATTGGATATAATATTATTGTTATGGTAACCTATCTATAAGAATGGACTCTTCCTCCGTCAATATAATACTACCTGAGTGATTTCCGGGGACGCAGCTGTGACGCAGTCAAGAGACAGTCGAGATGCAGCATAACTATACCGTTCAGACTTAAACTTCCATTTTGCTAAATGCAAAAACTTATTATTGTATATATTGTTCTGTTGTTCTAATACACTATTTGAACCTGTCTTCTTGTTTCCGTGTCTTACTTCTGGGTCCAAACAGGCCACATAACAACAACAACTTGAGACGAAGATTTCACCACAATAATTATAAAGATTAAAATATAAACGCAAAAAATTATTGAAAGTAAAGCGTAAATATAAAATAAAAGATGAAAATTATATTCAAATATAAAATGTAAAAGAGGTCCTCAAACAACGTATTTAACTAAATTCGCTACGAAACGAAGACTTAAAAAAATAAATAATTTTTTTAAACAAGCCATCACTTTCAAAATTAACAGTAGGAATTTTTGGGAAGTGGGGGAGATCAACGAATTCTATAAAAAAAGATGTTATAATGGCCTGAAATAAGATATGGGGAAAATCAAATAATTAGCAAAATAGCAAAGAATGGATTAAGACCAACAAAAGCAGTATAGAAAATAGACAAACAAGAACATAACAACTTCAATGATAAGGTAAGATAAAGTAGCTTTGGGTTAAATGTTTTCTATCTACATATAATACAACAGCAGATGTGTTTTCAAATGTTATCAATACCTCAGTTAAAAAGCAGATTGATTAATCCTTGATATTACGTATTTAATTCTTAAATTACTGAACTCAAATCAACAATTAGTTATTGAAGAAACTTACCTTTTTTGCTTTGAAAGTTCATAAAAAACGAACTATATCTCGCACTTTTTCTTTCCCGTAACTCTCACGAAGTCATGTAATTAACTGCAGAATGACGTTCTCTGTAGGCAGAATTTCTGTTGAATTTTGGTCGTTTTTCTTCCTTTACTGAAACTTCCGGCGATGTACTTTCTGTTATGAAAGTAACATGCGTAGAAATACAATAGCACATTACTTTTTTACCGGAAGTACATCGCCGGAAGTATAAGTAAATGAAGAAAAATCGAGCAAAAATCTGACAAAATTCGTTGCCTACGCAGTACGTAATTCTGCAGTTAATTACATGACATCGTGGGAGTTACGGGAGAGAAAAAGTGCAAGATATAGTTCGTTCTTTTTATGGACATTTAGGTAACAAAAGGTAAGTTTCTTCAATAACTAACAGTTGATTTCAGTTCAGCATATACATTTGCACAGAGATAATGCTATTTTGGATAAATTTGAAGGGGAAAAGCGTCGGGACTTACAATGAAAATTTACCCTAGAAACAATATGTAAGATAAAAATTGACATAATTAGGAGTGTGTAAGTGGCAATGCTGCTTTAAATATCTCATCTGCTGAGGAAAACGTTGTGTTTCTAAGTTTCGAGTAGAAACTGACATAGAAACATTATCACTCGGCTGAAACGCGTAAATGTTTCTGCCAGCTGACAATGGTCATATCTAAGCTAAAGTCGGAGAGTATATATTGTTATTATGGCTTTTTTGAGCATCATTCTCTCATTTCTTATGTTTTGCATTGTATAATCATCTTTATAAGTAACATTTATCAGCAGATTTTGTCCGGTCTGTTATGAAACATTTGTAGAATTTTTATCACGCTCAATAAAAGGACGTATATAGATATTAGAAACTAATGCTGTTTCCATGCTATACGAAGTAGTTTAAACCCAAGTTTCCGCTATGCAACAAAATGAATATTCAGCTAGATATTAATTATTTATTTATCCGCGTCTTTTCGCTCAATCCCTATCACAACGTGTGTCAAATATTTTTAATCCGGTTCTCTTGATCTTTTTATCTACCATTTATTTTTATGTTCTTTGGTAGTCATATCTTTTTCCCGGAGAATAAAGTCATATCAATAATTAAATAATATTTTACCCAGGAGTCTTTGAAAATGATACGGTGTTATTAGATTTGGTGGTGTGATTACTATTAATAGTGTTTTATACAGCATTTTTGAATTTCTTAGTTTACTGGCTACATCAGTTTTTTGTGACGCTTATACTGCAATAATGTTTTATAATAATGTTAGCGTCTGTACTTTTATTTTTGTCGCTACTTTGTTACTAAGCAAGGTTAATAGGATTCGCCCGGCGTAAATTTAAATTTCTCTTCCTCTCTCTGTTACTTTTATCTCTCATTTTCTATTTATTTCTCTTTGCTATGTTCCATCAGGGTGTCGGAGATCATAGTTCTCTATATCTTCCTCTCTTTTGTGGCTGTCAGCAATACTTTGTCTATGAATTAAATGTACTTTAAATGTACTTGTTATTTCATCCATTTACTCAAATTTGTCAATCGAATATTTACCAACTATTTTATATTCGAAGTATTCCTGTGAGGAATAAATGTTCTAAGACTATTATTCTCATTATGTATCTCCTAAATAACTACCTCTGATTTATAACTATTACTATTACCAGTAGATATGAGGAGAACTGATACAACACTTTGATCTCAGTCCATAGAAAAGTAAGTGAAAAAGAATGTAACGATAATCACTAGCTGCTCGGGCACTCTATGCTGAAAATTTTCTTATAAAGAAACTTTAAATATAATTATTACCATTAGAGACGAAGGGATAAATACTACACTTTGATCACAGCTTGATGGATAGGGAGTGAAGGTAAACGTAAATCGAGTAACACTGGCTTCACAGTCAGTGAATACCAAACCTTTCATTTTGATAATATTTATTATGTAATACTTATTTTGTCAATGTGTGACACAATAGAAATCAGTTTTTATTAGAACATTAATGAAGTCAAGTGGGCCCAAAATTATTTTATATGAATCTTAAGTATGTCGCGATTTTATGAGCAACAAAAAGTGTGTTAAGTAGTATTTTTAAAACAGGCACCTATTCGATCATAAGGGTATAACATGATGAATACATAACTGAAAATATTCGGGAATAAGTGGCTCTTGGTCATAGGTTAGACCGTTCCAGTTGTAGGATTATATAAAACGTCGTAGTAAGAATTAAATGTAGTTAAACGGCTGTTTTGTCGTACAGACAGTCTGTCAGTAAAGTTCCGATGCTCCCGTGAAAGAGATTTAGCCACGCGTCGTGATGTAGGCAAAAGTAAAGTAGTAGTAGAAGATAACAAGAATTTTTATTGGTTGGAAAGAAAAGCTGATCCATTATTGTGACATTGTAGTAATAACAATATTGTGATCCGCTTAAACCTCACACCGTGTAAGTGTTTCACAACATAAACAACCAAATGTATTGGAGATAGATAGATAGATAGATAGATAGATAGATAGATAGATAGATAGATAGATAGATAGATAGATAGATTTAAGCAGACTGATAGATAGATAGATAGATAGATAGATAGATAGATAGATAGATAGATAGATATCAGATAGATAGATAGATAGATAGATAGATAGATAGATAGATAGATAGATAGATAGATAGATATGAATAGACTGTGGTAGATAGATAGATAGATAGATAGATAGATAGATAGATAGATAGACAGATGACATAGATAGATAGATAGATAGATAGATAGATAGATAGATAGATAGATAGACATCAGATAGATAGATAGATAGATAGATAGATAGATAGATAGATAGATAGATAGATAGATAGATATGAATAGACTGTGATAGATAGATAGATAGATAGATAGATAGATAGAAACAGACTGACATAGATAGATAGATAGATAGATAGATAGATAGATAGATAGATATGAACAGACAGACATCAGAGATAGATAGATAGATAGATAGATAGATAGATAGATAGATAGATAGATAGATAGATAGATAGACATCAGAGATAGATAGATAGATAGATAGATAGATAGATAGATAGATAGATAGATAGATAGATAGCTCTGGTTTACACTCAATAGAAGACCAAAGAGTAATTCTAGGTAGAAAGTTACTTAATGAGTTTGCTGTACAGAGTAGGACAAATGCATATTAAAAAGCTATGTAGTGTAGACGCGCCTCTTTATTTCTCAACAGGACATTAATCATTACCTTTCGTTTCCCTTGTAAACGTAAGGTGACTCTTTCCCAGTTTTCTACATACCAATGCCAAAGCAAATCGAGTCACAACCTTGGCAGGATTTGCTCGTTTGTCGAGAAGCTTAGAGAGGAATCCGTGTTTTATATATATAAATCAAAAGAACACACAGTTAATAAAATCACATTTCAATTTGGTCACAACACATTACATTGCATTTATACATATGGCTCTGTTAACATTTCGGTGTGACGTCATATAACCACATTACAAATTTACGAACTCCGTCTGCTGTTCGGTGACTGTTATCGTTGCATAGCAATGTTTTATGTCAACATAAAGAAAATCATCTTTGATGGTGGATGTCTTTATGTATAACGTCCCTGTAACCTCTCATGTGAACCGAAAGCTTAGAACCAACATAATAAAAAATTCCAAATGTTGCACAGTTTTTGTCTTTACTTTAACCTGAAATTAAAGCGAAAATACAATGTTTAGAACGGCTCATGATTAAACATAATAGGCATTCATTGCCTGTTATATTAAAAATAAATGTTTAGAATATATATATACATATTTACTAGTCATCCACATACAAGCTTGTTTCGCTGTATCACAGCTATTTAAACACATTCATTTGCTTCTGGCCGGGATCGAAACTCGAGCGATTTAGTGTCAGTCGGAGTCGCTACTCCCTAAACCATAGGCGCATGGAATCAGCAAATGGTAATGTTAACGTGTTGTATATAAGCATTGTATACACACGTTAGTCACCGAAAGAACACAATTCATTTCTGAAGAGTCCCGCTTATATAGTAGAAGTGGAAACTGTTTCTAAATTTTTTTTCGCTAGAGAGATCAATCAATCAATCAATCAATCAATATATATATATATATATATATATATATATATATATATAGAGAGAGAGAGAGAGAGGGGAACGCTAAACTTTGAAAAAACAGTAGCTATTCACACATCTATGCATCGTTCATTAGAGAATGAATTTGAACACTCTCAGCTACTGGCATATTTTTACATTGTATATAACACGCTAAAGTTAGCCTTCCTTTACTGAGCGCCCATATCTCAGAGGTAGAATCGCCGACTGATGTCAATCCAGACGGGTTTTAATCCTGGCTAGAAGCAATCAGATGTCTAACCGTACTGATTGACTGTGTTACAACGAAAAAGGTCTGTCTGCGGATGACTATATTTATATATATTTTACAAATGATGGAATATGTGAAAACTTTTGAGATAGTAAAAAATTTAATTTTTATATTAACGTTTCGCTTCTTTTACGTGAGCCTTAGCAAACATCACTGAGAAAGAAATCCAGGGAAAACACATTTTGATCATGCTTGCCTAAAAAGAGCGAAATTTCAAAATGAAAATATAAGTAACCACCTTCTAACTATTTATCTCGTACTCCATCTTTACATAATTTCTGCGGATATTTCCCATCAGTCATTTATTTTATTCTATAAGTTAAAAGAAATAATACTCATAATGTTCAATAAAGTTATCATTCTCTTCATTTGCAGCAATATATATAACTTCTTTTTATTACAATTATTATTATTATTATGTCATTTTTCATCATATTTCGATTTCTGCTTTGGTCTCACTACCAACCAAGTCTGCGGGGAGACCTAAGGCAGGTAGTGGCGTGTTGTTATGGCTTCATTTCATGTTTTTCTATCTTCCCTATCATCTCCAGCATTACATAGATAAAGTTTTCCTTAGTGTGTGGGCTGTACTTAATAAGACAATTTTTTGTATATCTCTTAAGCTGGGGTTTCCAGGGATTCTTTCAATGTGTTGTTTTGTTCCATTTTTTATCATTTCAAGTGCACCTACTATCACTGGCACAACTCTTGTTTTCAATTTCCACATTTTTTCTATTTCAATTTCCAGGTCTTTATATTTTGACAGTTTTTCAAATTCCTTGATTGCTATGTTACAATCCGCTGGACAAGCCATATCAATTAATAGACAAGTTTTCTCCTTCTGGTTTTTAACAATAATGTCTGGCCTGTTTGCTTCAATTTTTCTGTCTGTGTAGATGGTGTAATCCCATAGAATGGTTACATCTTCTATTTCTGTAACCGGTGCTGGATGATGTTCATACCAGTGTTTGTTTACAGCTTTTCCATAATGTTTGCACATTGCCCAATGCAAATATTGCCCAACTCTATCGTGGCGATTTTTATATTCGTTTGGGGCAAGCACAGAACAGCCTGAGATTAGGTGGTCTATTGTTTCTTGGTGTTTATCACAAAACCTGCATTTTGGATCCATATTATTATGCATAATATTTGCCTGAAAGTTTCTCGTGAAAAGACTATTATTATTATTATTATTATTATTATTATTATTATTATTATTATTATTATTCCATGCCCGAATTCGCTTACTGCCTGAATCTCACCAAAGTTGATTTGTCAGGAAGGTGACATTTTAGTGTCATTAACCTGTGACATAATTTCGGAAAATGTCTGAAAAATCATATCAGATTTAACCCGAGTGAAATTGAAATGATGGAACAATTTTACAAGATGTCAATGGTTTCAACATGGCTGAGGGTAAGGACATATTAGCCTTATTTAGACTGTTGATCACGCCGGATAATGCGCTCTCTCCCAGAAAATGTTGTGATTGTTTGTCCAGAATATATACAGTATAAATCACAGGTGGACTCTGTGGGTGTTAAACAAACACACACATTTCTGATCAGACACCTGAGACAGGGATTGGCTAACCGCACTAGTAAAGCAGGTATACTCGGATACAAGCGACCTGCCAATAATTATTTCTATAATTTTTTGAAATCCTCTAAGATATTTTAGCCGGTTGGTGATGGCCATATTTCAGGTTCTGTTTGCAACTAAGAGACACAACACGTTTCTTATTACATTAGCTATTCCAAGCACTGTTGCCACCAGTAAACACCCAATGATGTTATGTATTCACGAAATGTCTTGCGAAGCAAAGAGATTCTTCAAATCTGCCAACTATAAAAGTAAAAACATGAATTGTTGCTTGGAAAACTTCTTCAATTTACCCTGCCAGATATTAGTAGTTTTGTATTTTCGCCTATATCGCTTGTTTTATCTTGACGATTTTATCATCCATAGGTACTGTACCGACTATCAGGATCCGTTTATATCTATTCTCTTGCATACGTGTAATGACAGGTCGATATTCTTTCCAAGTCTTTAACTGTCAATATGCTTTTATCCAACATTAGCTTAATGTGCTCATTCTTGCATGCTGACAGTGGTGAATGCAGGTACCATTTTTCTGTACATTCATGGCCATACTTCCTGCACAGACATCAGTTTATTCAGATTGTTACTTTATTATTATATTTCTTTATATATATTTATTCAGTAATATATTATTATTATTATTATTATTATTATTATTAGAACAACAGATGTTATACAAATATGTATATATTTTTTGGTAATAGATTAATTGTTATTGTCATGGTCTTTTCTCTCGTCGGATGTTTTTGAAGGTTTAAATTTCCAGGTGCGTTCGCCATCTTATATGAAAGGAATGATGGTAATTTTATTCCGTGATTTCGAACATTACCGGTATCAGCATAAAAGTCTCTTGCCTTAAAGGCAAATCATTACAACAGGATGGAAACATTTGTCTTTGTCACGTGAGTTTCACTTTTCGTAAAAGACTGTTTTTTTTTTTATCCCATATCATCATTAATAATATATAGGTACAAGGTAAGCATCAACAGACATGCAAGGACATTTGTACATTTTACTTCTTTTTAATCTTAATTGCACTACTTCCGCTATTTTTCGTACAACGTAAGTAATTATATATATATATATATATATATATATATATATATATATATATATATATATTATTTTGAACATTATTTTTACCGATACTCGTATTTAAGTAGATATTCTGTTTTTAATTAAACAGTATTTATATCTACCTGATTATTTACGATAAATTTTTATGACGAAAATTTATCGTAAATAATCAGGCCGGTAGATATAAATATAAAAATACTGTTTAATTAAAAACAGAATATCTACTTAAATACGAGTAAAGGTAAAAATAATGTTCAAAATAATTCATTGCAAATTGTCGGTTGCTTATAACAAAGTTTCGTCAAAATTCGTTAATTTCCGTAACATGTTTACATATATATATATATATATATATATATATATATATATATATATATATATAAACTACAATAGGTAAATTGTGGGTATTTTATATATTCAATTACGGACATAGGCTTTGTTTATTAATTTGTTGACTGCACATATAATAGGGTCAGTTGGGCACCGTCTGTGAGAAAAAAGCACCGTGACGCAATTAACTTCGCCAGAGATTTGGTAACGGTAAGCTGTACTGCTTGGCATTCGCGCTGGAAGCTCTAATACGTAAGATTTAATGAGTCTAATGGTAATTACGAAGGTTTTGGAATGATTACTAGTGATGACGCTGTTATACCTTTATTTATCTACTAAGAAGGCTTCATACAAAATACGGA
>JBBBDQ010000807.1:1165000-1325000 GCA_037127315.1 Ascarosepion bandense | reverse complement strand
TTATATATATATATGTGTGTGTGTGTATGTGTGTGTGTGTGTGTCTGATAGGTGAGCGCTTAGAGTACCAGTTAATGTAAGCTTAGATGGTCGGTTTGTGTCATGGCTAACGACTCAGAACTGGAAACTAAGTTTCATTTCCGGTCGGGTTCTTTATATTCACTTAAGCGCAAATAACCAATAGGAAGGTATGAAGGCATGGCCCAGTGGATATAGATGTTAGTTTGTTCCAGTGACTTGTTCCATAGAGTTGTGAGTTCAATACCAAGCTACAGCAGTGGTGAAAAAATAACTTAGAGAGTTAGATCAAAAGGAGATAACTCATGACTAACATAAGTGGCTTCGCGCTAGGAAACAGAATGATACACTCCAGTGATCGTAAATAGTTGGGTTTGAAATTCCTAGCATCTGAAGAAAGCCGGAGCGTACAATGGACGAAATGTCGTAAAAATGACAACAAAGATGAGAACAAAAGCCTGAATAATGTAAAGAGTGTATGAATTCATCTTTTTTTATTTTTAGCTATGAGTTAATTAATAAGAGCGTTATCCATAAATCATTATTATCGCGCAAAAACTATTACAACATAAAAATATTCTCTGACTTTAGATAAACTGCAAATGGTTGGTAAAAAAACCTTAAACAAATCAATCAACCAATCCGTCTCCTTGAATCATGCTTAAAAAAACATTATAATGAATGGTATGGTAGTTATAATTTTTTTTATTAATTTTCGTTGGCTTGGTGCAATTAGTGTCTCATTTTTAGATCCAGTTTCTCCTTGCTGTCTGGCAATAATATTCCTCTGCCAGACTGATGTAACATCTAATTAAAAATCCCAATCTGGCATTAACCCTAGCACCATTATTTTGACACCTCTCATTCCTAAGGTTAGCATTCTTTTTTAGGTTTTCTCTATTTCTTACAATACCCAGTATGCCCCCATTTCTACCCTCATCTTATTACTGAACAAACTCGATGCTTCTTGGATCAAATGAGAATTGGTCCTTTCAGCATAATTTCACTGCATTTAAAATATATAGGCAGAAAATGAAGACAATTTTTATTTTAGAAATTCTTGTCTATAATATCTAATAATAACACTGAAATTACTTTCTGAAATTAAGATGAAATTAAATATATTTTTATAATGCATTTTAACTCATTTGGATAACATGCACAATATATTTATTGTCGGAAATGCTTTAATATATCATAAATTACGTTTAAATATTTACTTACAAATGTCAGAACTGTCGCCAGAAAAGACATCAGTCAGTTAAGTGCCATACGTGATACACGCTTGGGCGATCATGTCTCTTTAGAGACATGACTGACTGGGCAGAAGATTATCCCGCAGTAGGTGGCCATTGCTTTCTGCGGTAGACTGGTTGCCAGCCAAGGCTATAGAACCCAATCTGTCCTGTTATTTAACCTATAACTGGAAGGAAGAGGGTATTTGCGCGTAAGTGAATGCAATGAATTCAACTGGAATTCGAACTCGGCTCCCCGATTTCTCGTTCCGAGCCGATATCCACTGGACCACAAAGCACATAAAAATAATTTTATTCTCCCAGCAAATAATAATAAGTTTTTATTATTGATATAAACAACACAGTTCGAGGAAGAGCTATGCAATAAATGAGAACTCATGGACAAAATCAGTGAGATTTGATTCTTTATCAATCAAATTAGTTATGCGAAGAAATTCTTAGAAACTTATTTTAAAACTAGGAACTAAATATGGACTGAGATTGATTATACAGACACTTTTAACAAAGAAAACATTTAATGCAGATATTATAATGCATCATTGCATCAATGTATTGAAAGATGATTGATTTGTAAACCAACTATTGATCAGCCAATTGTTAGAGTGTATTTTGGTAAATGCCTTTTTTTATATTATTATTCACCTAATAGAAAGTCTGAGCTCTACTCAAGGTGGATGGTTATACATAATTGTATGCCTGAGCTCTACTCAAGGTGGATGGTTATACATAATTGTATGCCTGAGCTCTACTCAAGGTGGATGGTTATACATAATTGTATGCCTGAGCTCTACTCAAGGTGGATGGTTATACATAATTGTATGCCTGAGCTCTACTCAAGGTGGATGGTTATACATAATTGTATGCCTGAGCTCTACTCAAGGTGGATGGTTATACATAATTGTATGCCTGAGATCTACTCAAGGTGGATGGTTATACATAATTGTATGTCTGAGCTCTACTCAAGGTGGATGGTTATACATAATTGTATGCCTGAAATCTACTCAAGGTGGATGGTTATACATAATTGTATGCCTGAGCTCTACTCAAGGTGGATGGTTATACATAATTGTATGCCTGAGCTCTACTCAAGGTGGATGGTTATACATAATTCTATGCCTGAACTCTACTCAAGGTGGATGGTTATACATAATTGTATGCCTGAGATCTACTCAAGGTGGATGGTTATACATAATTGTATGCCTGAGCTCTACTCAAGGTGGATGGTTATACATAATTCTATGCCTGAGCTCTACTCAAGGTGGATGGTTATACATAAGTGTATGCCTGAGATCTACTCAAGGTGGATGGTTATACATAATTGTATTCCCGAGCTCTACTCAAGGTGGATGGTTATACATAATTGTATGCCTGAGCTCTACTCAAGGTGGATGGTTATACATAATTCTATGCCTGAGCCCTACTCAAGGTGGATGGTTATACATAATTGTATGCCTGAGATCTACTCAAGGTGGATGGTTATACATAATTGTATGCCTGAGCTCTACTCAAGGTGGATGGTTATACATACTTGTGTGCCTGAGATCTACTCAAGGTGGATGGTTATACATAATTGTATGCCTGAGCTCTACTCAAGGTGGATGGTTATACATAATTGTATGCCTGAGCTCTACTCAAGGTGGATGGTTATACATAATTGTATGCCTGAGATCTACTCAAGGTGGATGGTTATACATAATTGTATGCCTGAGCTCTACTCAAGGTGGATGGTTATACATAATTGTATGCCTGAGATCTACTCAAGGTGGATGGTTATACATAATTGTATGCCTGAGATCTACTCAAGGTGGATGGTTATACATAATTGTATGCCTGAGCTCTACTCAAGGTGGATGGTTATACATAATTGTATGCCTGAGCTCTACTCAAGGTGGATGGTTACTGCTTGGTATTTTATGAGCGTAATAAAAGGCAAAACAGTGGTAAAGATTATAATGATTGAAGAAAGTAGTAGTAAGTCAGTTCCGCAAAACAGTTGGAAAGAAATTGTCTGAATTAAACTTACTCCTTACTGCTGTAATACGAAAGGAATAAGGACGATTCATCCTTGTGTAGCTGACATGACGGGTCTCAGTTGCAAAAATTAAAAAGCATTAATCTTACAAGTATTTTCACAATTATTGGACTCAGGGAAATTTTCAAAAACAAAATTGAAATTATTTTTATATTAATTATAAAATAAAATGCTTTATAACTACATCTGTTGCTTATTTACATGAACGTCGAATTCAACAATTGTCCAGTAATTTTTGGATGTAGTGTATAAAAGGTAACAATTTAACAGGAATAAAAGTTTAATATGAATAAAAGTAAGCTGTCCAGCACGAACAAAGCCAAAACGTATCAGTCAGTCAGTTAAGTGCCATACGTGATACACGCTTGGGCGATCATGTCTCGAAAGAGACATGTTTGAACATTACCCTGCAGTAGGTTGCCATTAATTTCTGCGGTAGACTGGTTGGCGACCAAGGCTACAGAACCCAATCTGTCCTGCTATTTAATCCATAACTAGATGGAAGAGACGGATTAGTACCTTACTTCAGGATATTTGCGCGTAAGCGAATACAAGGAATTCAACTGGAATTTGAACTCAGGTCCTCGATTTCTCGTTCAAAGCTGACATCCACTGCACCACAACGAACATTGTTTTAATATTTTATTTACCAAACAGCTAATAGATTACCCAAATTAATGTAAACTTCTTGTGACAATAATTTATCTTATATCTTTTTTTGCATATCTAAGTTATATTTGTTCTGAATTTCAAGCTGGCCTCACATTTTATTTTTGTTTTGTACATATTAAGTATTGGGATTTTAAACGTTAAACTTCATTTGATAATGCTAATAAAATATTTTCAATTAAGTAGACTTTTTAGTTATGTTAGATCAGTATGTAGGCTATCATGACTCCCTATACATAGATTTGTTTTTAGCTTAGATAAATTTAGGAGCCAAGACGTAAAGATATAATTGATGTTACTGATTTTCATTTTATAATGCGTACATATTTTTCCCCAAAAAATCTACTTGTTATGAATCGGGATTAATCATATATAATTTATTTTGTTTGGGGATTTTTGTAATGCAACGAGTTCTCCTTAGAGCTAATTCAGCATACCATGTATACTAAATTAATGCTGGCTCCATGTAAAAATTAAATCATTCTCAAAAGTATCATTTCCGTTAAATTCCCTGTGAAAAGTTGATCTGCTTTTTCAAAATTGACTATAAAAAAATATAGCCTTCACGGTAATGTAACTGATGTCGACAATGAAAGTTGAATCGATGAAGATCGATGAGTTAAAATTCCGGGCGGCATTGTTTTGCACAAGTATTCTGAAGAATGAGATGAATTTATCTTTTATCCAAGTTGTAGGTTAAATAGCAGAGTTGTGCTCTCTAGCATATCTAAGTAGTTACGGCAAATACTAGTCTCTTATCTAATTATTATGTATGTATGTAACACCACGTAACAATTCTAGCAGATTCTTAAAAGAACATAATTTAAATTCATTCAGTCATTTAAGTGTCATATATGATAAACACTTGGGTAATCATGTCTGTTTTGGTTCATGACTTACTAAGTAGAAAAGTTTCTCGAGGTAGCTGGTTGTCATTTCTTTCCGTAATAGACTTGGTTGACAATCAAGCCAGTCGAATTCGTTCTACTCTGCTATTTAACCCATTTTGGAGGGAAAGGAGATGGATTCATAAATTTCCAAAGGGCATTTGTGCGTAAGTGAATGCAACAGACTTTACTGGAATTCGAACTTGGCTCTATTATTTCTCACTGCAAGCGAATATCCATTACACAACATACATCTACCTTTACATTCTGACCACTTTTCAGTGAAAATGTGTATATTTCACATATTAATAACTTGTGAACAATATTTCCTAGCTTCTTCTTCTTCTTCTTCTTCTTCTTCTTCTTCTTCTTCTTCTTCTTCTTCTTCTTCGTGTTGTGTCATTTCAGCATGTTAGCAATCATGACTCTCCACAATTATCTGTCAATTATAGTTAATAAATTTCGTCTTTTTGCTAGTCAATGTTCTTCATTTCTTAAGATAACATTTATTATAAAGTGTTTCTATGATGTCGTAATTTTAATTGAATAGAAGCATTACGTATAGTCTAACATATTAGTTTAAATTCATCTTATAGATTTGACTTATACGTAAATGCCTATTTGATTTATTTTGGTTCACCGTTTAACGGAAGACAAGCAGACCTTATTATAGAGTCTACTAGTATCAAACTCTTGCACGAACAGACTGAAAAAAAAACCAAAAAAAAACTAACACATCTAAGGAATATTTGCTGTCACTGTCTTTAGTCATATCTACTAAACATTGGGTACCTCGAGGTGATGTAAGGGTTAGCAGGCTAGTCTCGCTAGAACTATCACAATTGAATAGTGAGTTCGATCCTCACTGGGTGTCCAATACGTTCGGCCTTGTGCCACATCTAAGCTGCGCTTAGAAAATCACAATATCTACTAAACATCTGGCAGTAAATGCTTGAAATATTACAATAATCCAATTAAAAATAAGCGAGGGAATAAAAAGAAAAAATAGATTATAATATATAATGAACCGTGTATGACGAATCAAATTCAACCTACTTAAATATTAGGTGCCTGACATAAAAATAATTATTTTGGAATTTTTGTTACAGTTGAAACAAAAGTAAAGGATATAATTTTAGTAGCTTAAAACAGATAAAAATACAAATGTTAGATTTGGAGTTTAAACTAAAAAGTTTCGATTGGGCACTATGGAGGAATGGTAGACTTAAAAAGACAGTAGCTACTCACGCATCTACTCATCGTTCATTCAGTAATGAATTTGAATTTTCCCGGCTACTGGCGTGTGTTTATATTATATTATATTATATTATATATATATATATATATATGTATATATATATATATATATATATATATATTAATGCAGGTTTCATTGAATAATATAGACAAATTTTGTCTATTAATTTTGTGTAGGATCCGTTCATACCGTCTGATATACTTGATGGTGATGTCGTTGAAAGACAACAAAAAATCACAGTAATTGTTGATTTTTTTATCGGGTCTAGGCTTTCGGCTCACATAAGCCATTATCAAAGAGTAAATATTAACACACAGTAAACATAGAACATTTAAATTATTAACAAGAACGAGAATTGAATTGAAAATATAAGTCCATCCCTACCCTGGCGGATGGCCGAAGACAGTGACAAAATAGTGGCGTTGTGGTCCCTGGTCTGATTACAGGCATTTGAGCACGTTATTGGAAATATCAAAATTGACTGTATTCAAACCAGGTTTAAATTGTTTAATGTAGAGTGCTTCGAGGATTTTTAGTTTCTGTTTATTATTTTCTTGTTTAAGTTTGTACGTGTTATCAACAAGCGTTTTTCTCAGAAGTTATCAGCACACTTCTGAGAAAAACGCTTGTTGATAACAATGAAATAACAATGAAACCTGCATTAATATATATATATATATATATATATATATATATATATATATATATATATATAGGATCTAGAGAAATGGCCAGTCAGTTAGTTAAATGCCATACGTGATACACGCTTGGGTGACCATGTCTCGAAAGAGATATGACTGATTGGGCAGAAGATTATCCCGCAGTAGGTTGCCATTTCTTTTTGCGGTAGACTGGTTGCAAGTCAAGGCTATAGAACCCAATCTGTCCTCTTATTTAACCCATAACTGGAAGGAATAGGCGGATTAATACCTTTCCCAATGGTATTTGTGCGTAAGTGAATGCAAGGAATTCAACTGGAATTCGAACTCAACTCGTCGATATCTCGTTCCGAGCCGACATCCACTGCACATCAAAGCACATCCACGGTAGACTTTGAAAAAACAGTAGCTACTCACGCATGTATGTATCGTTCATTCAGTAATGAATTTGAACATTCTCGGCTACTGGCGTGTGTTTACATTGTATATAACAAGCCTTCTTCTACCGAGCGCCCATAGCTAAGAGGCAGAATCGCCGACTGATGTAAATTCGTTTGGGTTTCAATCCTAGCTAGAAGCAATCGGATGTCTATCCGTACTGATGAGCTGTGAAACAGATCTGTCTACGAATGACTATATATTAGCTGATTTCTTAATCATATAGTAAATCTAAAATTACCTTGTTTTTCATGGGGGTATCTGTAAAAGAATATTGATGGTCAATATCTTAATGACTTTTGATATCAATAAAAAAAATCAAAATGAATAAAAACAAACATTTATGCAATGCTTTAGTAATATAATTAAATACGATTTTTGAGGTAGTGAGGCGTGGCGACCTCTATGAGTAAGATGCTTAACGTTTTGCAACAGCGAATACCAAAGTTGCACACACACACACACACACACACACACACACACACACACACACACACACACGTCATAATATACTTGATTATATACACGCATCTCTCGATTAACGCGCATTCGATTAATATGTTTTCGATTAGTGTGCTAAAATTATAGATGCCAAATTTCGATTTGTACATACATAAAACTCGATTATTGCGGAAAAAAATTCGTTTTTTGCCATAGTAAAATGAAAATATTTTTTATAATTACTTATGTACACATTAGCCGCACAAATCGAAGGATTAGGTGTATTAGATCGTACGACCACGAAGGACCTACAATCAAACAAAGTCCGAAATAATGCTTTTAAAAGTCAAATCAATTGACGGTTTTCCCTAGAGGACGCAATTTTGAATCCCGTCAGAGGACGCATATTTTTCTCATACGATTTCTCGATTATTCAGGCCAGCAGATTTAAATAAATATACCGTTTGATTATATATAATTAAAATAAAATAAAATAAAATAAAAACAGTATATCTACTCAAATACGTGTATCAATTAAAAATGTTTAAAGAACTAGATTAAAAATAGATGGGAATTAATCCATTTCCTAATAGATTTCCTAAAATCTCTACTATATTTCGGCCCCAAAGACTACTGGCGGCTTTGTAAAAATCTGTTTAATAGCAAATCCTCAATCTCCCCTTTAATCAAAGAATTTCAGGTCCTTAAATCTTCAGCAGACAAGGCCGAATGCTTTGCTCGTAGATTCTCAACCAACTTAACATTTGGTTCGTTTGGTGTATTCGCACCCGACTTCCCACCTAGAACTGAATGACTTTCACAATACCCCCTCGCTGGTCTCTAACATAAACACAAAGCTTGACCCTCTTATGAGACTAGCAAAGGTGACGAAATCCCAATCATTGTCCTGAAGAAATGTGCCCCTGTACTCTCTTCTGTCCTCTTCAAACTATACAACTATTGCTTGTCAGCTACTTAGTTGACTGTCTGCTGGTAGTCCTCCTCTGTGATTCATATATTTAAGAACTCTGGAGAAGCCTCATATATTTTTAATTATCGCCCTATCTGCCTACTACCGATCTTTGGAAATGTGTCCGAGGCTATTGGCAATGCTGAAGTGCTTCAACATCTCACAGCCCACAGCTTCTTCTCTGATAAACAGTATGCTTTCTGCTTCACCAGGTCTACCGCTAATTTACTAACGATCATCAGAAAGTATACATACCAGTCTCTCGATAATAATGCCGAAGCTTAAGCTGTTTCACTAGGTATCTCCAAAGCAGTTGGCAGAGTCTGGTATGCTGACCATCTACGCAAGCTACAGGTCTATGGTATAACTGGACGCTTATTTAATCTAATCCAGTCTTTCCTTTCAAATCGCGTAATGAAGGTAGTATTGATTGGGTATGATTCCAGATACGATCATAAAGAGCGTAGGGCCTAGGATAGAGCCTTGAGGCTCTATCCTAGGCCCTACGCTCTTTATGATCTTCATTAACGATCTTCCTGATATAATCAAATCCCAAGTAGGCATCCACCATGACGACACCATCCTTTACCCACGTCTCGATAAGAAATCTGCCGAGCCTGACAAAGCAAACCTCGCACTTTTCTCGCACTTCCTTTCTCGCACTTTCCGCCTGTGAAATTCCCTTCCGTTTACTTGCTTCACCGACAGCTACAATCTCCAAGAATATAAATTTAAAGTCAATAGTCATCCCTATCTCACTAGCTTGCATCTTCTCCCTCATGCTCCTTTCTCCGACCACTCCATTCTCATCAGTATTCTCATTCTTCTCTTAACCACTTCCTGACACCCCCTGTAACCTGTCACTTTTTCTCATAACTTACCTTCTATGTAACACTCAGCAAAACAGTGGCAGTGAAAGGCCTTGCTTGGGGCGACATGATTATAATATATATATATATATATATATATATATATATATATATATATAGGGATTTGTGTGAGTACGGAGTCAGAGAAAAATTAGTGCCTGACGCACTATTCTTTGAAGGCGTAATTATACCTGTATCTATGAATTACCAAAATCACTAGTGGCAGTTAACTGCCTTGCTTGGGGCGCTACGACTATAAAAAAAAAAAATAACAAACAAACATTACAAGCTAACCATTTTTATGCTATTTCTCAAGTAGATGTAGATAGTTATTCGCTGTTTGAAATGAAACATATCGATACAACATTGCGCTAACTGCTCAATGCTCAATGCTCACTGCCAGCTAATGTGAAAGAAGATACGTAAATAATTTAAATTGTGAGTCTCAAAACATTGGATGACTCCATCGACAGAGAAGTTGAGGCCAAGATCAGCAAATAGGTATATTTTTAGAGAAACTATAAGGGCAAATAATGATTTAATCACAATGTCGACTTTTTACGTTACTTTAAACAAAATATTTGGAAATAAATGTCCGAAAAAGTGCAATAATAGTGGACATGAGAATCAATTTTCCTTGAAAAAAAAACTGTCTTCATTGAAAGGTTTTTAAATTTTAGCCCAAAACAAGGCTAACTGTGTGGTCAATAAATGCAGACCATTTTCGGTAAGTAGATGTCCAATCTTAACATTAACATTCAGTCAGTCAGTTAAGTTCCATGCGTGATACACGCTTTGGGCGATCATGTCTCAAAAGAGACATGACTGGGCAGATTATCCCGCAGTAGGTTGCCATTG
This sequence comes from Ascarosepion bandense, assembly GCA_037127315.1. Lineage (NCBI taxonomy): Eukaryota > Metazoa > Mollusca > Cephalopoda > Sepiida > Sepiidae > Ascarosepion > Ascarosepion bandense. Next base: position 1,314,645 of record JBBBDQ010000807.1, on the reverse strand, counting down.
CATTCTGCAATAGACTGGTTGCAAACCAAAGTTACAGAACCCAATTTATTCTATTATTTAACCCATGACTGGAGGGAAGAGACGGATTAATACCTTTCCAAGGAGTATTTGTGCGTAAATGAATGCAAGGAACTGAACTGGAATTTGAACTCGGCACCCTAATTTGTCGTTCCGAGTCGATATCCACTGCACCACAACGTACATCTGATCATTAGCATTGTATGGTGTAAAATAAAACTAAATGAAGTAAGTTGGAAACTACGCACACTTACATGCTGCGGTCCAATAAGAAACAACATTTTTTTTTTACTCCTGTAACTAAAATTTATTCATTGCTGTTTGTAAACAGTCAGTTAAATGCCATATGTAATACAGGCTAGAGCGATCATGTATTGATAAAGTCATGACTGACTGGGCAGAAGATTATCCCACAATAGGTTGCCATTACTTTCTATGGTAGACTGGTTGCCAGCCAAGGCTATAGAACCCAATCTGTTCTGTCATTTAACCAATAACTGGAGATAAAAGTCGGATTAATACCTTACACAAGGGTATTTGCGCGTAAGTGAATGCAAGGAATTCAACTAGAATTCGAACTCGCCTGCCCGATTTTTGTTCTGAGCCGCAACGCACTTCATTACTGAAAAGCACAAGAATCGATTATAGAAACCAATTTTGAGTACCCGCACCGCTGGAGTCCCCTTACAGACATATCTGTGAATTCACAGATGAATGCCTGCCAACATTATTTTTCGTATACAAATGACAGCGTCTTAACCCTGCCCTTAAAACACACAACAATTTGAAACCAAAACTTACAACAATTTAAGCCACGTGAGAGTGCAATTAAATGGGCAAGCAATTAAATGGGCAAGCAATTAAATGAGCAAGCAACTGAACAGAAGAAAAACTCTGAATTACAAAACAGCTTGTAGAGGGCTGGACTATCTTCATTTCACCTCAAGCAAGCCAGAACTGATACTAGTGCATAATGGGTTACAGTGAGAGAAATGCCTGGGTACAGGAGGCATTAAAGAAAGGATAAAAGATAAACGGCATTCAGAAGAAGATATGAAAATGGAAATTGATGTTGCATTTAAATTATAGCTATCTGGGAAGCAAGTAAATGAAAGAGAATTTTACAGGCAGGAAATACAAGAAAAGAAACTCTTCAAATAGATGCTGTGGTTACATTTAATCCTTTCAACAATAAAAGGGTGATATGAAAATATTTGTAGAAAAGACAGAGTGACTGAAGTTGAGATGCCAAGTCAGGACTGATTACATTGCAGATTTTGTCGAATAGATATGGCAACAGTATTCAATACACAGATAAATTTATTGCTATGTAACTTAAATACCCCTATATTATATTTACTATTCAATTATATTCCTCTCTTTGACTAATTTAGGGTCAACATGCTTACTGGAAAATATAGGAGGTAGAATGGTCATATAATCACACTAGGGAGCAGTCAATATCATGACCTATTTAATGACCTTATAACCAAAAATGACTATTCGTCCTGTAGAAGGAGTCAACATAAATAATATTTATGTTGTTAGACTTCCTCAGAAACGTTGCAATTCATTTATGCGACAATTCCGAGCCTGGTTCCATTTTTATAGATATGTACATATTATGCTAATAAGGTATTAAAGGAAAGGAAGAAGAAAGGACTAAACATAGTAAGCAGATTGACCATATGATTGTCAGCAAAAGGGAAAACACAACAATGCAAATGAGAAAATGGAGATACTAAAATCAAACAAGTACAACTATATAAACATTTGAAAAGTGTTTTAACAGAGGACGGAAAGTGACACTGAAATCCAATGGCTTACTGAGATAGCCGTTACGCCTTCTAAAATGTGAGTAAAGTATTAAGGAACAAGAAAATCTCGTTAGAAATAAAGAAATGAGTACTGAACTCTTATGTAGTATCAATCCTTCTATGATAATCTTCTCCCAGATAAAGAAAAGACTTGAGGAAACAAAGACATGGTTCTGCAGGAGGATGCTGACAATATCATAGAAGAAACATATTATCAACGATGAAGTTTATTAAAAAATGGAAACAAAATGTTACTTATGCTAAACATCAGAAAAAGACAGTTGAGATTTCTGAGGTCCATAATAAGACTGTAAATACATATTAAAGACAAGTTGTATAAAGAAAAGTAAAGACACATTAAAGACAAATTGTATAACGGAACGTAATATTTAAGGTAACTAATGAGTTTAGGTAAATGGTTGATAGACTAAGGATTAAGATAGATAGATAAATAGATAGATAGATAGATAGATAGATAGATATGAACAGACTGAGATAGATAGATAGATAGATAGATAGATAGATAGATAGATAGATAGATAGATAGATATGATATAAGACTGAGATAGATAGATAGATAGATAGATAGATAGATAGATAGATAGATAGATAGATAGATAGAAGAGACTGAGATAGATAGATAGATAGATAGATAGATAGATAGATAGATAGATAGATATGAACAGACTGAGATAGATAGATAGATAGATAGATAGATAGATAGATATGAACAGACTGAGATAGATAGATAGATAGATAGATAGATAGATAGATATGAACAGACTGAGATAGATAGATAGATAGATAGATAGATAGATAGATATGATGAAGAAGACTGAGATAGATAGATAGATAGATAGATAGATAGATATGAACAGACTGAGATAGATAGATAGATAGATAGATAGATAGATAGATATGAACAGACTGAGATAGATAGATAGATAGATAGATAGATAGATAGATAGATAGATAGAAGAGATGAGATAGATAGATAGATAGATAGATAGATAGATAGATAGATAGATAGATAGATAGATAGATATGAATAGAACTGAGATAGATAGATAGATAGATAGATAGATAGATAGATAGATATGAACAGACTGAGATAGATAGATAGATAGATAGATAGATAGATAGATAGATAGATAGATAGATAGATGAGATGAGATAGATAGATAGATAGATAGATAGATAGATATGAAGAGACTGAGATAGATAGATAGATAGATAGATAGATATGAAGAGACTGAGATAGATAGATAGATAGATAGATAGATAGATAGATATGAAGAGACTGAGATAGATAGATAGATAGATAGATAGATAGATAGATAGATATGAACAGTCTGAGATAGATAGATAGATAGATAGATAGATATGAACAGACTGAGATAGATAGATAGATAGATAGATAGATAGATAGATAGATAGATAGATATGAACAGACCGAGATAGATAGATAGATAGATAGATAGATAGATAGATAGAGAGAGAGAGAGAGAGAGAGAGAGAGAGAGAAAGTGAAAATACAAAATTTACTAAATGCGTAAAAGAATAAGAAATTATGGAAAGTCTTGGTTGTCCACACTCTGAAGGGAACTGGCATGAGAAGAAGAAGAAGAAGAAGAAGAAGAAGAAGAAGAAGAAGAAGAAGAAGAAGAAGAAGAAGAAGAATTATGTTCTCTACATTATTTGTGTTCTTCAAACTTAGCTCTAATAGTAGTTTATACGCCGACAATGCAAAGCTCTGAAAAAGAAAATAGATTAATCCAAGGTCCAGTGTAAAACGCAAGAAATTAGAATTATTATGAGTGACTTGAACGCCAAGGTTGGTAAGGAGAGGGAAGGCGTAACAGTTGGCAACTTTAGACTAGGAAACCGCAATGACCGAAGAGAAAAATGGGTCCACAGGTGCACAGCGAATGATCAGGTAATAACCAACACCTGGTTTCAAGAACATGCAAGACGTATATAGACACGTAGAAGCCCAGGGGGTGACATAAAAAACCAAATTGATTATATCACGATAAACAAGAGATTCAGGAATGCAAATTCATTGCAAGATTTATCCAGGTGCAGACTGTGGAAGCGACCACCTCACAGTCGAGGATGAAACATCAGAGACTGAAGAAGTCTAGTGCACTACCCAAACATCAATAAAACAAACTGGTGAATTAACTCAATCTGCAAGAAAAATACACAGTGTGATAAACACATACGAGGAACAAATTGGAAGTGAAAAATCGAAATGTGACGCACTGGAAGAAACGTTAATGACATCAGTAAACAACATTTTTCCAAAGGAAAACAGACGCAGAAGAAAAAAACGAGTGGATAACTGATGAGATTTTCGACATGATGCAAAAGAGATAGAAAACAAAATCACAGAAACAATAAAGGGACACAATAACAGTAGTGAGATACCGGAAGACCTAAGTTAATCGATTTTCATAGCACTGCCTAAGAAACCAGGTGCAAAGGAATGTACACTCTACCGAACTATTAGCTTAATGAGTCACATAACAAAACTCATCACCCGAATCCTGATGAATAGAGTACGCAGCAAAATCATACTAGAGATGGGACAAGAACAGTGCGGTTTTGTCAAGGACACTGGAACAATAAATACAATATTTATTCTTAGAATCTTATCAGAAAGGCAAAACAAATGAACGTGTACATGTGTTTCATAAATTACGCAAAGATATTCGATAAAATACGCCAGAGAGATTTGATAGAGATGTTTGGCAACGGGAAAGACGTTAAACTAATCAGGAACCTCTTGCATACGGACAGGAAACGAGTTCACAAAAATAGAAAGAGGTGTAAGTCAAGGATATCTCTTCCCACCACAGCGATTCAACTTATACAGCGAGACAGATATGATAGCCCTAGAAGCCATGCCAGTATTCGTCATTGGCGGCCATAATCTGAACAATATAAGATACGCAAATGACACAGTGCCGATAGCAGACACGAAAAGGAAATTACAAGACCTCCTGTAGAAGGTAGCTGAAACAGTGAAAAGGAAGGACAGCATATAAACTACAAGAAAATAAGGCATGGTCATCGCCCGGTTCACACTCCACCCACGTCTATTGAACAGGTGAAGAGGCTCACCCCTTGTTCCTTGTTTAGTATGTGGTTTCCGGCTTTCTCTTTTCCAATCTTTTCACTGTTTTCTTTTTTTTTTTTTTAAATTGGAGTAGATAGACTAAACTATCGCCCGGTTCACACTCCACCCACGTCTATTGAACAGGTGAAGAGGCTCACCCCTTGTTCCTTGTTTAGGATGTGGTTTCCGGCTTTCTCTTTTCCAATCTTTTCTTTTCTTCCTACGTAGCCCCCTGCGCTTCAGTAGCGTTACCGCCTTGCTCGGAGTGATATGATAAAAAAAAAAATCAGTAAAAAGAGGTGCCCAAAAATACCAACTACAGACTGAGGATAAAAACATCAACCAGGTTCAGAAATTAAAATAGGTGGGAAATGTTCTAACATAGAAGGTAAGTGAGACGCTGAGATCTGAAGGCGCATTGGCATGACGAAAGATGCATTCCAGAAGCTGAGTAGAGTATTGAGAGACAGGAAAATTTTCTTGGAAACAAATAAAGTGCTGGATTGTTATATGATATCTGTTCTTCAATATGGGTGTAAAGGCTGGACAAGATGAAAAGATGAAGAAGAGATTTGAAGTAATCGATATAGGGTTCTACAGAAGAATGCTAGGGATACCGTTAACTAAACATGTGCGCAATTTTCTTTTACCTATCGCAGGATATTGATTAGATTTATTTGCAAAATCATTTAATCAAAATAAGGAATATGATTTATTTTATAAGCAAATGATAAAAAAACATTTTTATTGTTTTATTGTTTTATTTTCCCAAAGATGTTTATCCATGGTATATTTTAAGAGTCTGTGGTGCTAACCCTAGAAAAGTTCACCATATACTTAGAACATTTACACGCAATAATAGGCTGACCAATTTTTCTGGATAAAAACCGGTTAACTTCAAAATGTCAGTTTAATTCTTTGAAAATGCCCAAATTAATTAATTGTAAATTAAAATTCACTGTGTAGGTCCAGTAAGTTTTTCCGGTTCAAATCATCCTGCACATATATACATCTACCATCCATCCGTGCATTGAATACTGCTGCCATATCTGGTTGGGTGCTCCTGCTATCCACCTGGGTGTCCTTGACAAGATCCAACGGAGAATCTGTAATGTGATAGATCCCGACTTGGCAAATCGGATACAGTCACTTTCTCACCGGCGCAGTATGGCTTCCTTGTGTCTCTTCTACAAATACTTTCATGGCTTCTGCTCCCATGACCTTAACTCACTGGTGCTCTGTAAATATAAATTTACTCGAGCCCCAAGATTAGCAACTAGGTCCCACCCTTTTACTGTGAAGCCAATAAATTGTAAACACAAATTCTACTCCAGCAGCTTCTTTTCTCGCACTTTCCGCCCGTGGAATTCTCTTCCATTTACTTGCTTTCTCGACATCTACAATCTCCAAGAATTTAAATGTAAAGTCAATACTCATCTCTTAACTTGCATCCTCTTTCTCTCATGCTCCTTTCTCCGTCCACATTACTCTCATCAGTATTTTCATCATTCTCTTAACCACTTCCTGACACTCTCTATAATCAGTCACTCTTTCTCATAACTTTTCTCCTATGTAACCCCCTGCAAATCAGTGCCAGTAAAATGCCTTGTTTGGGGAGATATGATTATAAAAAAAATTATTATTTATTTAATCAGATGATAAAGGGTTTTTTTTCAAAAGATGATAAAAAGAGCATACAAAGTTAACTCCTGCTGCTAATTTGAAGGCGGCATTAAAAAAAAAGCTGAAAATTCGTGTATGCGTATTTTAAAGTTTATTTGCTCTTTCATTGGAAAACGTTGATATAAATATTGCCTTAGATGAAAAGTCCCCATCAAACTGTAAAAATTTCCATCCAACTTCACTCAGCTGTAGAATATCCTCCCAGTCTTATGAACTGTAGACCTTTGAAACTTGTTAAAAATGAGTGTTATTGTTTTCTTTTTAACTGGTTCTTTTCACAGAGAAAAGATTGGAGGTTGTTTTTTTTTAAAAAAAAAAAAACACATTCGTAGTAAAGTAAAAACAGAAATATTCGCGATTTAAAGTTATTTACATCTCAAATATTTTTATTAAACATTCAATATTTAAAGCTCAAAAATTGTATAAATATCATGCTCTTTAAAGACTTCAATAATGTTTTCCATAAATTCACTATTTTAGAAATATTATGTAAAAATAACATAATTCTAAATTAAATTTTAAATTTTTAGAGATTTATAAACTAAACATTTTCAGAACAATCAAATTTAGTGCATATTACAAAATGTTTATATTAGCACTATTACTATTAAATAAATTTTAAATTATTATGTTGATGAGAAAAATGTATACGAAATAAAAAAAAAGTAAATTTTAAAAACTGAATTCAGGAAAAGATTTAAACAATAATTGACTGCATAGGATCAAATCCTATAATTATTTACTTCTATTTTTAAGCAACATTTCCTTATTTAATTATAAAATGTGAATGTGTCACGAATGTGTCTTAGTTTGAGATAGTTAAAAATTATCTAACATTTTTTACAACCTCGGATTCAGCCTTGTGCCAAGTTGCATCTTAGTACAATAACGAAATATTTCCTATTGAGTATGCCATTTTCCTATTTGTTTTTTCATCTATTCAAGAAAACTTTTTTATTTTTAAAAATTCAATTTAAAAGTTAGTTATCGAAAATGAGTGTAGGTACTTAATTTTAAGCGACACTTCTCTATACCATTATATGCGAATGGATCACGAATGTGTCTAGTTAAGTTTGTGATAATTATAAAATTATCTAACTTTTTACAACCTCGCTTTCAGTCTTGTGTCAAATTTTATCTTAGTACAATAAATAAAAATTTCCTGTTGAGTATGCATTTTTTCTATTTGTTTCTTTTTCTATTTTTTCATCGATCAGAATAGGTAAACGCCAAAAACTGAGTGGTGCCCTTTACCGCAAGTTGAAAGCCACCAGAGAACCCGAAGAAAATATTGTGCATTTTTATATGTTTTCCTACAGAAGAAATTTAGTCAAAGCAAAATGCAAAAACAAGGATGCTGAATGTAAATCAGAACTAAGAGGAAGAAATATGGATAAAATGCGAATATGGTGCAGACAAATATAGAAATAAAAGTTGAAAAAGAATTTCCTGTGGGAATTAATGTTGTTAAAGAAATTGAAGGTAACAATGATGACGTGTTAAATGAAGAGAGCTCTAGTGCATGCGATTAGGACAAGTATAAATATTAATATAAAGAAGGAAGTGATAAAGTTACTGGAAATATAGAAATAGAACAAGCAAACAGAGATTGCAGTATACGAAGACATCGAATTATTGCCACGAAATTGCTCAGTGCAATTGCTTATTGATCTTGTAATATTACAACCTAAGAAGCTAAAAAAATGTTTAGCAGTTTACTCTGACTGAAAAACCGGGAAAAATAGAGTTCGACGGCAATGCTACAATACTGGTTTTACAGAACTATAGAGAATGGAAAGATTAATTTGAGATCTTGTTTGCCGTACTGAAAGACAAACAAATCACTTTATTGCATATCTGCCGTCATCTCTTCATGAAGACAGAAAAATGCAAGTTATGTCTAGCAAGAAATCTCGGATTCCAAAAGATCTGGAAGCTCAATTAAAAATGCCCGAACATGAAAATTTATCTGACTACCAAAGAGCTTACAAGGGATTGAAGATGTTGGAAATGACCTTTAATAAAAGTAAAACGCTTGGCAGTAAATTACAAGAAAAAACTATGAAAAAAGAAAAAAAAAAGACAGATTTGGAGACAGGTTTTAACTCGGTTATCTGATGTCCTGATGTTTCTAATGAAACAGAATCTGTCTTTTAGAGATCATCTTGAAGATGTATATAGTTCCAATAAATGTAACTTTACAGAATTGGTTGAACTTATGAGCAAGTATGATCCTGCTCTTGGAAAGCATTACTTGAAAAAAGTAAATGATAACCGATTGTACTTGACACTGAAAATCTAAAGGGAATTCACTCATATCTTGGGAAACCACGTAAAGAAAAATATATTAGGTCGAATTCGAAAAGCCAATTATTTTACGATCATACTCGACATCTCGCTGGACATTTATCATACTGATCAGATGATTTTCATTTATCGATTTGTTGTTGCTGAAGACAAAGAAGTGGAGGTTCAGGAATCATTTCTAGGTTTTATCACTGGACATGTGAAGACACCTGATGATATCAAGAAGATGATTTTGGATTGACTGGAGAAATAGATATTTGATTTAAAAAATGTAGAGGGTTTGGATTTGACAATGCATCTAGTATGGCTGAAGTTCATGGTAGTTTGCAACGTCTTCTATGAAACATAAATGGAAAAGCTAAATTTGTACCCTGTTCTAATCATAGTCTAAATTGATGCGGTGTTTGTGCCTCAGCTTTAAATGCACATGCCATTACATATTTTGGAGTGATTGAGAGACTCTATATATTTTTTCCTCTTTCAGTCACTACTGGGAAGTTTTATCTTCGCAAGTGAAGATGATGTTGAAGCCTTTGGTAACCAGCCATTGAAGTGATCGTTACAAAGTAGTGAAAACCAGATTTCAAGGAGTGATTCAGGAACTCGATTATTAAAGTCAGATTCAGAAAATCTTTAAAAGATGTTGAGTTTGAATTTTATTCAATAGCATATCAACATTTGTGGTTTATTTAATGTCAAAAAGGTGGGGTTTTAAGGTATGTTTTACGTTCGGTTATAATGAGAAGATAGATTTAGTCAGATTTGAATATGTTTTGTTTTCTATTTTATTTTAGAGAACTGAAAATGTTTTCTAGTTTTTTATTCAAAAATGTTTTGCTGAGAATAAAAGTGTTGTGGCAAGAAAAACGTGTATTGTTGGTAATATTTTTCCTTCAAAAGTGTATATTTTTCTATAAGTATATTTTTGTGTATATATTTCTCTCAAAGTGTGTTTTCATACTTTCATAATGTTTTCACCCCAGCTTGGAGGTTAACTGTTTACCCATAGCTGGCACCCAAACAGTTGCTACCACTCCGAGTCAGAGTGGACCTGGAAACAACAGCAATTAAGAGGTGGTTCCATGCTCCTCACACCCTTCTCATCTGATGCCTTGCTGCCGGAAGCAGCTTACCGTCATGCACAGGATTACTTTAAAAGAGAGGGGATGCACAAAATCATTGTGTTTTTAATTGAAAACTTCCTTTAGGTACATTAGTTTTATGGGGAAGACATTCTGGGATAAATTAATCTCATCCAAAAGAAACTTGAAGAAACTTGGATGTATATGCAACCCACAAAGATGCGAATAAAATTTTCTTTAATCACAACAGGGACAGGCTGTTATCCGAATCGGTTAATAAAGTAAAACAAAGTGCAAGAAAATGGAAATTCAAGTTGAAAAGCGAATTAAAAGAAAAGAAAACCGTCTGTGTAAACGGAAGATGATTTATGTCAAACACTTGTGCAGGAAGTAAAGAGAAACATTTACGAATGTCATAATTGACTAGTAAATGATCCAAAAACACGATTTTGACTCCATGTCTCATCTGCAAACTGCCTTCGCTGGATTATCTTCGCAAGCATTCCTGGAAGATAATGAAAGCGAGTTTGAGCGTAAATTTAAAAGTCTCGATAGCGAACACGTTGCTGACTTAAATTTATCTAAGCTTTCTTTGGAAGTTCTCCGACTTTGGAACTTTTTAGCATCAGCTTCCAAATTGGAACCTGATATGACCATGATGACCAAATCATCGGCTATCGAATGGCTGAGATAAATTTATCGATGGCAAGTTTAAGAAATAGTACCAAACATGCTTGCCTAACGACTGTTTTTGTTACTCACAGTTTCTGTTGCTACTGCAGAGAGAAACTTCTCAAAACTGAAGGCCATTAAAAATCACTTGAGATCGACTATGTTGCAAGGTCGCTTATGCAATTTCCACCTCATTTCAATGAAACGTGAAACTGTGAAGAATATAGACTTTGACTAAATTATTAGTAACTTAAAATATTATAACATTTGTTCAGCTAATTTTTGAATTTGCTGTTTTTCAAGTATTAATCAACGCTACTAAGGATATCCCATTTATATATTCCCTCCCCAATAAGGGTCCAGGACCGCACATTGCCTCGGTACAGCCCTGACTAGGTGTATAGATAATTATAACTAGTTTATTTTAGGAGATAATAAAATTGAGCATATAATAGACTTCGCTAGAAGTAGTTTCGTGAAACACTTCAAATTGATACAAAACCAAAACATTAATATGAAAGCTCGGGTCAGATTCTTAATACTCGTCAAATCGAGAGTTTCATATGGCTATCATGCATACCGCCAAGTATGCTCATATATATATATATATATATATATATATATATATATATATATATATATATAGTCATCCGCAGACAGATCTGTTTCGCTGTATCACAGCTCATCAGTACGGTTAGACTCCGATTGCTTTTAACCCAGGATTGAAACCCGACCGAACTGGCGTCAGTCGGCGATTTTACTTCTGGGCTATAGGTGTTTGGTAGAAGAAGGCAGACTTTTTTGCGTGTATATTATTACTATTATTACATGCCCAATAGCCAGAGTGCTCTAATTCATGACTGAATGAGCGATGCGTACATGCCAGAGTAGCTACTGTTTTTCAAAGTCTACCATTCTTCCAGAGTGCTCAATCAGGGTGTGAGAGTGTAAGTAGTCATCCGCAGACAGATCTGTTTCGCTGTATGACATCTCATCAGAACGGTTAGACACCGATTGCTTTTAACCCAGGATCGAAACCCGACCGAATTGGCGTCAGTCGGCTATTCTACTATATATATATATATATATATATATAAGTGGTTAGAAATATTTTTGGGGGATTGACCATGTAGATTTTGGTGAAAGTCATTCTCCTTCAAACTCAAGGACAGGTGCAAAAAATCAAATGCGATGAACTGTACCATATAATGAGAACCATATCATTTGAGGACATTCAACGACATCAGCTGCTAAAGTGTATATCGCATGTAACTCGAAGAGAAAATAATGACTTACTCAAAATGTTAATTCTATACACGAAGTTTAACGAATATTAAGAAGGAAGTTACTATCAACACTGAAAAGGGTTATAACAGCTACTGCACTTGAGAAACCTATTTTTTAAAATATTCTTTAAGTGAAAGAATTTTTGTGCAGAGTGTTATGGAAAAATTGTCCCCATTTTATATTCCTAATTTTGCACATGCTCGTTTTTTTTTTTACTTAATTTGACGACTGCGCAGTATAGTAGGACATGTTGGACATCGTCTGTTAGAAAAAAATCACCATGATGCAGTTCACACTGCCAGAAATTTGGAAACGGCATTCTTTACTGCTTTGCAGTAAAGAATCCCGTCAGAAGAATGCCGCCAGAAGAATGCCGCCAGAACCTCCAATACGAACATTTCAGAGTGTTTGGGTGCCAATCGGTTGACAGTGAAGAGGATTCGGAAAATGTTGAATGAGTCTAATGGTGATTATCAAGATACAATAGCTTGGAAAACTCACGTTTTGATAAAAAAAATGAACTCAGAAATTTGTAAGTGTCTGCTAGAGGCTCAACAGTGAAGAGGATTCGGAAAGTGTTGGATGAGTCTAATGGTGATTATCAAGATACAATAGCTTGGAAAACTCACGTTTTGATAAAAATATGAACTCAGAAATTTGTGAGTATCTGCCTGAGGCTCAACACGGAGGCAGACACGACCTCAGGTAGATAATCGAGGTAGTGCTATCCTGAGTCAAGAGCTTAGCTCCTGGAAGATTTTTAATTCTAGCGACAGGACTATGCCCTATGTCGCACAAGCAGGAGAATAGCCTCCAAACTCACCAAACTACAGCCCTCTTGATTATTATGTATGCGACAAGGTGAGCGTGAGACCAATGAAACAACTTTTAGGTAAAGATTATGTTAGCATTCTCCAACTTAAGAAAAGAAACCACCCAGAAGAGATGACAGGAGATTTCATAGTCGCCTGGGATCCGTGGTTGAAGCCAATGGCGATGTTATTGAATAAATTTACTATTTAGTATTTTGAGATGTTTTTTGTAAGTTTGGTGATATCAGAGTTATTTTCATTTTTGCGTAATTTGGACAACAATTAATCACTAATTTACACTATGCAAAGTTCAGTCTAAGAGCAGCAGTAGCAGATCAGTGAATGAATGCCGTATAAGGAATCTACTAATATTAATTACATTCCTTCAATTTTCTATGACGTTTTTGATTGTCTGCTTCTAAATTTTCAGACATCAATGTCTCCAGTATTTAACCAAGATCTTGCGTTATCTTGTTTAATGATGATATTTGATATCTTAGTAGTTAATCATTTTCCATATTCTTTACTGATTTATTTTATTTTCAATCGTTAGCTTTTAAGCCACTACCCGTGTATTTGCTAAAAGTTTTAGTCATATAATTTATATTACATACGACAAACATTTCTTTAACTAAATCCGAAAAATCTTTGCATTTTGTTTTATTTAGTAATGTTTATCCTTAATGACTAAGCATTCTTAAGTTCAATCCATATTACCCTATATTTTTGCTGTTTTTTCTTAGAAAGTTACTAATTTTTATTTTGACAGTTAACAGCTGAATAACAGAATTGCTATATCATATATTAAAATAATTTCATATTATCGCACGGGTTAATAAAATTAATTTTGTAGGTATAATTAAATTATTATGGTAATTAAAAAAAATATTGGTTTTGTTATTACTTTATAATGTAAATTTTCTAAAATTACTGCTTTTTCTTTTTGTTTCTCATACTCAAATTTAATCATACCAACTTAGCTACTGTCAGGAATGTTGACAATTATTCTTTCCCAGCTATTGTTTGCTTTATAATTTATATAAACAATTCCTCTTGTATGCATCTTCTATGTAATAGAATTATGTTATTCAATCATTGTACCTTTCAAAGTGTGATTGTTAAGAACACGTACATACAATCATGAGCATAGATTCATAAGGATGCCCAAGTAAAAAATGCATACATAAATACAAACAGAGGTACAGGCAATCATGCATACAAACTCATTGTTACTAAACTTGAAATTCTGGTCAGGGGGTTCGAGTTTAACTTGTATCATATTTATTCAGTATTAACTTACAGAAATATAAATGTTGTTTTGAAGTAATTATACATATAGATTTATTGATATCAATCGATAATCAATAACAAACAAGTATTATGTGCTTTTCGTCGAAGCAGCGACGAGGTAAACATATCAGGATGACAAATCGGACAGCTACCCTCGTGGGAAGGGGTTAGCTGCATTTGACATAGATCGATGTCTTAGCTAACTTACATATTACTCTACACCTCATCTTTCTTCTTCTCCCTCTCCTTTTTTTCAACTTCCTAATTGACATAATTTCTTTTATTATCATTTCTGTGCTTACATTTTTCATTCCTCTTTGTTTTCTTTGTATTCATTATTTTTAGCTTTCTCATTTTGCTTAGTTTGTTGCTTTTTGTTCTTTTTACCATTTGTCGTTTTAATAGTTTTTCTCTTTCATTTTCCCTTCACTTCGTAAAAGATCAATCCTAGCTTCCAACTTTTGTTATCTAACTAGCTGAAGTACTCATCTAGGGTTGGTAGAAGATAAAGACCATTGATAGTTGTCATGAGAACAAAAAGGATGAATGTTACACCACTGGTAATTTGCTGAAATTATTTCAAGATGTCACATCCATTAATTAGCAAGTATCACTTGACAATGTTTCTATTTAATATATGGTAAACATGCAACAAGTAGTAAAATACTATACCAATAAAAATAGTCTTCATCTTATATCTCTGATAACAATACTCTTGACAGAGAATAATACAAAGGTGTAACGTTGAAATCTTCTTTTAGTTAATTTTTTAGTCATTTCATTTTTTCTTTTTTTTTTCAGTATCTTCTGTGGTAGTTATTGCAGATTTATTTTTATGCTTGATATCAACATTGAGTTATCTACTTAATCATATGTTGTTAAGATTGTGTTCACAAATAATAGAAGCTAGTATAATGTTAGACAATCTTCTTACAGATGAAGAGATTTTAAGCAACTGTTTCTGCAGAAGAATGCTTAGAATAACATGAACCGAACAACTGAGCAACGACCAAGCCTTAGAGAAAATGAAAACAGAAATAACACTTGTACTTAACATCATAAATAGACATTTTATATATGTAGAGCACATAATCAGCGGAAAAGAAAGACGGTTTAGAAATTTTGATACTCAAACAAGATATCGAAGGAAACAACGCCTATATAGTGAACTTCAGTAAATGGATGGTTGAGTAAGGTTTAGATGTTATAAAAGCGACAACATTTATTAAGACCTACAAAAAAAAGAAAATTGTGAAAAGGTTCTGAAACAACAGGTACATAGAAAAAGTAAATGTTCCCTTTTAAACATTGAACTCTTTTTCTGGTTTATATTTTTATTCAAAAAATTATTCTCTGAGCTGCAGTGAAAAGATTATTATAGAAATTTTGCAATTTTGACTTTTGGGTTTATGCTGACTTAATGATATTACTTGTACCAAATAATGGCTTTTATAGATTGATACAGATGAGTTTCTAAATAGCTTTCAAAAAATCTTTTTGGGTAGTTTGGGCCTTGCGTTCTGTGTTATGTGCACTATCTACATTGGAATGAACTCTTCTTCCTTCATAAATACTAACCTACAAGACTTCCTAAAAGAGGAAGTCGAGACGCAGTGTAACTTGACAGTTTGGACGGACACTTTATCTACTGACTATTAACACTCTTATTTTGTATATATGTTCTGTTATTCCAATACACTGGTTCAACTTACCTTCTTTTCGTGTCTTTCTTCCTGGCCCTTACAAGCCACAACATTTTGATAGACTCATTAAAATGATCCATGATAGCCTATGCCTTAAAGAAACAAAAATGTTCTCAGAAGCACAGATCATAAAAGAGATTTATTTATGTAAAATGTTTTTAGGTTCTTTTATTTATATTATTTTATACACAAATTTTCAGGGCTTAGGGTTACATCACGTTGAAACATCTGTTCCCGTACGATCAACGAAGTTAAGCAACATAGAACCTGGTCAGTACCCAGATTGATGGAAGCTTAAGATTACCAGGTACAGTAAGGGTGAATGTGTAGGTGGTTTAATAGATAATTGCTCTGAATTGTTATTGAGTCAGTCGAGTTCAAATGTCTGGTTTTTTTATTCACTTAAGTGCAAATATCCTTGAGAAAAGCATGAATCCATATTTTCTCGCCAGTCATTGCTTAATCAACAAGACTTACATAACTAAACAATTATTATTAAAAAATCATACACTCTAAAAAACTGACTTTAAATAAAGCTTAGAGGTTGTATAAAACGTAGAAAACGAAAGATGCAACACATTTTCCGTGGAATATTCGGTTCAGGGCCCGGAAGTTTTTTCTGTCTGAATCTATCTTGCACATTTAAAAAATCTACCATCTGCCCGTGCATTGAATACTGATGCCATATCTGGTCGGGTGCTCCTGCTATTCTCCTCGGGCTTCTCGACAAGGTACAGCGGAGGGTCTGTAATGTGATCGATACCAACTTGGCAGACCGCCTGCAGTCACTCTCTCACCGGCGCGACGTGGCTTCCCTGTGTCTCTTCTATAAATACTTTCACGGCTTCTGCTCCAATGAACCTAGATCAGTGCGGCCCCCTAGATACGAATTTGCACGAGAAACTAGATTAGCAACTAGATTCCACTCTTTTACAGTGAAGCCGAAAAAATGCAACCGCAATTTCTACTCCAAAAGTTTTTCTCGCACTTCCCGACTGTGGAATTCCCTTCCGCATGACTGCTTCACCGACGGCTACAATAACCAGGAGTTTGAATGTAAGGTCATTAGACACCTCCTAACACACTAACTCGCTCCCATTCTTTCAAACACTTCCCATCTGTCCAACCCTCATCCTCGGTATCCTTACCCATCTGTCACCTTCCTTCTGACATTTCCTACACCTAACCACTCCTCCTCTTTACCTTCCCCTATGTAGCCCCATGCGCAATAGTGGCAATGGAATGCCTTGCTTGGGATGAAATGATTAAAAAAATATACCATGGTGCCCTTTTTTACCTTAAGTTCCTGACTCGAAAATGTAAATACAATATAAACCAACCGAAACAGAACTACTACTACTACTACTACTACTACTACCAACAATTATAATATTACTACTAATACTGGTACTACTTATAATAATGATGACTGCAGACTCGTTCAAGATTGATTTTTTTAAATGAAATCAAAAGAAGTAAAAATATGACCGACATTGTAGGCTAGTGATAAATGACATCATTTATTCTGTAAAGATTCTTCTTTCTGATAGATATTGCAGCCCTAACGAAAAAAAAATGATTAAGCAGTTCAATAAATACAAACACTATGAGACTATATTGTTATTGGAGTTTTGGAAATTATATAAAAAAGAAACAAATGAATATGCGAATCAAATTTCTGACAAGCTAAAAAATATGTGAATTACAAAATATCATATTTAACGGATGTTGCGTCGGTTTCTCTCCGTGCAGTGATTAAAATTATGTATCATCTTTATTCCTTGTATATAGGGCATCTCATTTTATTTCGTCTTCTGATAATAAAAAGTGTCTCTTGAATATTCTGTCTGAGACTTGGGATAGACTCATACTACACAAAATAAGAGTAAAACAAAATATCATTATAATAATCCTGCTTATTGAAAAGCCTCTTCTGGCGATTCTGTCTTTAAGAACTCAGGTGAACCATCTGGTACCTTCAACTACTGGTCTATTAACGTCTACGAATTTTAGCGTAGTTCTAGATTATCTAATCAACTCTGAATTGGTTAAGTATTTAACGTCATAGTATCTTCTTTTAAGATAAGTAATATGGCTTTCAATTCTCTATGTCAACTACCGACAGTTATTGTTGGAAAAAGTCTATGAAGCTTTAGATGGTGAAGCTCTGACTGATGCTTTGGATATCTCTAAGGCATTCGACAATATTGGTTTCTTCACAAGTTGAAAGTTTATGGTATTTATGGATGAATCTTTAAGCTGATTCAGTCATTCTTATCGAATCGCAAAATAGAGGTTGTCATTAATAGATACTGTTCTGGATCTTTTTGCATTAATGCAAGCGTCTTCCAGAGCTCTAGCCTTGGACCTATGTTTTTTCATAATTTTCGTCAACTAAGTTCCTAATGGTATCAGTTCTCATCTAGGTGTCTGATAACACACCCATTATTTTTTTATCTAATAGTACGTTTGAACAGTTTTATCATTTCAAATTAGCAGCTGATCTAAAAACAAAATAAAAAGAAAAAAAATCTACTTTCTGGGGCTAGAAAAGTTTTCATGATTTTAACGCTTCCAAAAGAAAACTGCTCTATTATAATCGTTTGAAAAAGAAAACTTTTTTAACCTCGAAAGATACTGGGCGATCATGTCTCCAAGAGACATGACTGACTGGGCAGAAGATTATCCCGCAGTAGCTTGCCATTGCTTTCTGTGGTAGACTGGTTGCCAACCAAGGCTATAGAACCCAATATGTCCCATTATTTAACCCATAACTGAATGGAAGAGACGGATTAATACTTTTGCCAAGGGTATTTTTGCGTAAATGAATGCAAGGAATTCAACTGGAATTCGAAATTGGCTCCCCGATTTGTCGTTCCGAGTCGATATTTAAATTTTAATATTTTTAACACTTTTTCAAACACTTGAAATATTAGATTTTAAAATTTTAGAAATTTAACAAGTAGCATCAATCTTATTGGCAATATTGTTATCGTTTTGTTGGCTTTTCATTCCTCAAATTTTTTAACCTACCTATTAAATCTGCCTTTCTTTCCCTTCCTCTCTCTCTCTCTCTCTCTCTCTCTCTATATATATATATATATATATATATATATATATATATATATATATATGGTGTGGCAGAAATAGATTCTACATGTGACTCTTATAAATATAACCCATATAATTGTAAAACATCAGTTAGAAAAAAGCACTATTACCGTTATTCTCATACCATTATGTCGCAAGTATTTTTGGGATGTATATTTGTGAGGCATTTTATATATATATATATATATATATATATATATATATATATTGTTAATCATTTCACCCCGAGCAAGGCAGAAATGCCACTGATGAGCTGGGGGCTACATAACTGTAAAACAATTAATTAGAAAAGCGTGAAGAGTACAAACTTGTTAGAAAGGAGCAATAGAAAACTGAGAATGTAGGTGCGATGAGAGATACATAGGTGGAGAGAAAGGGAAGGATATAGGGGAAGAGAGAGCTAGAGTCCAATGGTTAATAGATGAATATTGACTTTGCATTTAAATTTCTGGAGGTTGTAGTCGTCAGGAAAGCAAGAATACGGGAGTGAGTTCCACAGGCAGGAAGTGCGGGAGAAGAAGCTGCAGGAGTAGAATTGTCGTCTGCATTTGACTAACCTGACTGAATGGGTGGGACCCAGTTGCCAGTCTGGTTGCACGAGTAAACACCTGTTGAGGAGGCACCAGTGACTTAAGTTCGTCCGAGCAGAAGCCATGAAAGTATTTATAGAACAGAGGGAGGCCACATTTCGACGGTGGGGAAGTGGCTGCAATCGATCCGCCAGATCAGTACCTATCACATTACAGACTCTCCTTTGGAGCCTGTCGAGAACACTGAGGAGAACGGCAGGGGCGCCTGACCATAAATGGCAGCAGTACTCCATGCACGGACGGATGGTTGACTTGTATATATGCAGGATGGATTCAGTTGGAAAAAACATCCTGGATCGACATAGTGACCCAACCTTCTTAGCAGTAGATTTTTCTATGGATTCAATATAGTGGTTCCATTTGAGGTTTGAGGACAGGGTAAGTCCGAGGAGGCGTAGTGTATTACTCTCCGGGAGAATCACCTGGTCCATGCTTATGGGAGGCAGGAGAGTTTGCTTGTAATGGTTGACAGACAAGAGCTTGGTCTTAGAGGAATTGAAGTTGACAAGCCACTTCTTGCCCCAGTTCACCACAGAGTGTAGATCCCGCTCAAGGTCAGCAGCGAGATTATGTCTGTCCGCCACGACAGGTTTCTTACTAGTGCGGGAGTATATTGTGGTGTCGTCTGCGTAGATGCCTACTTGGGAACTGATCTCATCTGGGAGGTCGTTGATGAAAATAAGGAAGAGCGTCGGGCCCAGGATAGAGCCCTGTGGGACACCAGAATTCGTGCTGTAGGATGAAGCGGCATGCGCATTCAAAACGACCTTCATTTTGCGGTTATTTAAAAAAGACTGGATTACGTCAAGCAGGCGACCGATAATGCCGTAACCCCGTAGCTTGCGTAGGAGGCCAGAGTGCCAAACCCTGTCAAACGCCTTGGAGATGTCCAGAGCAACCGTGCGAGCCTCGTCAGACTCATCAAGGGCCTGGAGCATGTAATCCGTTACGGTTGTTAGCAAGTCGGCCGTGGACCTGGCAAAGCGGAAGCAGTATTGCCTGTCAGAGAAGAGTTTGTGGGTAGTAAGATGTTAGACTATTTCAGCATTGATTATGGCCTTGAATACTTTCCCGAATATCGGTAGAAGACTGATAGGACGATAGTTGGATGGATCCGAGGGTTCACCACAATTCTTAAATACAGGAACGACTGAGGAGAACTTTCAGCATGCAGGAAAGCAGGAAGCAGAAAGACAGTAGTTAAATAGTTTAGAGAGGACAGGGGAAAGTTCAGAAGCACATCTCTTAAGGACTATCACCTGGATTCCATCGTTTCCACTCGCCTTATGGGGGTCGAGTTTTGAGATTACTCGGGATACTACTGTCGTCGTGCAGTTTGGCCTCAGTTCTAATAAAGAAGTCGGGTGGGTGTTCTCCAGATGAGTCAAATGTAGAGTTGGATGAGAATCTGCGGGCTAAGCATTCAGCTTTGTCCGCAGATTACGCGAGAACCTCAAATTCATGGATTAAAGGAGGTATTGAGGATTTGCTATTGTTCAGCACTCGTTTGCAGATCCTCCAATAGTCTTTGGAGCCGAACTTGCTGTCAGCTATGCGCTGTCACATTCTCTCAGCAAACAACCGTTTGGCGTCATTGCGAGCAGACGTGAACAGGCGCCTATTGTGGTTAGATGACTGTCTCCGGAATAGACGGAAGTAATGGTTCCTGTGGGCAATGTCGGCTGAGCAGGCAGGAGAGAACCACGAAGAGGAATGAGGTTTTAGGCAATACTTCCTGGTCGGTATGAAGGCATCAATGTCAGCTTTCACTCATGACGAGACCTCAGAGGCACAGTCATCAGCTTATAGATCGAACACTTTTCCCCAAGGGACGTCGCAGGGTAAATCGCGAAAGGCATACCAGTCAGCTTTTTGGTATAGGTAGGAGGTCCTATAGGTAGGGGGATCCTGAGGGGGAGTGAGAGTGGAAAGAAATACTGAGAGAGACTACAGCGTGGTCGGAGTGTCCGAGAGGGCAAAGCTGTGAGAATTGACAGGCATCAGGGGCAGAGGTGAAACATATATCTAGCAGTGAGGAATGACCCGAGGGAGTGCTTGGGAAGCGAGTGGGGAAGTCCACCACTTGCGTAAGGGATTGGGAAATAGCGAAGTTCATGGCGTGAATGCCCGCTGGATCAGTAACAGCGTTTTCAAGCCACTCAGAGTGATGGGCGTTGAGGTCTCCGAATACAAATATGCGGGCGAATGGGTGATAGGAAATAGCCTTATCTATGTCGTCAGCAATGCTATCTAGTAGGGAGCAGTCAGGAGAGGAGGGAGAACGGTAAATAAAGAATAGGTAACTAACCGAACTGAGGAGAGACAGGCGGAGACGTAGATTCGAGTGAAGTCACCCTAACTATGGGGAGGTGTTCGCTGATGCGTATGTGTTTTATGTGTCACACTTCATAGAGAATTTGGGTACTATATTCGGATCATAGGCATTAACACTTTGGTACATGAACGTAATTCTCGAGCCATAAGTTAATAATCCCAACATTTTCACAGGTACTATGTTAATATTAATAATAATATTAATATTAATTAATAATAATAATAATAATAATAGTACTATGTTAGTATTAATAATAATAATAGTATGTTGATAATAATAATAATAGTAATAATAATAATAATAATAATAATAATAATAATAATAATAATCAAGAGTTGTGCCAGTGATAGTAGGTGCACTTGGAATGATAAAAAATGGAACAAAACAACACATTGAAAGAATCCCTGGAAACCCCAGCTTAAGAGATATACAAAAAATTGTCTTATTAAGTACAGCCCACACACTAAGGAAAACTTTATCTATGTAATGCTGGAGATGATAGGGAAGATAGAAAAACATGAAATGGAGCCATAACAACACGCCACTACCTGCCTTAGGTCTCCCCGCAGACTTGGTTGGTAGTGAGACCAAAGCAGAAATCGAAATATGATGAAAAATGACATAATAATAATAATAGCAAGATTTACGTTTAGTAGATTCTTTAGAAAACCAAAACAGTTTTTGCAAAATTCAGGTAAAAACATGCATAATAACATCGATCCAAAATACAGGTTCTGTGACAAATATAAAAAAACTATGGACCATCTAATCTCAGGATGTTTTGTACTTGGGCCGAATGAATTTAAAAATTGTCCCGATAGAGTGGGGCAATATTTATACTGGGCAATTTGCGTATACTTTAGAAAAGATGTTACCAAACACAGGTATGAACAACCGCCCATTACGGGTTACAAAAATAAAAGACATCACAAATTCTATGGGTTTGCACAATCTTCAGAAGCAGGGAGATTGAAACAAACAGACCGGATATAATTGTCAAAAACTGAAAAAAATGCCTAGTAATTGATACGGCTAAAATCTGAAAATCTAAATGGAAAAAATGTTGAAATTGAAAACAAACATAGTACTAATCATAGTTGATACGTTTAGAATGATAAAGAAAGGAACACAGCAACACATTGAAAAAATCCCTAGAAAACCCAGCTTATGAGTAATACAAAAAGTTGTCTGTATAAGTACAGCCAACACACTTTGTGTAACGCTAGTGATGTTATGGGAGGTAGAAAAACAAATCATGAAATGTAACAATAAGAACACTACCTAGCTTAGGTCTTCTTACAGATTTGATCGGTATTGTTTCTATATCAGAAATCGAAATATAATAATAATAATAATAATAATAATAATAATAATAATAATAATACCACCACCACCAACAACAACAACAAGAAAAATAAAAATAAATACCGTTTTGATAAATGGAGCATGGCTTTCATGGTCTGTGAATTTAATTGTTTCGAAGTGTTAACCTGATCATATTTGGTTTTGAGAATTTATGATGATCAACAGTAAACATCCTAATCAATACTAAAGATTTCCTTGACAAGTTAATTCGGCATTTGTCTATATTTCTCTGATAAGTTAGTATTAGTACTATAGAAATTTTCCGAACTATTGTCTTCATCCTGGTTGCCATATGTACGAGGTTTCGGCCATTGTATGCTCCGGCCTTCTTCAGGTGCTAGTAATTTCGAACCGAACACTTTATTACGATCACTGGAGGCTACCGAACAAAGTAATGAAACTTACTGCGAGAAAATTTCCTGCTTAGTCAGTTATGTCACGAAAAAAGACATAATCGCTAAATTGTGTATCATGTATAGTACTTAACTGACTGATGATTATTATTGCTCGTTCAGGAAAAATTATCTGTATTTCCCGTTAGTTATCCAGAAACTACTTGATTTTATCACGCTCTCCAGACAAACGCTTCCGATAATCAAAGGACATATACTGTGGCATTTCTCTATCACAAGCTTATTTGTATTTAAGGTGTTTAAAGCAGTTATTCTCCGTGTTTCAAGCAGTCGATCTTGGTATTTTACTCTTGTAACTCCCCACTCTCACTAAAATGAGTTCAATTCTTCTATCTGTCATGTCCCTTTCACGGCCCTCCACTTCTTCCATCCGCTTTCTCCTGTTACCCCACCGAAACACCGCTCTGCCACCTACTTGCTCAGGCCCGTCCTGTATGTTATCAGCTATTTTGCACTGTCTCTCTTTCCCTCTATCTGACTCGTAAGTATCAGATTCTCCAAGCTCTCTTTCATCATTACATTTCCCAGTCTTTTTCCGTTGCTCGGTATTAATTTCCTTTTCATTTCCATCCTTTCCAAAACGTCATCATTGCTCACATGTTCAATTTATGGTATCTGCAGCCTCCTTCTGTAGAACCACAATTCAGTTGCTTCAAATTTTTTCTTCATTTTTTATGAGATTGTCCAGCATTTACTTCCATATTTAAGAACAAACATCACATAGAAATCCAGTACTCACTTCTTTGTTTCTAGTGAAATTTTCCTGTCTCTTAATACTCACTTCAGCTTTTGGAATGCGTCCTTCGCCATGGCAATTCGCCTTTTAGATCTAAGTATCACACTTTCCGTCTTCTGTTAGAACATTTCCTAGGTATTTAAATTTTTGTACCTGCTTGATTTTAGCATCTCAAACCTGTTTTTTGATTTGGGTTCCTCTGTTTGCTGACGACCATGCATTTGGTTTTCTTGTAGTTTAATTGTAATCCTTCCTTCCATCTTCCTTCAGCTACATTCTTCAAGAGGTTTTGAAGTTTACTTTCCGCTATCAGCACTGTATCATCTCTGTATCTTATGTTGTTCAATTCGTGGCCGCCGAGGTTGAATTTCGGCTTAACTTCTAGGATTTTCATAATTGTCTCGCGGCACAAGTTGAATAAATTTGGGGAAAATACACATGCTTGTCTTACGTCCCTTCTATCTTTGTATATCTGCTGAATTCGTTTCCTGTCCATATGCAGGCGGTTTGCTGCCAGTAGGGATTCTTGATTTCTCTAATGTCTTTCCTAAATATGTTGAGGTTGCTGAGCATTTCTATCAATCCTTTGTGCCGTACTTTGTCGAATGCCTTTGCATAATCTATAAAACATATATACACATCTTTTTTCATTTGCATTGCCCTTTCTGATAGCATCCTAAGCATGAATATTGCATTCCTTGTTCAAGTGTCTTTGACAAAACCTCACTGTTCTTGTCCTATTTCTGGTTTGATTCTGCTTCACGCTCTATTCATCAGGGTTCGTTTTTTTATGTGGCTCATTAAACTGATTGTTCGTTGGAGTGCGGATTCGTTTGCACCTGGCTTCTTGCACTCCAACGAACAATCAGTTAGGATATGAAAATTGATCTGGTATTACACCACTGTTGTATATTTCATTAATTATTTCTATAGTTTTCTCTGTGCCGGAATCATCTAAGGCTGTCAGTATCTTTATTACAATGGTCTCTGGCGATTACAGCTTCTAATTCGAATTTTAATATTTCCCGTCCGTCAGCATATTTATTGTTGGTTGCTCTCTCTCTCTTGTAGAAAAGATCTTTTATATATACTCCCAATCACTGGAGTATTTCTTCTTTCTCTAATATGATCGTTCTATCCTTGGATTTTACAAATCCTGTTGAGGAGCATATTTTTGTGTTCTCTTAGTTCCTTTATTTCTTTATGCATGTTTTCTTTATTAGTCTTGCTCAATCGTTCTATTTCTGCACACTTGTTGAACCATTCCTCATTAGTCTGTCTGTACTTGGTTCTTATTTCTTTGTTTAGTTTCTTGTGTTCTATTCATGTTTTGGCAAAGGTTTGTGTCTCCTTTGCATCATGTCAAGAAACTCTTCAGTAATCTACTGGTATTTTTTCTGCGTCTGAATACCTTTGGGACAATGTTGTTTGTCGATGTCACTAACGTTTCCTTTAGTATGTCCCATTTTGTGTTTCCATTTGCCATTTGTTCTACAAATTTGTTTCTCACACTATCAGTGAATTTTTTCTGTATGTTGCGGACATTCACGAGTGTGTTGTATTGCAGTCTGGGTATTGTACTAGGCTTCTTCATTCTCCGAAGTTTTACCCTTAGTTTGCAAATGACTGGGAGGTGGTCACTTGCACAGTCGGCACTTGTATAATTTTTGCATTGAACCACTGCATTCCCGAATTTCCTGTGTATCGTTACGTAATCGAGTTTGTTTTTCGTGTCACTTCCTGGGATTCCCCTTGCCCATAGTAATCTTGAGTGTGCTTTAAACCAGGTATTGGTTATTACCTGGTCATTTGCTGTACACCATTGAAAATAGGTTTCTCCTCCATGGTTGCGGATTCCTAATCTAAAGTTGCTAGTTGTCCTCCTTTCCATCTCCTTGCCTACCTTGGCATTGAAGTTTCCCATGATGTTTCTAATTTCTTGGGTCTTATATTGAGTCTTAGCATTCAATCACAGTAACATAAAATACACGACCCTGTTTTTACAATGAATAGGGACGCCATCAAAAGTTTAGATGGTGTACAGAAGAGAGCTTACTACACATCCTTATGGGACATGGCTGCTGAAAATGAGATGGGAAGAGAAGAGGCTCGAGTTTCTCCTAATAGTTTCTCGACTATATTTCAGAAAGTTCTTAACCCAATCATAGATTTAAAAATCAACCTTTATTAAGATTTTTAAAATTCTGGTGTCTAATCAAAGACGCTACCCATATTTTTATATTCTTTCGTAAAAAGATATTAAAATAACATCCATTGCAATCGCGTTCTAGGAAGGAATTTAAAATTGTTCGTTACTGTCTTTGCTAATGTAAGATTTGAAAGTGTCTCAGTTTTTCAAACATTAAACGGAAAATATTAATTTTCTTTTACTTAATCACAATATCAGGTAGCCTTTTCTTTTTGACATAACATCGAGATTCTAAAACTAGATGTTGTTAGGATTACAATAAGCGGGTGCGTAAGAGTCATTCACATGAAAATTAAAATTGGGCTGCAAAGTTGAAATTTCAGGTAGTCTGTGGCATTCACTTAGAAAAGGCTTTAACAATTTATCTTCCCTTAGATATGGGTTAAATACGTAGTTTGAATGCGTAGTTTGAATTAGACTATAAAAAGAACGATTTTGAATACAAACCCATGTGAAGAGAAGGCAAGGGAAATTCTTCTTATCTAGTATATCATGGTATTTCACAGTTAATACAGAAAATGAATCTGTGGCAAGCCATGACCATCCACCTTCTCATGAGACAAGGTCTGAAAATATAACAGGTAAATTTAACAGAAGGACTGAATTCAAAAGGATAATGAAGAAAGCAATAAATCGCATTCCTATCATTCAAGATGTCGTGGCAATGATCGCCTTCCTTGGAGTAAATTGTTTTAAAAAACTCACAGAAATTTGTAGAGAACCATGATCGTTCTCGGTTTTAAAGGGACTGTATGTGCGTTGTGGTACAGTGGATATCGGCTCGGAACGAGAAACCGGGGAGACGAGTTCGAATTCCAGCTAAATCCATTGTATTCACTTACTCGCAAATACCCTTGGGAAAGGTATTAATCCGTCTCTTCCTTCCAGTTATGGGTTAAATAGCAGAACAGATTGGGTTCTATAGCCTTGGTCGGCAACCAGTCTACCGCAGAAATAAATGGCAACCTACTGCGGGATAATCTTCTGCCCAGTCAGTCATTTCTCTTTCGAGACATGATCGCCCAAGCGTGTATCACGTATGGCACTTAACTGACTGACTGAACATAATAGTTGGAATCATGATTAAAGCTTCTACTGGTCATAAAGTGGGGGATCGGTTTTCTATTATTATGAAGTAATAAACTGATCCCCCAGTAATTACTATGTAATAATATAATACATCTCTTCCCTCTCTAGCTATGAGTCAAATGAAAGGACAGATTGGGCTCTATAGCCTTGGTCGGCATCCAGTCTACCGCAGAAATAAATGGCAACTTACTGCGGGATAATCTTCTGCCCAGTCAGTCATGTCTCTTTCGAGACAGGATCGCCAAAGCGTGTATCACGTACGGCACTTAACTAACTGACTGACATTAAAAATATTAATTAATTCTAAGATAAGAAGAATTCTGAATTCAAAAAATAGGGAAGAAAATATAAAACAACTCCTCTATTAAACAAGATTTCATAATAATTCAT
The DNA here is from genome assembly GCA_037127315.1 of Ascarosepion bandense. Lineage (NCBI taxonomy): Eukaryota > Metazoa > Mollusca > Cephalopoda > Sepiida > Sepiidae > Ascarosepion > Ascarosepion bandense. The sequence goes on along the minus strand of JBBBDQ010000807.1, from coordinate 1,286,615 downwards.
AGATAATAAAGAAATATATATGCAGAGAGACATAATTGTCCACGTTCTGATAAGACACGACAAAAATAACAGCTAATTCTACGAGAAAGTATATCCTAAACTGAAAATGATTTTTTTAAAAATAATATCACCCCGAGCAAGGCGGTAACGCCACTGATGTGCAGGGGCTACGTAAGAGTGACAAGATTGGAGAAGAGAAAACCGGAAACCACATCCTAAGCAGGGAACAAGAGATGAGCCTCTTGACCTGTTCAGTAGACATGGGTGGAGTGTGAACCGGGCGATAGTTTAGTCTATCTACTCCAATTGAAAAAAAATGTAAAGGAGTGAAACGATTGGAAAAAAAGAAAATCGAAAACCACATCCTAAGCAGGAAACAAGGGATAAGCCTCTTCACCTGTTCAATAGACGTGGGTGGAGTGTGAACCGGGCGATAGTTTAGTCTATCTAAGAACCGGGCGATAGTTTGGTTTATCTAATAGAAAGAAACAGAAAACTACTTCACTGCCGTTTAAGAAGTCATGACAATTCACAGATAATAACGAAAAGGAATCTGTGGAGAGTCATCATCGTCTAAGTTCTGAAAGCATATTCATAAAAACAAAGACTCCATCATGGATAAACATCCAACAGAACTAGTGCCAGACAAATTTAACATTGAATAATGGAGAGAAAATCAGAAGTGATCCTGAATGAACGTATGTTCAATAATCGAAGAGTCTTCAATTCAAGTAAAAGAATAAAAGTAAAAGAAGACATGATCAACATATTGCTCTCAAATCCATCACATTATAAACCACACTTTCTTTTTCAATCCTTTATTGCTTCCACACGTTTCCTCTAATGACACTGGGATTTTTCTTTTTAATGGTTTTCTTTCATTTCTTACATTTTTCTTTTTTCTTTGTCTATTTCCTTCTTGTCAGAAAACGTCCGAAAAACCGCTGACAAACAACACAGCAACATTTACTGTCCAGAAACGTCTACCAATTAACTGACTACTTCTTTGTGGACCCATCAGAAGGGTGGGTCGATATCAAGCTGTGTTCTATGCCTATTCGCGCCAACTTCCACCTTCTGGAAATATCGTCAAGAGAGAAAGAGAAAGAAAGAGGAACCGGGCACCAGCTGCGACCATCCCATCGGTTTGTGCGCCTCGGCACGAAGAAACTAGCTCTCAATTTCGCTTACCTTCCTCAGATAGGCACACGTTATTGGCGTGTTGGTTGCTAGGAAACTAGACAATTTGTTCGTGACTGACAGAACTACTTGAAATTTTGGCGACATTTTGATACTACCTTTGAGTCCTAATATTTCGCGTATCATTTTATTCATTAAAACAAGAAAGTAATTCAAAGTAGAATGCGCCATTTTTGTAATCTGAAGGTTTCGTGTTCAATCCTTAACAGCATTTTTGGCTCATATAAAACTTAGTAGATTGCCGATAACAAATTAAAAAAAATGATGTTCTTGTTTATAAAATATTTTTATCGGTCCAAAAATTATTACAAGTAATATCATTATCATTTTTTGTTGTAGCTTTGTCTTTTCAACATTTTGAATGGTCAGTCAGTTAAGTGCCATACGTGATACACGCTTGGGTGATCATGTCTCGAAAGAGACATGACTGACTGGGCAGAAGATTATCCCGCAGATTATCCCGCAGATTATCTGCGGTAGACTGGTTGCCGACCAAGGCTAGAGAACCCAATCTGTCCTGTTATTTAACCCATAACTGGAAGGAAGAGACGGATTAATACCTTTCCCAAGGGTATTTGCGCGTAAGTAAATGCAATGAATTCGACTGGAATTCGAACTCGGCTCCCCGATTTCTCGTTCCGAGCCGATATCCACTGCACCACAACGCACATAAACTTTCCAATTATCTTTTCACAAATGTATCTTGCATCACGAAATATTCAGTATTTAAAAGAATTTTTCTCAAAGTTCCTCTTTAATTGCTTATGCAAAATGAAATGATTCATAAGACGTGGTGATAAAAATACTAGTAACCCTTGTTTAATTTTTATATTTTTCAATATTTGTTCCTAATTTCCTAATTTTAAAAACAGTTAAATCAACCTGATGAATTAATAGACGTTTCGGTTTCTACTTCAAACAATAAAATTATAGAAAATAGCCGCAATAAATACTGATGAAAACTCTGATGTAATCCAAAGTTTACGGCTGTAAGTGTGAATAATTACACAACCTTAATTTACTACGATTTTTGTTTCTATGTATTGTATGTATCCTTTCAGGACATTTCCGATCATTGTTCTGAACAACTTTCTTTTTTTTTTTTTGTAGCTCTTAATAAATGTTGTCTTTTCACTTTTATTTCTATCTTCCCCCACCTCTCTCTCTCTTTTTCCTAATCCCAGTTCTGACAGCAATTTTCACAAGCTTTTACACAAATTTTGTATTTTTGTTATTTCTCCTAAATTTTGCTCCAACATCCATTTACTCAAGCTCACTAGGTTGTTCATTCATTGTTTTCATTTGCTCTTCTTGTCTTAAATCTATACTGTAAGCATCAAAATTTCCAAATCCTATTTCCTCACTATGTCCCCTTGATATTTCAACTGTTTGTTTCTGATGTTAAGTAGAAGTCTCATTTTTCTTCTTCTTCTTCTTCTTCTTCTTCTTCTTCTTCTTCTTTGTGCCATGTCCCTTCAGGACGTAGGCGATCATGGCCCTCCACATCTCCCTATCCCTTGTGGCCCTTAACATGTTTGTTCCTGTTACTCCTGGTAACCTCCGTTCCGCCATCCACCCGACCAGGCCCTGCAAATATGTTATCCGCTGCCTTCCTCTGTCTCTCTTTCCCTCTACCTGGCCAGTCAGTATCAGGTTCTCCAAGCTCTCCTTCCTCACTGCGTGTCCCAGGAACTTCAGTTGTCTCTTCCTGATGCTCGGTATTAATTTTTTTGTTGTTGCCATTCTTTCCAACACCTCATCGTTGCTTGCATGTTCAGTCCACGATATCCGCAGCATCCTTTTGTAGAACCACATTTCCGCTGCTTCCAGTTTTGTCCTCATTTTCGATGATATTGTCCAGCACTCACTGCCGTATTGAAGAACTGACATCACATAGCAATCCAGCACTCTTTTCTTTGTTTCTAGCCAGGAGTTAGCGATCATATCTCTCAACAAAATTCTGTCCTTGTCAGTTCTTAAATTTTTTTGTCTTTCTTATCTATCCTAAGCATTGTTCTTGTAAACATTTTCTCTAAAACTTCATCTTTGCTCACATTTCATTTATTGGTATGCGCCGAATCCTATCTGTCAAACCAAATTTCTGTTACATTAAGTCTTTTCTTAATCTGTGAGGAAATTGTTCACCACTCATTAACATACAGAAGGACTGATATTAAGTCAGCACCTTTTTCTTTTTATATGCCTATATAAATAAATAAGTTTATTCGAAAAAGAAATACCAGCAAAAATGATAATCTAATATTATGCTAGGAAAATTCATTTAAATTTAAGTTCTATCTAAAAACTATCTATCTATAAGTGTAAACGCATTTCTTCTAACATTCCATATATATTAAATTAAATTAAATTAATGCCAAAATACTATGTTTAGAACGGCTCATGATTAAACATAATAGACACTCATTGTCTGTTATATTTAACAATATATGTTTAGAAACTATCTATCTATCTATCTATCTATCTATCTATCTATCTATCTATCTATCTATCTATCTATCCCAGTCTGTTCATATCTATCTATCTATCTATCTATCTATCTATCTATCTATCTATCTATCTATCTATCTCAGTCTATTCATATCTATCTATCTATCTATCTATCTATCTATCTATCTATCTATCTATCTCAGTCTATTCATATCTATCATATCTATCTATCTATCTATCTATCTATCTATCTATCTATCTATCTATCTATCTATCTCGTCTGTTCATATCTATCTATCTATCTATCTATCTATCTATCTCATCTATCTATCTATCTATCTCAGTCTGTTCATATCTATCTATCTATCTATCTATCTATCTATCTATCTATGTCTATTCATCACTATCTATCTATCTATCTATCTATCTATCTATCTATCTATCTATCTATCTATCTATCTATCTCTAACTACCCAGGTACATTTGTGTTTCATCACTTGTGATTTATTGATTACACTTCTTAAATTAAAGTGATTATTAATTTAAAATAGGCCAGAACACTTAAACCACCAGTTACTAGGGTAATGATAAAAGTAATAATAATTTTTTCTTTATAAGGAAACATTCTGTATACATTTACTGTACAGCCGTTGCTGTTATCGTTTGAAATTTATAAAATCTTTCTCAATTTTCCAGAAAAGTACGTTTCTTAGGTCAAATGCTTGTCATCGCTCTTACCCGTACTGGGGGGTGTTTTCTTTTTCTTTGAAACAGTGTGGAAAGTTCACTTCTTGATTATGTCATTATTTTCTCTTCGAGGTTTTTTTTAATCATTTCGTCCCAAGAAAGGCATTTTTACTGCCACTGATGCATAGGGAGTTACATAGAAGGAAGGTAACGAGAAAGAGGAGTAGGTTATAGGGGTTGTCAGGAAGAGGGTCATAAAAAGGCGATAATACTCTTGTGATGGATGTGGAGTGGATGAAGAAAAGAGCTTGAGAGAAATTCAGTGAGATAGGAGATGACTATTGACATTACATTCAAATTCCTGGAGACTGTAGAAGAAAGTATACGGAAGGGAATTCCACAGGCGAGAAGTGCGAGAAAAAGTTGATAGAGTAGAAATTGCAGTTACATTTTATTGATTTCACTGTAAAAGGGTAGGACCTAGTTGCTAGTCTAATAGCTCGAGTAAATTAATACATAGTTCATCGGAGCAGAAGCCATGAAAGTATTTGTAGAAGAGACACAGGGAGGCCACATTACGTCGGTGAGAGAACGACTGCAGCCGAGTTGCTAAGTCGGGATCGATCACATTACAAATTCTTCGCTGGATTTTGTCAAGAACCCCGAGGTGAATAGTAGCCGCACCCGACCAGATGTGGCAGCAGTACATGTGATATGCCTTTTATCTGTTGAAAGACTTCATGTGATGTGGTTTCAGATATTCTATACAGTTTTGTATAATTCCGTAGCGCCAGTTTACAATGGTTTTAACACAAGATCTAAAGATTATCATCTAATCAACGATATTGCACCCTAGTATCATCTTCTCGTGCCACCAGATTATCAACAAGGCCCCACCCATTTACAGTTAGATCAACCAAACGCAGGCGACAATTCTACACCATCAGCTTCTTTTTTCGCGCTTCCAGCCTGTAGAACTCACTTCCATATAATTGCTTTTCTGACGGCGACATCCTCCAGAAATTTAAATGCAAAGTCAATTCTCATCTCTTATCCACTTAAGTCCAGCACACTCTACATCACCCCGTGTATCTTGTTCATTTCCTTTCTATCTAACTCCGCAACTGTCTTCATTCCTGTGTTCACATCATTCTCCTCTCCTTTCTCTTTCACTCTCTGTAGATGGTTCGTCTTTGTCTTCATTCTCTTCCTGTGTAAAACTTTAACTCTCTTATGTAGTCCCCTGCACATCAGTGGCGGTACCGCCTTGTTTGAGATGAAATGATTAAAAACATATTATCAAGAATTTACCATATTGGCATATCGACTATGGTGAGACTCAAACCTGGATCTCATAATCGAAACACTGACGTTCTATCAACTCTACCACTCATCAAGTAATTCATTTACATAAAAAAAGTTTAATATAATGTATTTATATAAATTTATAAACGCGATTCGATGAGGTGTTATCTACGATTGTGTTTGAATGTATGATTTACACTGCCGTAATTATTAAGCTACCCCAGTTTTTGTTTTAAATGATGTATTTCACACTAGTTTTAGTATTTAATAGAAAGTGGATAATTCTAAATGAAAATAAAATGGTTCTTTTGTTAATACTGAACAATAACATGTGCATCAAATGAACTATTTTGATGTCCAGTTTTTGTGTTCTCTTCCTCATGTTTGTTCTTATTAGCTGGCCAAAGCAAAGGCTTCATAGCTGCCTTGCAAAATTTTGCAAAGTAATAATAATAAAACTATTTTCATTTAGAATTATCCACTTGGCAATAAATGCTAAAAATCGTACGAAATACATAATTAAAAGAAAACTGTAATCGTCTAATAATTATGGCCAGTAGTGTAGCTCACTCTAGACTTGTTAGTCTAAAACTGATCTGTTTTGGTAGAACATGATGTGCTCTGACTGCTTGTAAATATTACCTTACCACCTTTTGCTCTGGTACATTAACTTTTTTGTACCAGTTGATACTCCATGGATGTGCGTTGTGGTGCATCGGATATCGGCTCGGAACGAGAAATCGGGGAGCCGAGTTCAAATTCCAGCTGGAAAAGGTATTAATCCGTCTATTTCTTCCAGTTATGCGTTAAATAACAGGACAGATTGGGTTCTATAGCTTTGGTCGGTAACCAGTCTACCGCAGAAAGAAGTGGCAAGCTACTGCGGGATAATCTTCTGCCCAGTCAGTCATGTCTCGAAAGAGACATGATCGCCCAAGCGTGTATCACGTATGGCACTTGACTGACTGATACCCCATAAACACAACAAGCATGTATAAATACTCACTGAAGAACTTATATAACGAAGAAAACGTATATAATACTAACCTAGTACATTGATCGTATTAATAACTTTAAACTATTTTAGAGTTTCTTTAAAATTGTATGTTTTATATTAATGTAGTATTTTAAAGCTTATAGCAGACAGTCGCAAAATGTCCAGTTTTCAACGAGAAAAATTCTAGAATCATTCCCCAGCTCGTCTTTGCGGCTTACATATATCCAGTCAAAAGACTGAGGCATGCAAATTAGCAATGGTTTTCAAAAAGTTAGAACCACGCATGCGCTTTGACTAAATTACAAATGGTGGTTTCGACAGAGCAGGCAAAATGTCGTGGTTATTAGAGTTTCTCGGTCTTATTTAACTACAAAGGTATCCTGAAATATAAAAATCGTGTCAAACTTTCTAGTACTGTCTTCTTTACAATGGTAGAATTTGGAAATAATTTTACTCAGTCCTTTATACTTCATGCAATTCCTATGAAAATGTCACAACATTAACTCACAAACAAAAAACAAACAAAAAATTGTTTATCATAGTCGTTTGTTTTATATCTACACAGAAAATATTTAACTAGTAAAATGTCTGCATTATAAAAATCCTAACTAGAAAAATTGAAAAAAAAAACTTATCTAGACCAGCTCTTAGATTTTCAAACTAAACTTAATATCTTGGAAAATTGTGTTCCGTAAATTAAAAATGAATCATTTATTATAAATTGGTTGAACGTTACTTTGAAACAATACAGTTAGAATATATTTAACAGGTAAAAAGTATGTATTATAAAAATTCGAATTAGAAAAATTGAAAAAAATATCTAGAACAGCTCTTAGATTCTCAAACTAAACTGAATCTCCTAGAAAATTATTCTCTGTAAGATTAAAAATGAATAATTTATTAAAAATTGGCTGGACGTTACTTTGAAACAATACAGATGGAAAATATATTTTTGGGATAAAACATTAGAACATTGACTGATTAATGAAAGTAACTTAAATTTAAAGAAAACGGTGGTCAATGAAAACCTGGAACAGTTCGCAATAAAAACGTATGCTTAATATGTAAGTGTGAACAGTTTGACATAATTAGAAAGATAAAAAAACAGATATAGATATGGCAGAATGAGATAGATAAATAGAAAGACAGAAAGACAGACAAGATTACAAACAGTGAGGGTGATAATGATAATAATAATTTCTTATAATGAAACAATTCGAATTCATTGACCGAGAAACCCGACTGAAATTTATAAAATCTTTATTTTACAACAATTATTAAGGAAAGCCAAGTCCAGTAGCTGTTATAGGTCTTACAAGTATTTTATATATCTACATATAACGAAGAAAAAATATAGAGCAGTAAGGAAACGACACTGGAAAGGGAAATTACGCACATAAAACATTCATTACGAATAGAAATCATGCGGTCAGCACAGTGCTTTCTAAACATACACGTGAAATTAGAAACAAAAATCAAATTACACGAACAACATAATGGAAAGTAAGGAAAACTGAACCAGGCTACAACAATAAATGCAAAAATTATAAATTTAGTCTGGGGGAGGAAATGGCTATAATAAACTTCCCAAACAAGCAAGAATTTAATGATAAAGCGATCAGGACTTATCTCAAAATACATTTTTGCAAGCTTACTTAAAATCGATAACAAAAACAAATATCTGGTACAATACCACCATGACAAATCTATGTACATGCAATCCAAAGTCAATACTTTAGACAAAGCCACTACTTTTAACTAAACAAATAAGAAAACCAAGCTCCAAAGAATATTAAAAATAAAAAACATAAATAAACAAAATAATAAACAAATTAATGAAGATAAGAAATATAAAAATAATAAATTATTCATAACAAGTGAATAAGTAATCAATAATAATGAGTATCAACTTAAGAAGCATTATAAAATAGTTAAGAATAACCGCATTCAGATTCAAAATTATTTCTATTCAATTGATTCTTAAACAATTTTAAGCACAACCGTTACCGCCCATCTAATAACTGTCAGGTCATACAATATCCGTAATGCATCACTGATAAACATATATAAACAGATGAGCCAAAACACAATAAACATGGCCTGAAGCTTTCGTTGAAGCATGAAACAGATTGTCACCGCTTTGTGTGTGAGTGTGTGTGTGTGAGTGTGTGTGTGAGTGTGTGTGTGTGTGTGTGGATGTTTTCCTCCCAACCTCAAAACACTCGCGATTATTTATCATCATTCATAGCTTGTACATCAGAGATTGATAATCTAGTGACAGAAACCAGACGTGATAATTGTAGACTGTCAGCCGTTGGTTCGTTGGCTGCTTTTGTTTAGCGGTATATAAACTCTTATGGATTATTTCCTGCCGAAATCTAAATATTTTATGCATAATTCTAGAGACTAGCATTGTTATATCAATGTGAAATTATCTAAGCATTAACGATCCCACCAGTGATTTTACACAAGTATACTGGATTCATATGCAGCACGCAGACACCCTCCCAGACACACAAATATATAGGGTGACTATATAAAATGGAAAGTTTGTATTGGCAGCCATGAGAAAGTGGGAGCACTGCGAAACAGTGGCCTCACGAAGTAAGCACTCTGCCATTTCAGTAACCATGGATCAAGATGAATCTCTAATGGATGTCAGATTAGGCCCATTTTCATCTCACAGGTTACGTGAATAAGCAGAACTACAGTTACTGGGTAGGCACAAATCCTCATGAAGTTCATGAGCGCCCTTTACACGCTAGTAATGTGACAGTATGGTGTGTTGTTACATTATATGCGATCATTGAACCTTTTTTTTTAATGAACAGGGGATCTCAGTCACTGTCACTGTGTCAACAGCAGATTTTAAGTATCCATTCGTACAGGAAGACGCGATCTACAGGACGTCATTTTTAAAAAATGAAAATTCCATCAGTCAGTTAAAGTGCCATACGTGATACACGCTTGGGCGATCATGTCTCGAAAGAGACATGACTGACTGGGCAGAAGATTATCCCGCAGTAGGTTGCCATTGCTTTCTGCGGTAGACCGGTTGCCGACCAAGGCTATAGAACCCAATCTGTCCTGCTATTTAACCCATAACTGGAAGGAAGAGACGGATTAATACCTTTCCCAAGGGTATTTGCGCGTAAGTGAATACAATGGATTCAACTGGAATTCGAACTCGGCTCCCCGGTTTCATGTTTTAAGGTTTCTCTTTGAATAAAATATTTTCTTCCATACTCTTGATTTTATTGGCTTGTCAAAAAGTTCCCGTTTTTTTTGTGTATTACCCTGTATATATATGTATATGTGTGTGTGTGTGTGTGTGTGTGTGTGTGTGTGTGTGTGTGTGTGTGTGAATTGGGATAAGCTATGTATTAGAATCTTATTTAAATTTAATCAGATTTGAAATATAGAGGCAGCAAAATAATTAATTAATACGACCCTAATAGAAAAATACCGTAATTTGTCATGTAAAAATGCTTGGAATCCTATTTTCATATCAATAAACACGTACCAAACGCACTTCATTATATCACTAATGTTTTACAAAAGCCATATTTAGAACATCTTCAAATCATTGTGGGTGACAAATTATTTCTATTCTATAACCTCTTACAGGCGGGATGTGGCGAAGTTGTTTATCGATACTCCCATGGAAAGTTCTTCAACTACATTCCTTTGTTCAGCATGGTGGGTCGTAGCCTTCACGGCTAGAATCCGCCATAATACTTACATTGTAGCAAACCATGAATGCTCTTCCTGTATTTCATGGATGAGAAAGAAGTTCCATTCCAACAGCTTTTTCCTGCGAGCTACTGATCTGTGGAAAAGATATTCAAGAGGATGTTTCATCAATCACTTCAATCTTAAACTGCTCAAGTCTAGATTTAACAGTTATCTTCCCATTTTATCCACATAAATTCTCCCTTAATGAAACCCTCTATATTGAAAGACCCAGAGCATTATATAGGGTTAATCTTGTAGTGAAATGTCTAACTTAAGTCTAACTACAACCACACTTCTTTCACTCCTAAAAAAAAACATCTCCCTGTCAAAAAACGGACTCTACAAAACAGTAATAAAAACAGTTACATAAGCGCACGCACATTATCAATCTAATTCTGTATAAGCCATCTAGAATTCAGTTAAGTGCCGTATGTGATATACGCTTGGGTGATCATGTCTCGAAAAGTAAATGACTGACTATACAGAAAATTTTCCCGCTGTAGGTTGCCATTAGCTTTTGCGGTAGACTAGTTGGCAACCAAAGCTATAAAATATAATTTGTCCTGTTATTTAATCCATAACTGGGTGGAAAAGCGACGGATTAATATCTTTTCCAGGTGTATTTGCGCGTAAGTGATACACCGAAATCAACTGGAATTCGAATTCAGCTCCCTGATCTCTCGTTCCCAGCCGATATCCACTGCACCACAATGCATATATATAATTACGATACATAAAAACATAAAAATTATGCAAAAGACGCCAAGACAAATACACGTGTCGTCTATTAACCAATGAAAAACAAACAACACAAAAATATAAAAAGTACCGGAATTTTATTTTTTCCTCAATATTTCATTTCTTATTAAACTTAAATGCGAAACATTTTAAATTTCTAAATATTTCCTATTCAGTCCTTATGCTATCATTAATCGAAAGACACTGGGCGATCATGTCTCCAAGAGTCATGACTGACTGGGCAGAAGATTATCCTTCAGTGGGTTGCCGTTACTTTATGCGGTAGACTATGGAACCCAATCTGTCCTATAATTTAACCCATAAATGGTGGGAAGAGACGGATTAATACCTTTCCCAAGGGTATTTGTGCGTAAGTGAATGCCATGAATTCAACTGAAATTCGAACTCGACTCCCTGAATTGTCGTTTCGAGTTGATATCCACTGCATCACAAAACTGAACTATATTTTTCTACATTTGCACAAGTTGAATAAATCCATTAAGAAAATAGATGTCCACATCAATGACATTTTCTAATATTTTGTTAAATATTTTTTTTGTTTGTTTGTTTTAATTTGTCATTTAAAATGTCGTCGGCGAAGCACAATTATGATTTTCCCAGGCGATAATAAATCCTAAATGGGTTATAGATTTATTTGAATTAAATTTTTGTACCAGTTAAATAAATCCGGTGAGAAAACATTTATATATACATCAATGAACTTTCCTAATATATTTTTAGTATTTTTTTAAAATTGACATTTGCAGTTCTATCAGCGTTGCTCAATCATGGTTTTGTCAGGCGATATTAAATCCGGATTAGACGCATAGATCTCTTTCAATATATTTTGTACATGTTCAATAAATTCAGTAAGAAAGCTGATATCTACATCAATGAACTTTTCTAATATTCTTTCTGTTATTTTCTATATTTTATTTACAGTGTCGTTGGCGTAATACAATTACTTTTTTTTTTTAGACGAAAATAAATACTAATTGGTCTTATCGATCTCTTTAAATTATCTTTTCGTAGCTGTTAAAAAAATCCGGCAAGGAAAATTTACACTATTCAGACTGTTGCCGTCATGTTTATTGCATGTTACAACGTTTCGGCCGTTGTACGGTCCGACTTTCCTCAGTTACTAAGAATTTTAAATCGAACCCTTTATATCGATCACTGGATATATAATTCCTATTCCATGTCCGATGCCGCTTCTAGATGTCAAGTAGTTATCTCAAAGAGAGATAACTCAATTTTCTAAGTTATTTGTTCACCACTGCTGTAGCCAGGTATTGAACTTACGACTCTTTCGGTCAAATCACTGGAACTAGCCATTTGATATAGATGTTGCTTAGTTATATAGGTCATAGCAAATTATGGATATATCTGGGGTTAATAAATCCCGGTTCCTCTTATAGATGTCTTTTAAATTATCTTTTTGTTCAAGTTATATAAATCTGCTAAGAAAACTGATGTCTACATAAATGAACTTCCTAATATTTCTTCAGATATTTTTTAATTTTCTGTTACAATCTTCAGATTAGAGAATTATGTTTTTTTACAAGCAATAATAAATACATTATTTGTCTTACATACCTCTTTAAATTATCTTTCAGTAAACGCAAAAATAAATCTGCTAAGAAAACAGATATCCACATCAATGAACTTTTTAAATATTCTCCCAATTTCTTCTTCTATATTTTAATTTACAGTTTAGTCGGCGTAGCGAATTATGTTTTCCTCAGTCGATAAAAAAACTGAATAGTCATACAGATCTATCTGAATTACATTTCTGCATCAGTTGTATAAATCCGGAAAGAAAATTAACTTTTCTAATATATTTTCATTTATTTTTAATTTTTCATTTACATTGTCGTCTGCATATCAAATTCTGGTTTTATCAGGCGACAATAAATCCTGATTCGGATAAGAGATCTCTCTGAATTATCTTTTTGTACCAGTTAAATAAATCTAGTATGAAATCTACAGTTTACATCAAAGACCTTGTGTAATATTCTTTCAGATGTCTTGTTTTTAATTTGATATTAACAAATTCGCTCATCGGAGTGAATTATGGTTTTCTCAGGTGTTAATACACCCTGATAAGTCTTATTGATTTCTTTGAATTATTTTTTGTACCCGACTAATTTGTCATTTACTGTACCATCGCTGTAACACATTATGGTATTCTCAGGTGAGAATAAATCCTGATTACATATATATAGGTTTTATTAAATTATCATTTTACACCAGTTCAATAAACCCGGTAAGAAAACATGTCTTCATAAATGACATTTTCTAATATTCTTTCAGTTATTTTTAATTTGTTATTTGCAGTGTCGTCGGTGTAGCACAATTCAGTTAAGTGCCATACGTGAAACACGCTTGGGTGATCATGTCTCTTTCGAGACATGACTGACTGGGCAGAAGATTATCCCGCAGTAGGTTGCCATTGCTTTCTGCGGTAGACTGGTTGCCAGCCAAGGCTATAGAACTCAATCTGACGTGTTATTTACCCCATAACTGGAAGGAAGAGACGGATTAATACCTTTCCCAAGGGTATTTGCGCGTAAGTGAATGCAATGAATTCAACTGGAATTTGAACTCGGCTCCCCAATTTCTCGTTCCGAGACGATATCCACTGCACCACGACGTACTTTTTTTATAAGGCGATAATGAATACTGATTAGAATAAAAGATGTCTTTGAATTATATTTTTGTAACAGTTGAATAAATACGGTAAGAAAACTGATATCTATCTCAGCGAACTTTTCTAATATCTTTTTAGTTATTTTTAATTTGTCATTTACTGCGTCGTCAGCGTAGAAAATGATGTTTGTTTAATCGATAATAAAACCTGATTAGTCTTGTTGAATTATCGTTTTGTAACAGTGATATAATTCCACTGAGAAGTCTGGTGTATACATCAATGAAATTTTTTAATATTCCTTCACGTTTTATTTTTTGTCATTTGAAATGTACTCATTGTAGTGAATTATGGATATCTCAGATGCGAATAAATCCCGATTCCTCATTTGCATTATCTTTTTGTTCCATTTATATAAATCCATAAGTAAACATATGTCTACCTCAATGATCATTCCAATAGTCCTTAGATATTTTATTAATTTTCAGTTACAGTGTACTCAGCGTAGAGGACTATGGTTTTTTCAAGCGATGATAAATCCATATTAGTTGTGTCGGTCTCTTTGAATTATCGTTTTGTCCCAGTTAAATAAAAGTGATGTCTACATCAATAACATTTTCAAATATTCTTTCATTCGTTTTTGTTTTTTTAATCTTTTATTTAGATTGTAGGCGAGGCGAATTACAGTTTTCACAGGGGATTAAAGATCATGACAAGTGGTATAGATCTCTTTGAATTATCTTTTTAAACCTGTTAAATAAATCCGATGAGAAAACTAAGGTCTACATAAATAAAATTTTCTAATAATCTTTTACATATTTTTGAATTTGTCATTAACAAATTAAAATTGCACTCTATGTAGTAAATTATGGTTTTCTCAAACGACAATAAATTATGCTTAGTCTTAAAAGATATTTTTCAATTATCTTAAATAAATTCAATTAATTAATTAAATACGGTGAGAAAGCTCATATCTATATAAATAAACTTTTCTAATATTTAATAATTATGAATCCTCAGGCGATAATAAATCTTTATTAGTCTTATAGATTTGTTTTAATATAGTTTTTAACAGTTAAATACATCCAGTAAAAAGCTTATGTCTAAATCAATGTTATTTTCTAATATTCGTTTATTTATTTTTTATTTGTGTTTTAAAGTGTCGTCGACGTAGCGATATATAGTTTTCTCTGACGATGATAAATCCTTATTTGTCTTATAAGTCTCTTTGAATTTTAAGTTGATGCCAGCTAAATGAAAGCGGTACGAAAATATGTCTACATCAATGACATTTTCAAAATGTAGTACAATTATTGATTTCTCAGGCAAAAATAAACACTGATTATGCTTATAGATCCCTTTGAATTATCTTTTTGTACCCGTTAAATAAATAAGTAATGATATATTTACATCAATGAAATTTTCTATCATTCTTTTACTTATGAACCAGTTAATTAAATCCAGTAATAAAAGTCATGTCTCCATTAATAACCTTTTCAAACATTCTTTTAGATGTATATATATTTTAATTTGTCACCATCAAATGTCTGAAACTCTACTCATTTCGTGGAACCAATCAAATGGAGGCACTATCAGACTGTCCTCGGATATCCCTAAGAGAGAGTACCAGTATACCACTAGATAACCTGATGTAAATGCTGTCTGCACACAAACAGCACACTTTGGAATGGGGTCAAACATATATTGGCAGGATGAAGGTTTAGTAATGGGATAGCCATTATTTTCATAACTGGATAACATATACATAGACTACTTCAAATAGATGACATTAGAGTCTACAGAACTTAAGCTAACTCTATGACTGAGATACGTTGATGACGCCCTCATACTCTGGCCACACCAGGAAGAGGTCCAGATTACGACTTCATCATGTGAAAATAAGATCATCGATACAGTTCACAATGGAGAAACAGTGCAACAACAAACTAGCATTCATGAATATACTAATATCTCGAACTGAAAATGGGTTCAAATCATCCGTATATCACTAGCCAACATTCACCGGATAATACCTCAACTTCATCTCCCACCACCCATACAATGTACAGAAATGTCGTCCGCAGCTTGCAACATTGAGCAAAATCATAAGTGGCAACCCAGAGATATATGAACAAGAAATGGTCAGTACAAGCAGTACCTTACAATGTAACAACTACTCGGGGTACATGACAACAGCTCCAAGAACGTGGAAAGAAGGGTTCATGGATACAGTCAGTCAGTTAAGTGCCATACGTGATACATGCTTGGGCGATCATGTCTCGAAAGAAACATGACTGACTGGGCAGAATATTATCCCGCAGTAGGTTGCCATTGCTTTCTGCGGTAGACTGGTTGCCAACCAAGGCGATAAAACCCAATCTGTGCTGTTATTTGAAACATAGCTAAGGGTATTGGCGCGTATATGATTGCAACGAATTCAACTGGAATTCGAACTCGGCTCTCCGATTTCTCGTTCCGAGTCGATATTCACTGGACCACAACGCACATCATGGATATAACAACACTCGAAAATATTCTCGGTCTGCCTACCCTACATTAAAGGACTATCGGAGAAAATACAAAGGGTCTATAGTCAATATAGCATCAGAACGACCTTCAAAAGTGGTTCAACACTTTGCAGATACCTCTTCCGGGTAAGACCTACATTAGAGGAGAACATGACTAAGGACTGTGTGTACGTCATTCCATGTAGCTATAGAAAGAAATATAAATGATAAACCGGACGACTCCTTAAGGTAAGGCTGCAAGAACGCCACAACTTAAATAAAAAAATCAGGTGTTGCTGACCACCTATTGAAGGGAAAAAGGGGATCACCGTCCCCTATCGGAGGAAGTTGAAATAATTGATACAGAGCATGTAAGTATGTAAATTTAAGGAATCAGCGCATATACTAGGCCACAAAATCTTTATTTCGGCCAAGCATGAAAATGAATACAATAAACCAGTAATATGAAGTGCTAGAGAAAATCATCGCTTCAAAGATTGCAATATGAGCTCTGGTAAAAAAAGGATGGTTACTGAGACATTAGATTTATAATCTTAAATTTCATATACTAATGTTCTTGAGGACACATTGCCCAGTGGATATTAGCGTTGGTTAGTTCCAGTGACTTCACCCAAAGTGTTGTAAGTTCAATACAGCAATGATGGACAAATAACTTAGAGAGTTAAGTTAAGGGGAGATAACTACATGGCTACCGGAAGTGGCATCGCACATGGAATGAGAATGATATACCCCAGTGATCAAATAAAGGGTTTGGTTCGAAATTTCTAGCACTTGAAGAAGGCCAGAGTATACAATGGCAATAAAGATAAGGATAATAGTCTAAACAGTTTAAAAAAATGTATATCCTGATTAGATCCCTATGAATTATCTTTATGTGACAGTTAATAGATCGATATATAGACTCTAATGTCTGCATCAATGTCTACATCAATGTCTTCATCAATGACCTTTTCAAATATTTTTTCAGTTATATGTTAATTTGTCATTTACTGCCTCTTCGGCAGAGCGAATTATGACTTTCTGACGATCACACTCCACCCACGTCTATCAAACAGGTGAAGAGGCTCATCCCTTGTTCCCTGTTTAGGATGTGGTTTCCCGCTTTCTCTTTTTCCAATCTTTTTACTCTTTTCTTTTTTCTTTTTCTCAATTGGAGTAGGTAGACTAAACTATCGCCCGTTTTACTCTCCACCCACGTCTATTGAACAGGTGAAGAGGCTCATCCCTTGCTCCCTGTTTAGGATGTGGTTTCCAGCTTTCACTTTTCTAATCTTTTTACTCTTTTCTTTTTTTTCTTTTTTTTTTCTCAATTGGAGTATTTAGACTAAACTATCGACCGGTTCACACTCCACCCACGTCTATTGAACAGGCGAAGAGTCTCATCCCCTTGTTCCCTGTTTAGGATGTGGTTTCCGGCTTTCTCTTTTCCAATCTTTTTACCCTATTTTTTTTCTCAATTGGAGTAGGTAGACTAAACTATCGACCGGTTCACACTCCACCCACGTCTATTGAACAGGCGAAGAGTCTCATCCCTTGTTCCCTGTTTAGGATGTGGTTTCCGGCTTTCTCTTTTCCAATCTTTTTACTCCTGCGTAGCCCCCTGCGCATCAGTGGCGTTACCGCCTTGCTCGGGGTGATATGATTAAAATATTAATAATAATAATAATAATAATAATAATAATAATAATAATAATAATAATAATAATAATATAATAATAAAAAATATTATATAATAAAAAATATGAAAATGAAAGCCAAAGATAAAGCTCTTGAACAGATGAAACAGCGCTGGCAAGACAAACCTCTGCATGGCCAATATCCAGTACGTTCCAATAAATCCAATTTGACAAAGTTAATACTCATCGATGGTTACGTGCATCTGGATTAAAGTCTGAAACTGAAGGATTTATACTTGCAGCACAAGACCAAATTCTTTTCACGAGAAACTTTCAGGCAAATATTATGCATAATAATATGGATCCAAAATGCAGGTTTTGTGATAAACACCAAGAAACAATAGATCACCTAATCTCAGGCTGTTCTGTGCTTGCCCCAAATGAATATAAAAATCGCCACGATAGAGTTGGGCAATATTTACATTGGACAATGTGCAAACATTATGGAAAAGCTGTAAACAAACACTGGTATGAACATCATCCAGCACCGGTTACAGAAATAGAAGATGACACCATTCTATGGGATTACACCATCTACACAGACAGAAAAATTGAAGCAAACAGGCCAGACATTATTGTTAAAAACCAGGAGAAAACTTGTCTATTAATTGATATGGCTTGTCCAGCGGATTGTAACATAGCAATCAAGGAATTTGAAAAACTGTCAAAATATAAAGACCTGGAAATTGAAATAGAAAAAATGTGGAAATTGAAAACAAGAGTTGTGCCAGTGATAGTAGGTGCACTTGGAATGATAAAAAATGGAACAAAACAACACATTGAAAGAATCCCTGGAAACCTCAGCTTAAGAGATATACAAAAAATTGTCTTATTAAGTACAGCCCACACACTAAGGAAAACTTTATCTATGTAATGCTGAGGATGATAGGGAAGATAGAAAAACATGAAATGGAGCCATAACAACACGCCACTACCTGCCTTAGGTCTCCCCGCAGACTTGGTTGGTAGTGAGACCAAAGCAGAAATCGAAATATGATGAAAAATGACATAATAATAATAAATCCTGATTAGTCTGATAGATTGTTTTGAATTATCTTTTTGTACCAGTTAAACAAACAAGAAAAGAGATCTCCACATTAATGACCTTTTGTAATATTCTTTCCTTTATTGTTTAAATTTGTTGTTTACTGTGTCGATTTCGTAGCGGATTCTGTTTTCCTCAGACGATTATAAATCCCGATTAGTCTTATATATCTCTTTGAATTATCTTTTTTATCAGTTTATAAATTCGGTAAATACACTTATGTCTATATCAATGACTTTTCCCAATATTCTTTCTGTTATGTTTTTAAATTTGTCTTGCAACTTCGTCGTCGTAATGAGTTCTGGTTTTCTCAGATCATAACTTCTTTGTTAGTCTGATAGTTCCCTTTGAATTATCTGTTTGTACCTGTTAAACTCGGTAAGAAAAGAAATGTTTTCAAAAAGGACAGTTTCTAATATTTTTTCAATATTCTTTTTAATTCGTTATTTACAGTTTCATCGGAGTAATGAACTATTTTTTTCTCTGGTGATAAATTCTACTTGGTATAATAGATTCTTTTCGAATTATCTCTTTGTACCAGTAAAATAAAGTAAGAAAAAAATTATTTTCTAATATTCTTTCAATTATTTTTTAAAATTTGTCACTTACAGCTTCATCAGAGTAACGAACTATGTTTTTTCTCTGGCGATAATAAATTCTGATTAATGTTATACATACTTTGGAATTATTGTTTTGGACCAGTTAAATAAACTCGGTAAGAAAAGAAATGATTTCATCAATGACCATTTCGAATATACTTTTCTTTTGCGTTTTTCATCCTTGACAAAATCCAACGGAAAATATGTAATGTGATCGATCCCGACTTGGCAGCTCAGATACAATCACTTTTTAATGTTTTACAGTCACTTTTTAATGTGGCTTCCCAGTGTCTTTTCTACAAATACTTCCACGGCTTCTGTTCCGATTAACTGGTGCTCCCTATGTAAGAATTTACTCGAACAACCAAATTAGAAACTAGGTCCAACCATGATACTGTGAAACCAATAAAATGTAAACGCAACTTCTACTCTAATAGCTTCTTTTCTCGCACTTCCCGCCTGTGGAATTCTCTTCTGTTTACTTGCTTCCCCGACAGCTACAATCTCCAAGAATTTAAATGTAAAGTATATAGACATCTCCTATCTCACTGACTTGCATCCTCTTTCTCATGCTCCTTTCTAGTCCACAGGGAAGCCACACTGCGTCGGTGAGTAAGCGACTGTATCTTAGCTGCCAAGTCGGGATCGATCACATTACAGATTCTCCGTTGGATTCGGTCGAGGACACCGAAGTGGATATCAGGAGCACCGGACCAGATATGGCAGCAATACTCAATGCACGGGCGGATGATAGACTTGTATATGTTTGGAACGGGAAAAACTTCCTAGCCATACACAGAGAACCGACTTTCTTAGCAGTGGATTTAGCTAGAGATTCTATATAGTTATTCCACTTGAGGTCTGGAGTGAGAGTTAACCCGAGGAAGTACAGTGTTTCGCTTTCAGGGAGAGAATGAAACGTTCATCTTGACTTTTTTCACATCTGATCACATGACCTGTAGAGAACATTCTTTATCGAGATATATACGAATGGCACTAAACACAGGGATAGGTGCATCCATGCATTTCAGAAATGCATGGATGCACATTAAATTTAAACAACTTCAGAGTGAGTTCGAACCCTGTCTTCTGAATTTGATTTTACTACTGAAAATATTTGTTTCGCTACATTCCTATTTCTTTAAAGCTATTACTAACATGACTATAGTTATGGTTCAGTGTTTGGAGAAAGTGCACATTTTAGTACTGAAAATATTTGTTTCGCTAAATTCCTATTTATTTAAAGCCATTACTACATGACTATAGTTATGCTTCAGTGTTTGGAGAAAGTGCTCACCCACCTACTATCCATTCAACTCATCATCGCATGCCGGTGAAAATAAATTTTCAGTATAACTCCACTGATCATATCCGTTTGTCTATAAAAGTTGCGCTACCACGCACGCACTCCCCATAATGCAAGTGGCTTCTATCAAGGCTGACAATAGTTATGATAACTACCTACTATTAATGTCGTTTGAGTTCTAAGTTATGACAGAGCGTTTTCATCAAGTGTTCATTTATCTATGCTCTCCCTTTTGAATGCGAAAAATCAAATATTCTATTTGCAGATATTTTTACGACATATCAGCACGAAGTGGGTGAAATGAAAAGAAAGCTTGGCGAATTTATCACTCGGAATACATGGAAGACAATAAAATACAGAGAGCTTCTCCATTTTCAAAGTTGGGCACATATATCATAAGGATACTATGAGTCATAAATAACAAAGTATTGTTGAGAGTAACAAAAGACAGGAAGCTATGGGGAGTCATGATCACCAACGTTTAGAAGAGACATTATACATAGAGATAAAACATTAAAATAGTTGTGTAACTAGATCAAACTGATACTGTCAAAAATAGTTAAGTCACAACAAATGTGTTTTCCACAGCATATAAAATTCACTTGATGATTGTGTCATTATTGATTTATTTATCTAAGCATAGGCATAATATCGAAGCAACAGACAGCCATTTTTCTTTAATACTGGGAAGATTCAATATATAAAATTCATACCGAAACGGGAGAGTTGTCTATATCAACACAGATATACAATTGTTTATTATGTATACAAGAACGATAGGCTCTAGACAAGACAATCTACACGTATTGAGATAGTTGTATAATGATGATCTAATTTTACAGCACTGTTTAATTAACAAGGAACTTGTGTAGTGGTTATGTCTATTATCTATTTATCTCTGGTTGGCATTCTTATTTTGGAACAGAATACATTCGTAAATTTTATGTATCTGTTTGTGTGTGTTAAGTTAATGACAGACAGATAAATAAAGTTCATAACATATATTGTTTATTATTATTCATTTGAATATTCATATAGGATATTATATCAATGTGGATACAGCATCTACGTTTAAATTTCCAGCTCTATGTGTTTTCGGTTTGATTCTAATCTATCTATCTATCTATCTATCTATCTATCTATCTATCTATCTATCTATCTATCTATCTATCTATCTATCTCTGAGTCTGTTCATATCTATCTATCTATCTATCTATCTATCTATCTATCTATCTATCTCTCTCTCTCTCTCTCTCTCTATCTATCTATCTATCTATCTATCTATCTTTGAATCTGTTCATATCTATCTATCTATCTATCTATCTATCTATCTATCTATCTATCTATCTATCTATCTATCCGAAATGTTCGTACTTTCCCATTTTTTCATATTTCTTCATTTTCACAATCAGGTCTACAATTCAGCTGATGGTTTTATTTTTTTTGAATAAATTTACAGCAACCAAATCGGTCATTCTAACTTCGATATAGTGGTTAAACATTGTCTCAAAATATTTTTGCATTATTTTACATAAACAGATTCTTGTTTTCGACTGAAAACACCGGTTCTCGTTCGTTCATATAAATTAAGAGTCGATCCTGGTTAGTAATTTTAAGGTGCAATATTATTATTGTTATGTCATTTTTCATCATATTTCTATTTCTGCTATGGTCGCACTACCTACCAAGTTTGCGGGAAGACCGGCAGGTCGTGGCGTGTTGTTATGGTCCCATTTCATGTTTTTCTATCTTCCCTATCATCCCTAGCTTTACATAGATAAAGTTTTCCTTAGTGTGTGGGCTGTACTTAAAAAGACAATTTTTTTGTATATCTCTTAAGCTGAGGTTTCCAGAGATTCTTTCAATGTGTTGTTTTGTTCCATTTTTTATCATTCCAAGTGCACCTACTACACTGGCACAACTCTTGTTTTCAATTTCCACATTTTTTCTATTTCAATGTCCAGGTCTTTATATTTTGACAGTTTTTCAAATTCCTTGATTGCTATGTTACAATCCGCTCGACAAGCCATATCAATTAATAGACAAGTTTTTTCTTTCTGGTTTTTAACAATAATGTCTGGCCTGTTTGCTTCAATTTTTCTGTTTGTGCAGATGGTGTAATCCCATACAATGGTGTCATCTTCTATTTCTGTAACCGGTGCTGGGTGATGTTCATACCAGTGTTTGCTTACAGATTTTCCATAATGTTTGCACATTGTCCAATGTAAATATTGCCCAACTCTATCGTGGCGATTTTATATTCATTTGGGGCAAGCACAGAACAGCCAAAGAATAGGTGGTCTATTGTTCCTTGGTGTTTATCACAAAACCTGCATTTTGGATCCATATTATTATGCATAATATTTGCCTGAAAGTTTCTAGTGAAAAGAATTTGGTCTTGTGCTGCAAGAATAAAGCCTTCAGTTTCAGACATTAATCCAGATGCACGTAACCATCGATGAGTATTAACTTTATCAACATTGGATTTATTGGCACGTTCTGGATATTGGCCATGCAGAGGTTTGTCTTGCCAGCGTTGTTTCATCTGTTCAAGAGCTTTATCTTTGGCTTACATTTTTATATTTTTTGCCGTAATTGTTGCTTCTTGGCTTCTGTTTTGCTTTTCTACAGAATCTAGTAACTGTAAATCTTGTTTGTATTTACTGCCTTCTTTTATTATTGAATATTTTTTCTTTCTTTCTTCATGTTGCCTTACTAATTGTATCATCCAATCCTTTGTTGTTTCTATGTATGTTAGTAAGCCAATAGTTGTTATCTTGTATATTGTTATCTTGTATGACAATTCCAGCTGAATAAGACCTCTTCCACCTTCTTTACGGGGTATGTATATCCGGTGTACATCAGCCTTTGGATGATGCATCTTAGGCTTAGAAAGAAGCTTTCTTGTTTTAGAATCTATTCGCCTGATGACGTTTAGAGTCCAGTTTAACATGTTTAAGCTATATTGGACAACTGGGATTGCAAGGCTATTAATGGCCATAACTCTGTTCTGTGAATTTAATTCAGTTTTTAATATCATTCGTAGCCTTCTATAGTACTCTTTACGCACTATTTCTTTCATTTTTTTATGGTGAATGTTTTCGCTCTCATTTACACCTAGGTATTTATAAGCTTCTTCTGGTTTCAATTCTTTTATTGTTACAGCAGGGTCTAGGCTAATTGAGGATATTTCTTGTATTGATCCACGTAAAACTCTAGCTGTAGCACATTTATTCAAATTAAATTTCATTCCAATGTCTTCGCTGAAGCATTTTACAGTTTGCAGAAGACCTTCCAGCTCATTATCATTCTTAGCATATAACTTTAAGTCATCCATGTAAAATAGATGGCTTATTTTCTTTTGGCCTATTTTATAACCACATTCTGTCTTATTAAGTTGACTGGTTAGTGCTATTAATGATATGCAGAATAGTAAGGGAGATAAAGAATCACCTTGAAATATACCTCTTTTGATGTTTATTTCATCAGACTTATAGGTTCCATTTATATGATTGAGGTAAAGGGTTGTTTTCCATATAGACATGCACTGTTTGATGAAATTGTTGATGACGGGCGATATCTTGTATATATTTAAAGTCTTTAAAATCCAGGAATGTGGCACACTATCGAATTATTATTATTATTATTATTATTATTATTATTATTATTATTATTATTATTGTTTCTTCTGATTTTTGTCGCACACTCATTTGCTTTCAGTGTCCCAAACAGAGACCTCAGATAAGAAATGGCTTTATGACATTTTCCACTAATCATTTTTGTAAAAACAACAAAATAACACTATGATCAGACAAATTATTCATAGATACAATTTTCGTAATGCATGCGTTATACTAAACTGAGTACAAAGTTTTGCATATGTTTAAGTCGTGGGCTACCAGGAATCACTTTAATTCGTTTATCGGAACCTTTTCCAATCAATCCGAGGGCTCCAACTGCGAATGAAATTATTGTCTTCATGTGTCACATTTTAGAGATTTCTACTTCGAGATTCTTGTATATTGATAGATTTTTTAAAATCTTCAAAAATACATAATAATATGCAGAGACTGATATGTAAATAAGAAAGTAACTTTCTGTTCTTGAGGTTTTTGATCAGGATACTTTGATTGTTCTCATTGTGTATTATTATTTACAAATCTCACTATCATTTTAGTCAATTAAATATAAAATTTAAAAGTATAAATACTGGACGTGACATATTGCTGAAGATAACTGGGTCATCCGAAAAGGTGATGCGACAAAAATATTACCAAAATGTTCCATTTTAGAATTCAAGACAAGAATTTAAGAAAGAAGAGAAGTTAAAAAAGAAAACTTCAGAAATATTTTTAAGAAAACTATAATTTTTATGTTCACTTAATGTTGCAGGTCTTTCTAATATTGATGTGGATTTACTTCCAAGCATTCTGTTTTTGCTAGTGTAGAAAGCTAATACTTAAATTATATAACATGTTACATGTTTTTGTAGTTTGTGTTATTAGTTTTTTAATTGCTAGTATATAGAGTGGGATGAAGTATCGTTTTCTTT
The DNA here is from genome assembly GCA_037127315.1 of Ascarosepion bandense. Taxonomy (NCBI): domain Eukaryota; kingdom Metazoa; phylum Mollusca; class Cephalopoda; order Sepiida; family Sepiidae; genus Ascarosepion; species Ascarosepion bandense. The sequence continues at coordinate 1,261,152 of JBBBDQ010000807.1, read as the reverse complement.
AAAATTTATAAGATCAATTTGTTTGAAGCCATTTTAAAAGAATATAGATTAGGATACTTGTTAAAATAGAAGATAAAATAAAGATCACACACACTCATACATATATTATGTATTTAGTCAGTCATCTCTTTTAAGCAAGTTTCATTAAAAGTAGCATACAATATATTATGATTAAGAATTTTTCATGTGATCTTGAAAAGAAAACAATTAAAATATCATGAAAAACAAAAAAAAACTTATCCATAACACCTTGTCTATCATTTTTAATGAAACTTGCATATATGTGTGTGTGTGTATGTGTGTGTGTGTGTGTGTGTGTGTGTGTGTGTGTGCCTGTGTGTGTTTTTCAGAACTATATATTAATTCTTCTTTTTATGATTCCTACACACCTAGAAATCTTTTAACCTACCAGCTCAAAGTGGTAAGATCTTCGATACCCAAGAGCTATTCTTGTTCCTAATTGATTATATCGATGACATGCGGTATAGATGCCTCTGCAACAAAATTATCCAGTCCAAACTATAGAGCTCTGAATGCGTCAGTGTAGAAAATTCACCTCAGTGATTGTGTCATTATTGATTTCCCTATCCGCCCCAAAGTAGGCATAACATTGAAGCAGCCGGCCACCATTTTGGCTTAATGCAAGAAAGATGTTAACTTTCCTCACTATAGAAAAGTCGCTTCCTGTAACGGGGAGAGCTGAACCTACATCGCCGAGTGCTCTCTATTGTATTCTGTTCTTGGCGCGTCCGTTTCCTATCCGGGCGTTTTTGTTTGAGAATTCGATCGCAAAGACAATCACCAAAGGTTATTTTTCTCTGTCTGTTTGTCACATCAATAGTGACATGCATTAATACTGGTGGGATCATTTTCTTACTTGCTGAGAGAATAAGTTTGAGCACCCACTTTATGTTCTATATAGCTTATGCTAATATATATAAAAAAAATAATTAAAGTGTGCTGGGTACTTCATAGTAATATAAAACGGATCCCCTACTTGATGCACCAGGAAAAATGCAGTTATATACAAAAGCCGAGATAAAGGCATTATTGATGAAAATGCAGACCACTGTTGTTAAATGACAATATGAATTTGACTAGCCACTTTATTGCAGATAAACAGGATATATACATATATATATATATATATATGTATGTATGTATGTATGTATGTATGTATGTATGTATGTGTGTGTTTACATGCAGATATAAAGTGACTGTGAGAAATAAAGTAGTCTGAGATAGATAGATAGATAGATAGATAGATAGATAGATAGATAGATTAGAACGTAAATAGAGTGAAAGATAGACAAATATATAGTAGATAGATCTGTTTCAATTGCTATTCACACATAGATAGATAGATAGATAGATAGATAGATAGATAGATAGATAGATAGATGTTCTTGAAACTTTAACAAACAGACTAATCTTTTTACGTGTTATCTTATCAAAACTCAGTTAAGTGCCATACGTGATCTACGCTTTGGGCGATCATATCTCGAAAGAGACATGACTGACTGGACAGAATATTATCCTGCAGTAGGTTGCCATTGCCAGCCAAGACTATAGAATTTAATCTGTCCTTTTATTTAACCCATAACTGGAGGGAATAGACGGATTAATACCTTTCCAAAGGGTATTTGTGCGTAAGTGAATGCAAGGAATTCAATTGGAACTTGAACTCGGCTACCCGATTTGTCATTCCGAGTCAATATCTACTACGTACATCCTACTTGACTATATGGATGAATATGAAGAGATGTAGATAGAGAAATATAGATGTATATGAAGAGATTTTGATAGCCATGTCTGATACATCTCTTAAATTCATTTTGCTAGGTTAAAATGAATATCACAGTTGAATACATGAAAAATATTTAGTGTCCTATTTTAATATCGTTCTTTTCTGGTTTAAATATTAATGTTACTTGTCAAATCAAAATTAGAAATTAGAAATTAAAAACATAATTTTGTAGCGATGTAAATTAATAGGTTGTAAATAGGAATAAACTTGATATATAAACATATAAAGTAATCTTCGATTTTGATATATTCCGTCGCTGAAATGACATCAACAGAAAACGACTATAATTTCAACAAGATTTCATTTAGTTTCATTTAATTTTATATTTATCTTATTTTTTTACAATGATATTCGTTGTGTACAAGGCTTGAGAGTCACATGAGACAGTGAGTTACAAAATAGGAGGCACAGTTTATGGGAATACGCTTTAGCTCTTGAATTCATCGGTCATTCTCTTTGCTGCCTGACATTTGTAATGATTTTTTGAGTGGTTCTCCGTTCCTTTCTTCACTCATTCCTTATCTGAGATATGTCACCGAAAGCGAGAAAGCCTAGTCTACTCTTCGAGCAATGTCGATGTGTTAGAAATAATGGAAACGAAAAGGAAGTTAATATTGAGCATCAGGAAAAGAAAACTGAAGTTCCTGGGGCATGCAATGAGGAAGGAGGGCTTGGAGAATCTGATACTAACAGATAAGATAGAAAGGAAAAAGAGACAGAGGAAAGCAGCGGATAACATATTTGAAGGACCTGAGCAGGTGGATGACAGAAAGGGTGTTGCAAAAAGTTTTTTTTTTTAATCATATCACCCCGAGCAAGGCGGTAAGGCCACTGGTGTGCAGGGGGCTACGTAATAGTGAATAGATTGGAAAAGAGAAAATCGGAAACCACATCCTAAACAGGGAACAAGGGATGAACCTCTACACCTGTTCAATAGACGTGGGTGGAGTGTGAACCGGGCGATAGTTCAGTCTATCTACTCCAATTTCAGTCTATCTACTCCAATTAAAGTCTATCTACTCCAATACATTGCAAATGACCTAACCAGAGGGAGGAATAGAAATAATTACACTGTGGGTTTAAAATTGATCGTATGGTAAAAGAAAAGAAACTAAAGCAGTTGTTTTAACTAATTTGAAGAATACAGTATATATTGGGTGTACTTCAAAAGTAACTTATCCTTTTTATTCCATGGTCAATTAAAGAGATACAATGGACAGAATAACACCCTTGAACAGAGTAAGATTTCAGTTACGAGCCAATATTTTCCACATAGTCACCTCCACTAATTATAAATGCTTGAGATTATTTTAATTTTGTTCCATAAAGCATGATGTTTTTACATCAATATTTTGAATTATAAGGATATTTGCATTCACATTTTAAGATTAACACTTATTTTTCCCAAATATATATCCTATTATTCATCTCATAGCTAGCGGAGAGTGAGAAGAGAAAGATTCAAATATTCCCCAAAGATATTTAATAGTATTTATGTAGAACGTGTTCGACTGAAGTTTTAACACTGCTCTCCGACTTTCTTTTAGAGGTGCTACCCATTACAGTATCTGCATATGCATGAAAAAAAAAAACTAGATGACTCGGAATAATGATATAAAAATTACGTAAACATGAGGTAAATAATCAACTAAATACTCTATAGTCAAAATATTTACACTAAAACAGTCCTTTTTATAATGTTCAGTATTTTACTATATCACTGAAAAGTAATCAACCAAAATATTTTTCCCTTCAGAATCTATTATAACTATCTAAAAATCTACCATTCATCCATACTAATAATATTGCTGCCATATATGGTCTGGTTCCCCTGCTATTTACCTTGGGATTCTTGATTAAATTCAAAGAATTATCAGCAATATTATCAGTCCTGTTCTGGTGGCTCGGCTTTAGTCACTTTCCCACCGTCATAAGGTTGCCCCCTCTGTTTTTTCTGTAAATAGATTCATGGTAGTTGTTTGTATGAGAACTTCACCATGACGCTTAAAATTTTTAAATATCAGCGCAGTAATAGACTGGCGTTTAGTTCACACCAATTTAAATTTGAGCTGGCTAGATATAGCCGTACATTTTTTTTTATAATAAGCATTTCACCCCGAACAAGGCATGTCACTGCCACTACTGTGCAGGGGGCTACGTAGAGTGGAGAAAGGCTGATTAAATATAGGAAATAACAGAGGGTGGGTGATAGGCGGGTAAGGATACCGAGAATGAGGGTTGGGTAGATGAGAGTGTTGTGAGAATAGTTGGGAGTTAGTGTGATAGGAGGTGTCTATTGACCCTACATTTAAACACCTGGAGATTGTAACTGTCGGGAAAGCAGACTTGTGGAAGGGAGTTCCACAGGCGGGAAGCGCGAGAAAAGAAGCTGTTGGAGTAGAATTTACGGTTACATCTTATTTGTTTCACTGTAAAAGGGTGGGACCTAGTTGCTAATCTAGTATCTCGTGTAAATTCGTGCTTAGGCGGCACCAGTGATCTAAGCTCATCGGAGCAGAAGCCATGAAAGTACTTGTAGAAGAGGCACAGGGAAGCTACATCACGCCGGTGTATGCTAATAGTTTCTTTTTTAGCACTTCTAGCTTATGGATCTCTCGTCTGGCTCGACGCTTTACAGCCAACATTAATCTTCAAAAATTTAAATGCAATGTCAATCGTTATCAATTGTACTTCTAGTTATTCTTTTCTCTTCCCGCTCACTATTAATGTTCCTGTTTCTAATTCTTCCTTACCCGGTTACCCCTTGTCTCATAACGGCATTACTGCTTTGCTTGGGGTGAAAACCGATTAAAAGCATGTGATTTGTTAATTCCTTATAAAATCAACTCTATTCACAAACAAGGAACCTTTGATGAAGAGGAATCTAAAATTAAAAAAAAAACTATTTCCAGATATGAGCATTTCTCCTCTTGTATTTGTAGAATTTGATATACCCCAAGAAATAAAATAAGTTACATAGTTGAAGAATAGATTTTTTCTTTTCAGTAAATATCCGTCTGGTTCTTTTCCTTCATATAATAAAGATTATAAGATTTCGTTGAAATGTTTTATGTCACGTCATGAACACTCTAATCCATTAGGATTGCAATGGAATCATATGTGACACAAACATTTCAGTAGTGGTGTCTAGAACAGCTAGCCTGACAGAGCTCATCCTGCTTCAGACTGGTTTTGAATTCAAAGTTTTCCTTTTTCTAGACTCTTTGTATCTCCTTGCTATGTATTTTTCCAAGATGCTAACTACTCGCACATCCGTTGAAATGTTTTGAACGCTGCCAATCGTTCAACAGACGAGCACATTTAAATAATTTTATTCATGAAGGGAAAAGACATTGGGAAAGTTAATCCATTTCTAGTTTTTACTTCTAAAATATTCAATTTTAGATTGAAGGGAAACTTTGATTCTGATATATCGCTTCTCCTTAGTTTTCTTTATGTAAAATAATTGTCTATTTTTTGACTCCTGAGTGTGATTATAAAATCGAATTGTCATCTTTGCTATTTTCCAGGGTAACGTGAAGAAAGTGGCTGTAAATAAGATCATACCACTTACCGTTTGTTTGTCTCGCATTAAATGTTATTGTCATGATCCTTGAAATGGCTATTTTAATCCGTATTGATCAATGAATTCAGTACGTCGGAAAAAATCGATACGACTGCGAAAAAGCTTTAAGATTAGGCTGTCTTTTAAGGATACAAACCTAACTTATATTCTGATTAAAAGTAACCCAGTAACTACAGCTCTCACAAATATGATTACACTTTCAATTGACAAACATAAAACATTTCTTGGTGTACAAATTAGTACGAACCGTAAAAGAATGGTATATACATGCATAAAATTACTTGCGGACGAGGTAATGTTTAAAATGCTAGTCTCGTCGTTATGTGGAGTGATTTCGATAATATCTTGGTCCCCCGTTTTGTCTTTAATCCCAAACTAGATTAAGCTAAGTAAAAATCATATTTTCATTCTAGAAGATTCTCCAGAGGAGGACACTCACTGATCAATTGACAAGGAATATTTAGAAAAAAGTAAAAAGTAATGATGAATCATTCTTATTTATAAATATTTTTTAATATTATTTTTATTCAAAAAAAGAAAATCACTTCCCTCCAAGAAAGACAATAAAACTACTAAGATGCAAGATTTTATTTGTAAAAAAATATTTCGGAAAGAGCACAATAAAATAGCAGTAATTAACAAGACATAAAATAACGATTTACATTGCAGTTACATTTCTGAAAATGTAATTGATATAAATGTAAGAAGCCTGAAGAGAATTCCACAAATGAGAAGTGCTACAGGAAAAATTGTTAGCAGAGAACTTAATATTGCATCAAGCAATTCTAAATGGAAAAATGATGAAACCTAACTACAAATGTAGTCAGTTAGTTGAGTGCCATACATGATACACGCTTGGGCCATCATGTGGATATGCGTGATGGTGCAATGCATATAAGCTCGGAACGAGAAATCGGAGAGCCGAGTTCGATTTCCAGTTGAATTCCTTGCATTCACTTACCCTCAAATACCGTTGGGAAAAGTATAAAAACGTCGCTTCTCCCTGCAGCTATGGGTTGAATAGCAGATTGAGCATTATAGTCTATGTTGGCAACCAGTCTATCTCTGAAAATATTTGCAACCTACTACAGGAAAATCTTCTGCGTAGTCAGTCATGTCTCGAAAGAGACATGATCGCCCAAGCGTCTATTACGTATGGCACTTAACGAACCAATGTAGTACTGTGATTAAATTCGTATTTTGATATTAATTTTGATTTCCTTTTTATTATACCTATAATTATGGTGTCATTATGGAATTGGTGTGTCAATCAGGTGTGTTTAACGGTTACTTCGGTAAATCTAGAGTAACCCAAAATAGAATTCTCGAGACATAGAATATTAGAACGTTAAATCACTGGAGCAGAATATAAAACAGGAAACGGGTAGGTTAAATATCACTATTTTAGGCGTATACGAAATCCGGTTGGCAAACAACGGAGCTTTTGCCAGTGACCAACACTGTACTATTACACACAGACCAAGAGAAAACTGTAAGAGGAGTAGGATTGATACTAGCCAAAAAAATACAAAGCAAAAAAAACAAAAAAAAACACGAAGAAATGCGTTTTTTGATACTGCCATCGGTCTGAATAAATTATTGTTATTAAACTGAATTTTCAACATATCCATCATAGATGCAGTGACGGCTCCTTAAAGTAGAAAATAAGACATTGAAACTTTCAGCTTTACGCTAGACAACGCCAATGCCCTTTGCAAATTGAAAAAATTATAATTGTCATGGAAGATCTAAATGTTAAAGTATACAAAGAGAAGGATAATGAAATAGTAAATTCGGACAAAGAACGCATAAAGGATGCAGAGAAAAATGAATTCAGTTGTGTGTGCGTTGTGGTGCATTGGATATCGGCTCGGAACGAGAAATCGGGGAGCCGAGTTCGAATTCCAGTTGAATTCATTGCATTCACTTACACGCAAATACCCTTGGTAAAGGTATTAATCGGTCTCTTCCCTCCAGTTATGGGTTAAATAATAGGACAGATTGGGTTCTATAGCTTTGGTCGGCAACCAGTCTACCGCAGAAAGCAATGGCAACTTACTGCGGGATAATCTTCTGCACAGTCAGTCATGTCTGTTTCGAGACATGGTCGCCCAAGCGTGTAACACGTATGGCACCTAACTGACTGATGGTGAATGACAACGTAGTAACCAACATCTGGTTTCAAGAACAGCCAAGTCGAATATAAACATGCAGAAGTATAGGAAGAGAAAATAATCAGACCGACTACGTAACTATCAAGAATAGATTCGGGAATGCATTTTTGAACTCTAAAAAAGTATGCAAGTTCCGACTGCGGTAGCTATCAGCATCCAGTGATATCTTAACTTAGATTGAAACTGGAATTTGAAGAGAACACGGGCAGCACTCTAATACGACAAACTCATGAACGACCCAAATCTGAAGCAGCAATATACTGACACGACGAAAAATAAATTCAAGTGACAAAAAAACAATGAAACTTTTAGTAACATCAGAAATCGAGTTCATCCCAGTGAAAATAAAACGAAGAAAACAAAATGAATGGATGACAGACAAGATTCTCTAAAAATATGAAGGAGACAGATACTATGCCAAGGTCAGTCAGTTAGTTAAGTGCCATACGCGATACACGCTTGGGCGATCATGTCTCGAAAGAGACATGACTGACTGGGCAGAAGATTATCCCGCAGTAGGTTGCCATTGCTTTCTGCAGTAGACTGGTTGCTGACCAAGGCTATAGAACCCAATCTGTCCTATTATTTAACCCATAACTGGAGGGAAGAGATGGATTAATACCTTTCCCAAGGGTATTTGCGTGTAAGTGAATGCAATGAATTCAACTGGAATTCGAACTCGGCTCCTCGATTTCTCGTTCCGAGCCGATATCCACTGCACCACAACGCACATCATGCCAGGGTACAAAACAGAATAGAAGTCAGAACACGAAGAAATTAAGAACAAATGCAGACAGGCTAAAGAAGAATAGCTGAATGGAAAATGTACAAAAAAAAAAAGAAGAAAGAATAAGTACGACAAATAAAGCGAATATGCATAAAAAATAAGAGAACTAATAGGACAAAACATATGATTTTATGCACCAATATGATGCATAAAATCTAACAACAGAACACTGATATCAGGGAAAAATATAATTCAGAAATGGAACGAGTATAACGGAGAACGCTTCCACGTCTGAATAAAAAAACAAAAAAAAATCAAAACAAAAAAACAAAAAACAAAAAAAAAAACAAAAAAACAAACAAACAATGGGCAATAAACAGAAATATTAGTAGACCGGAAGTATTATAATCTGAAGTAAAATATGCTCTGAACAAATTGAACAGAAACAAAGCGGCAGGAACAAACGGAATTGTAACATTTGTAAATGATTTCTGCATTAACAAAATTATTAAAAATAATAAACGAAATAGATCTATTTCCATAGCACTGCCTAAGAAGCCAGATGCAGATGAATGTAAACTCCGTCAAACATCCTAATGAGCTAGTGTACGAAAATTTTCAGACGAATTGTGTACGACACAGTTGTATTTATTGGAACTGCTCAGCCACCATATATTTCAAAAGTATTATTTAAATAATCAAGTATTAGTTAACAGCAAACCGCCTGCATTCGAATAAAATAATAGTTCAGGAGATGTACAAAAATAAAAGGAGTGTAAACTTATTCAAACTATACAGAGAGGCAATTCTCAGAAAACTAGAAGTTCTACCTATTGGCGGCCAAAATCGATTGCAAAGAAATAAAAAAATAAAAAATAAAAAGTAAAAAATAAAATAAAATAAAAATAAAAATAAAAGGAAAGAAAAAGAAAAAGAAAACGAAAAAGAAAAAGAAAAAGATAGAATAAAATCAAATAAATAAGAAAAGAAAAAATTGACATCTCTTTTTCTTTTTCGTTTTCTTTTTATTTTATTTTTTATTTTTTAATTTCTTTGCAATCTATTTAAAAAGGAAAAGTAGACTAATTTTTCTCCAGTTTCTGAAAGGATTTTTCTGTTGCTGAGGTGATGTGTTGTCCCCCGTGGGGATCTTCATATCGAAATGGCCATTCAACATCTTTGAATTAATCCTTTTTTAATATATATATATATATATATATATATATATATATATATATATATATGTGTGTGTGTGTGTGTGTGTGTGTGTGTGTGTGTGTGTGTGTGTGTGTCTCTGTGTGTGTATCAGTGTGTGTTGTAGTGAAGTTTAGTGTGAAACTTACTGTTTTTTTCAGTAGTTTATTGATGGGAAGGCGTTCTAGGAAAGCAGACATTATGTCATAAAGTGATCGATAGCAAGAAAATGATAGAGTGTTAACAGAATTAATATGGAAAAGAATTTTATTTAGCTGGGCAGTGTTATTTCAATCATGCCGACTTCGAATTTTCGTGAAAACATTATTGTGATGCCTTCACTTTTCTTGTTCATTTGCTTTACTGCTGCTGTTTCCCAGTATTTTTTGTATTTATATGAAGTTTATTGTAATTTGATATCTTTGTGTGTAAATGACATTTTTATCTTGTTGAATGTTTTTGCATCAAGCAAAAATAACTGACGCACAAAGATATGAAATTACAACAATACGAAAAAAATTGGGAAACAGCAGCAGAAAAACTGATTTATTTAATAAGACATATATATATATATATATATATATATATATATATATATATATATATATATATTGGAAACAACTAATAGTATGTATAAATATTTGAGACATTCTTTTTTAACTTCATATAACCTTTTTTCACACATGACGTAAATTTGGACTAAACTGAATGACATTTATTCAAAATAATGGCTGAATATACGCAAGAAAACATTGTCTACCAAACTGACTACATTTTCTTCTGAACAGACATTCAAAATTACTTGAATAATATCAGAAAAACATATCTAAAATTTTAATTTCTGTTATGCAACTCATTCGAAAATTGAAAACATGCAATAAGAAATTAAACACATAGACCTCATTGGTTGAATTTAACAAAACCTTTTCGTGTTTGTGTGTGTGTATGAATGTGTGACTGTGTGCATACCGTGATTTCATACGTGTGCACACGCATTCTTGTAGATATTTTATGGCAAATATATGTGTGTGTATGTCTGCACATTGTTACAAAAATTCACACTAGCATAAGATTATCTGCTTATATGTCTTTATATGTCTGCGTATATTAATATATTTACATAAATTTATCGTCGCAGATACCTGCGCATTCATATATTTACACAGTCACTAGAAATCAGACAGAAATAATAGATACACACTATCGTAAGACCATGTCATCATACGTAAGTAATTATAAACATGTATAGGTTCTTATATATATACACACAGAAACTGTCGAAAAACATGTAGACACATACATACACGTGTGCACACGCGCATAAAACGGAAAGAATACGGAGACAGACATTGAAGACACACATAACAGTAAAAATGCCTTGCAAACAAATCATTAACAGCCATATTTTCACTCATTTTTGTACATTTATCATCAGTCCTGTCACTCCATCTTGTCGCAGTTATCATTCAGGTCTAAAGACGCGTCAATTTTTTTCCTCCCTGATCCCCTATTTCTTTTCTTTTTATTTTTTCTGTCTATTTGCACTGTCATTTTCTGTCTCTTTTTTTCTTTCTTTCTTTATTTGCAATAATAAATTCGTTCAAAAGTCTTTGTTAATTCATGCCTACTTTCATATATTATACTTTCTATTAATTATAATCATCAATCGTCCAAAATTCTTTGGTAATTCCACCTAACGTTCATATATTATAATCTCCTGTATCGCTTGAATGCGTTTCTTTCTTTCTTTCTTTCTTTCCTTCTTCTTTTTTCTTTCTTTCTTTTTTCTTTCTTTTCATTCTAATAATCATTCTCTCCAAAAGTCTTTAATAATTGATGCTAACGTTCATGTGTTATAGTATTCTGTATCACTTGAATGTCTTCTTTCTTTCTTTCTTTCTTTCTTTCTTTCTTTCTTTCTTTCTTTTACAATAATCATTCTGTCCAAATGTCTTTGGTAATTCACGTTAACATTTATAAGTTATAGTCTTGTAAATTTCTTTCTTTCTTTTCTTTCTTTCTTTCTTTCTTTCTTTCTTTAACTATGTCAACCGAGCGCCTTGCCGACATTTTAACTATCCATCATAAGAACGCTGCCATGTGTAATCTCATCAGAGCTACTTTCACTTCGCAGCTGATAATCAGTTGCCTTCACTTTGGGGAGTGCTTTTGCTTTATTTATTTATTTTTTTTAACTAACCAGTCGAAACCATCTCTGGTAAGGGTCATCATTCAAAGAAGGCCTTATGAAATTTTGTCAGAATACAAAAACAAAACTAAAAAAAAAAAAACCATAAAAAAATAAATAATTTAAAAAGTATAATAAAAAAGTCCTAAAAATTTTGATGTGATTCACTGCTTCAGATAAGGAAAAGATGTATCAGCTCTTTTAAGACCATCGCAGTTGACAGTACGTATATATAGCTGTGTGGCCGATATCACATTTGCTGTATGAAGATATAAGGTTTAATAACCAGCTTGTTTGCCCTTAAAATATCATGCTTTGATTTGTCTTTCCATTAAGATGTGATGAACATTTTAAGCATCATTGTTGTAGAGGATAAAGGACTTTCAGAATTTTACTTACAAGAAAAAAAAAAAAAGGTAAAAAGTATGGAGGGGAAAATGGGTAACTCATTTAACAAATTTATATGCATGAAAAACAAAACAGGAAACCAGGATAGATAATGTAAGAATTAACATTGTTTAGTGGTAAAAGGAATAGGAAAATGCAAAGAACAGTGACAATCCACTTGAACAAACTTGTTAACTATCGCTGTATCAATTATTAAAATCTAAGTTATTCTTACACAAAATCAAATAAATATAAATGAGAAGAAACAGTGATCCACTAATTTGCCAAACGTGTTTGACATACTTGATGTGAAAATCCGGATGAAAATTCTGAGATTTACTTGGGGTTAAATAACGATCACGGACAGTGGTAGAGAATACGCAACTACGCCACTCTCCAACCACACCCAAATTATATTGAAATAATAATAATAATAATTATAAAAAAAATTATCAGGTGAAATGTTTCGATATTCAAGTAGACCACTAAGTAAAACCAAACAAAGTGGAAAACAGTGATAAGTATGTGAAATAATGAAAATACGGAAGAAAGTAAGAATCATAAGAGAAAAGATAACATCCACACAATGACATCACAAAAAACGACATTATTACTAAATGAATTTCTATAATATTCACGACATTTATTATTACTTAATCTTAGGTATCGGCAAAGATTCTGACTTATGTGAAAAGTGATTGATTTTTTAATTGTGGGAGATTAATAAAGAATATTATAAAATAATTTGCTTATTAAGCAAATTTGATTTTTCTCCAGTCTAAGCCAAGATTAACAATAAGAGATTACTAAGAAAGTGATTACGTATGAGTAACAAATAATACTGAGGAAAGTACTGGTGTAGGAGAAATATTTGGCATCACATTATAATCAATGAAAGCTAAAAATTGGTCCTTCGGTGAAGACCTAGTGAGTGTTTAATAGCAAAAAGTCATAAGAGTGTTGAATCAGTAAAGAATACTAAAGAGTTTATTTGGGTATTGAATAAATTTTCTTTTTGTGCAGGGTGAACCAAGAGTTTCAAAAAAGAATTACCAAAAGAATGATTACATAAGAGTAACAAAAGTACCGAGAAAAGAGTTTTAGATTAAGAAATATTTCCTCTCGCTTGATCTTTAATCTAGTTAAAAAAATAACCTAGAGAATATTGTAGGAGTCATATATAATACAGAGTGAAATGTTTCAAGAAAAATAATAATTATGAGATGTAAATAATATTATCTAAATTTGCACTCTTATTCTCCTGTGTAATTCATAAGCTACTATCAACAACTGGCAAATTATTGAGTAAATATTAGTAACAACAAATACTGAGGAAAATGATGGAGTAATAAATAAGTATGAGAAAAATTCGGTATTAATATACGATCCTCTGTTAACCATTATACTTCTTTGATGTATAATTCCCTCCAAATTTTAAGATGTTTAAACTTTTGTATTTGTTTATTTTCTCGTGTCCAATTCGTAGGTTTCATTTTAGGATTTTATCATAGGATGTGAATGGTTATCAGAAAAAAGAGGAGCACAAAATGCCAGTTGCAGCTTGGGGATATTAAAAGCAAGCAGGCTCGGAACGACAAATCAGGGTGCTGATTTTGAATAACAGTTGAATTTCTTGCATTCACTTACGCACAAATATCCTTGGGAAAGGTATTAATCCGTCTTTTCCCTCCAGTTACGGGTTAAATAATAAGAGAGATTGGGTTCTATAGCCTTGGCTGGCAATCATTCTACCTCAGAAAGCAATGACAACCTAATGCCGGATTATTTTCTCCTCAGTCAAGTTTGTCTCTATCAAGACATGATCGTCCAAAGCGTGTATCACGTATGGCACTTAACTGACTGACTGATGAAAACTTAAATACTTATGGAGTGTTTTAATAGATGACGGAAAGTGCGACACTGAGATCCGATGGCTCATTGAAGGACGCATTCCAAAAGCTAAGCAGAGTATTCGGAGACATTCGTTAGAAACAAAACACTACTGAACTGTTATATGATATCTGTCTTCCTATATGGCAGCGAATGCTGGACGATATCCTCAAAGATGAAGGAAAGACTCGAGGTAATAAAAAATGTGCTTCTACAGAAGGATAATGAGGATACTATAGACCGAACTTCTCATCAATGATGAGGTTTTGGTGAGAATGAAAACGAAAAAGGAAATTTATATGTAACATCAGGAAGAGACAGTTGAAATTTCTGGAACTCGTAATGAGGAAAAAGGGCTTGGAAATCTGATACTCATAGGGCGGATAGCAGATAGCAGAAAGTAAACACTCCACCTACGTCTATTGAACGGGTGAAGAGGCTCCTCCCTTGTTTCCTGTTTAGGATGTGGTTTCCGGCTTTCTTTTTTCTAATCTTTTACTCTTTTCCATTCTTTTCCTCTTTTTTTTTTCAATTGGAGTAGATAGACTAAACTATCGCCCGGTTCACACTCCACCCACGTCTATTGAAAGGGTGAATAGGCTCATCCCTTGTTTCCTGTTTAGGATGTGGTTTCCGGCTTTCTATTTTCCAATCTTTTCACTCTTACGTAGCCTCCTGCACATCAGTGGCGTTACCGCCATGCTCGGGGTGATATGATTAAAAAAAAACAAAAAAACAAAAAAAAAAATAAAAAAAAAACAGGGGAAACAGCGTGTGACTTACTTGATGAGCTTGAAAAATTTTATAGCAGAGCCAGATTTGGGAGAAATAAAAAAAATGTATTAAGAGCTACAAGGAATGTAAAAGATGTAAAAGGCCACTATCGCCTACGCCCTGACGGAACGCAACATATAAAAAAAGAAAGAAGATAGAATCGAATTTCTTTGATCAAGATATCTGGCAAAGGGCCAGTGAAGACATAAAGATTTATGGTTTTCATCAAGGCCGTTAATTTCCAGGACATGTAATGAGGAAGGAAGGCTTGAAGAACTAATATTCACAAGGCGGATAGAGGGAAAGAGAGATAGGGAAAAGCAGCGAGTTATATACATGATGGGCTTAAGAAAATTGATAGCGGAGCAGGGTTTGGGAGAAATAACAAGACAAAATTTATTAAAAAGCTACATGTGACAGGAAGATGTAGGGAGCCATGATCGCCTACGTCGTGAAGAAACAAGTCTCACTAAAGAAGAATAAAGATAGAATCAAATTTCTGGCAAAGGGCCAGTGAAGACATTGAAATTTATGGTTTTCATCAAGGCCGTTAATTTTTCTTGAAATGACTTAGCATAATTAATTTCGGATGAGATTCAAAATCTTACAATTCAGTTTACCGTGTTGATAAAAAAGATGTGTCAATGCATTTTAATAAATATATATTAAATAACGGTGTGCGAGTTTGCATCTTTATAACTGCCACGAAAGGAAGTGGGCGATCATTGCTCTCTACAACTTCCTTAAATTATTTACCCATTAACACTCCTATCTTCCCTTGTTAAGCCACCATTTCACTCAAATTCATTAATTTGTTACTCGTAGTTTAAATAGGACTCGCTAAAGAAAGTAACACTGGCATGAGCAAACAAAATTGCCCCAAAAGAAATCAAGAAAAAACGAGTGGATATACTGAAGAGATTCTTGACATGATGCAAAGGAGGCAGAAAATGATATCAAGTCATGGAACGGAGTACAGGTAACTATACAAGGAAATAAGAAGAAAATGCAGAAAGGAATGGCTCAATGACAAATGTGCAGAAGTAGAGAGATTGAGCAGGAATAACAAAGCAGACATGCATAAAGAAATAAAAGAATTGACAGAATAAAAGAATTGACAGAACAAAAAACCTGCTCTTCAACGGGATATATAAAATACAAAGATGAAACGATCATATTGGAGAACGAGGAAATACTCCAACGATGGGAAGAATATATAAAAGCTCTTTTCCACGACAAGAGAGAGCAACCATGATCGCCTACGTCCTGAAAGTTCATAGAAGAAGAAGAAGAAGAAGAAGAAGAAGAAGAAGAAGGAGAAGAAGAAGAAGAACTTTCCTCAGCCTCGCAAAAAATAAGTATATCCTCTGACGGATAAATCATTTAGATGCTCTTCTGACATGAATTGTCCACTAAATTTCAGCTGTATCTTTCTAATTGTTAAATCTGGTATCCTTCTAGTTCTTTTTTTCTTTTTAAAACTTACTCATTGCTCACTTGTTTTTTTTTTTTCATTTTATTCTCAGCATTCATCCGTAGAATGATATTTCTGTCGCTTTAATTTTCTTCTAAATTTTTGAAGAGTTTGTCAAACAATCACTGCTGTATGGGACTTTAATACTCTTATAGCTTATTTTCAAATATATTTTCACTTTTTTAGTGCTAGGGTTAGTTTCTAAACAGCGCAAGTTTCTATTTTTGTCAGTATTTTGATTATTGTATAAGATTTCTTTTATCTGTAACTACATACGTAGATATTTGAATTAATGAACCCACACACACACACACACACACACACACACACACACACACACACACACACACACACACACACATATATATATATATATATATATTGCCACGGAAAATCCCGAAGATTAACGATACGGTTATAACAACTGACATATTAAATTTATTTATTTGAAGGTCATTTTTAATCCATATTAATATTTGAGTAGATATTCTGTTTTTAATCAGGCAGTATATTTAAATATTTATTTCCACCGGCCTGAATAATAACGATAAATTGTGTTATGAAAATGTGTGTCATTCGGCAGGATTCGAACCTGCGACTCCTATCATTTTTGTAACAAAATTTATCGTAAATAATCAGGCCGGTATAAATAAATACATAAATATACTGTTTGATTAAAAACAGAATATCTACTCGAATACGAATATCGATTAAACAAAATGTTCAAACACACAGACACACACACACACACACACACACACACACACACACATATATATATATATATATATATATATGTATTTTATTCCTCACTGGTTGCTCTTCACTATGTTGTTCACCTGGGTAAGAATTTGTATATTTACTAGTATATACTTAATAAGGTTGTTATATTACTTCTAGCATTATTGTATTAACACCAGTACTCAATGTGCAATATCATCTGTGTTTATATATATATATATTGGTCAACAATACGGTGATCCTTACTCATACACACAGTAAGAGGAACCTGCAGATATTGGAGGCCATGTACATCAAATCAAAACAACCAACACTCAATAAAATCAACTTTAAAACAGGAAATAACATATTACATTGCATTTGACTAGATGGTTTTGTTGTCATTTCGCGCTATCCCGCGGTGTGACGTCATAAAACCGCATCGCAAACTTAAGAACTGCGTTTATTATTTTTGGTAACTATTGCCGTTGCCAAGCGGAGTTTTATGTCAACACAAAATAAAATCGTCGGTGATGGTGGATTTTATAATATTTCAGTTTAAACTACCTCTCTGAAGATGGCTCATGTGAGCCGAAAGCTTAGAAGAAAACCAATAAATAATTATCCAAATGTTGGAGAATTTTTGTCTTTATTTTCAACCGAAATTAAAGCAAAAATACGACGTTTAGAACGGCTCATGATTAAACATAATAGACATTCATTGTCTCTTATATTTAATAGCATATGTCTGGAAGATATATATATATATATATTACTTAAATGTAAGAGATCATAGTATATGTACAAAAATTGATAAATTTGCTTTTGAAACCAGTCTTTATGCGCTAGATGGCTGTTGATCCTATGAGGAATATTTATCCGTTTATATATGCATACATGATGATTACTGTCAAATTCTTAATCGAGTATGACTACTTATAACTTATTAGATTTGCGCCAAAATTCGATTAATTCCAAGACAAGCCAAAGCGAGATATCCTTTTTAATCCACCCTAAGGGTGTCATACTTGTCTTCTCTTCGTCTTTTTCCCCCTCAAGGAAAATGTACAAAACATTAGGCATTTGATTTCCGAGTTCTACTTCTCCTATATGAATTACCTTCACCATGAATTAAAGGTTACATCTGATTCATGCTCTCCACAAACACGCTCATACACACACACTTATATATGTATGCTTATGCTAACATATGTACTCGTTGAACGAATACGGTAATTGTTGAGAAGTTTGATCAATTTATTTTTTTATTCTTACGAGAACAACAATGGCTCTTGAAGCCTGCAGATGACTTGCAATGCTTATTTCAGATGCAGCAAATTATGTAATTTCTTTTTACCGGGCCTAGCATTATATTTTCATGCGATAGTTGAGAATGGAGAGTTTTCTGTGGTGCTTCTGATACACTCTGCATGTTAGGTTTTTTTCAGTGTAGTACAGAACATAGGATGTGCGTTGTGGTACAGTGGATATCGGCTCGGAACTAGAAACCGGGGAGCCGAGTTCGAATTCCAGTTGAATCCATTGTATTCACTTACGCGCAAATACCCTTGGGAAAGGTATTAATCCGTCTCTTCCTTCCAGTTATGGGTTAAATAGCAGGACGGATTGGGTTCTATAGCCTTGGTCGGCAACCAGTCTACCGCAGAAAGCAATGGCAACCTACTGCGGGATAATCTTCTGTCCAGTCAGTCATGTCTTTTTCGAGACATGATCGCCCAAGCGTGTATCGCGTATGGCACTTAATTGACTGACAGAACATAATTTGTGAAAACTCTACTAATATAATTCTTCTTGTGGCTAAAGATACCTACTTTTATGGAACATCCTCTGCGACATTCGTCATTGGTAATTTGATGGATTGCTAGCTAAATAATTTCCCTTTTTCTGCACGCTTGACATTTGGTTTAATTGTGGCATATTCTTGGAAGATTTTGGTATCTTCATGCATTGTACGCCTCCACTATATTGATCATAAGCAGCGGTTTCTGCAGCCAGGATCATATATATGGCACGTTGTAAGAGATGCTTTTGAATAGCCCCTGAATCTCTTTTATTGTCTATCCTGAGCTCAAGTGACGTAGAACAACTCACTGTAGTTTTGATATTCTGCTGTTGCCTATATATACTTGAAATCGATTCGTAAGCGAGTAAGATCAACCACAGGGCTCATTATTTCCAAATGAACATTTCAGGGATGATTTCCATGTTATTGATGATGTCTTAAATGGCTCATAAGTTATTCCACATTGAGTAGAGGCTAGTCTTTAGACCGCAAACTGATTATCTATATTTGGGGGACCGCCCTTTTTTACACACTCAATGGACTCTTCCAAGGTATACAAACAATCCTTCCTACGGAGAACGAGGGTTTTAATGCTTGTCAGAGCAGTTGAACCGCCGCTAGTTGGTCAGCAATAATATAGACTTATTACCCGGACTTCTTTGTATATATTTGACTTCTATTAACAAGTATTCCTGAATCTACTAACCGTGTACAGGTTGTATATCTTTTGTTCAATATACTTACATTTTCCTCTCATTTCCGTTTTGTGTTATTATTATATTGTGTAGTTTTCTAAACAAGAATCCACGACAATTTGGCGACGAAGATTCGAAAAAATTCACGCGGAGGAAAAATACATTCTCGCCTCAACAATTTAGCGACGAAGGATTCGTACAAGTTCACGCGGAGAGAAAAAAATCTAGTCAGTCGCCACAACAATTTGGTGACGAAGGAGTAGTACAAGTTCAAACGAAGAGAAAAATACGTTCTAAAGCCAATCGCCAAACAAAAAATTTTGCATTAAAGGATTTGGAACAAGTGCACGCGGAGGAAAAAGACGTTGTCACATCAGTCGTAAAGAACAAATTGGCGACAAGAAAAAGAACGAACTCACAAGAAAAAAAATTTAGCGTCGAGGACCTCGAAATTCACATAAGAGGAGACGACAACATCAAATTGGCGAAGCAGATTCGCGCACAAGTCGCACAACAAAATCGTGACGAAATCCCCACCCCCGAATCACTTTAATAAAGTGTGCTACAAATTGATTCAAACAAGTCGACCACAAACAAGTTGTCGACACTAACACCGAGAGATAGAGAAAAATGTCGGAATTAATTGCTAAAAAGCAACTGATAAAAATAAAAACACCTCACGGAATCGAAACAGCAGAAAAATGGAAGATTTTCAAAAGCGAATACTAGAAATTATTAAGAGAACTGAAGAAAGACAATATCAATTAGAAATAAAACAAATGGAAATGCAAAATGCTCACGAAATAATACAAATGGAAATGCAAAAGGCTAACGAAGGAAGACAAACAGAAATGCAAAAGAGACAAATGGAGATGCAAAAGCAAATTGAAGAAAGATAAATTGAAATGCAAGAATTGTTATTGAAATTAACAAGTACAGCCCTGGATAGGAACACGGAAAAGAAGTGGACATTTTCAAAAGATGCGGTGTGGAACGCGATTGAAATTTTTAAATACTCAGTTGAGGAAGATAAAAATTTTGGAGAGTATTACAGGCAATACGAGGATATGTTTTACTATCGACAGTCAGCATTGGAGTGAAAAGAATAAATTACGACTTCTACTCAAGAGATTAGGCACAGACGAACACACTAAGTTCGTAGACTATATTCTCCCTAAAAAGACGAACGATCTAACGTTCGATGAGGCAGTGACAGGTCTCAAAGAGCTATTTAACCCCAAAATCTCGTTGGCCCATAAAAGGTGGAAATGCCTAAATCTCAGAAAAGAAGAAAACGAGGACTACTCTACATTCGCAGCTATCGTCAACAAAACTATGACGATTTTAAATTGTCGGAACTTACCCCAGACAATTTTAAGTATCTCATATTTGTCCAAGGACTAGTGGCAAAATGAGACAGCAAAATGAGAAAATGCATGCTGACCAAACTTCAAAACGAGCCAGGTCTAACATTACAAAAATTCTCAGAGGATTTCCAGAAATGCCTCAGCATAAAGAAAGATAGCAAGGACATTGAAGACATTGATAAACTCTCCTATCGATAGTATGCATAGATTTAGGGTACTCCTCAACTGAAGAAAGATGTCCAGTGGAACTGGTCGGAGGATAAAAAGCGTTTAACGAAATTATAAATAAATTGACATCAGATTTAACTTTGACACATTTCGACCCTAGGCTGGAGATTATTGTAGCAAATGATGCAAGCTCACACTGTGTGAGAGTGCATATTTTACATAAAATGCAGGATGGAACTACAAAACCGGTAGCCCACGCAGCGAGAGCATTGCTACCGACCGAGAAAAACTATTCACAAATAGAAAAAGAAGCTTTGGGAATTACTTTCGCCGTAACTCGATTTCATAGATATATATATACGGTAGAGAATTTATGCTACAGACGGACCATTAACCGCTTTTTATCATATTTGGATCCAAGAAAGGATTACCTGTATATATCTCGAATAGACACCTGAGGTGGGGCACAATAATAATAAACTACAATTTTAAACTAGAATATATATTATCGAAAAAAATAGGACACGCAGAGGGACTATCGAGGCTGATACCTAGGAAAAGTGAACTCTTAGAAATTCAGTGATAGCAGCGCGGAGAGCTGAGGATGAAATCAGCAAGGTATTGAGTAACACGGTCAAAGAACTACCGGTTACATTGCTAGAGATAAGAAGAAACGTAGAAGCGAATGAATTTCTTAACACAACAAAGAAAAAAATTGAAGACAGAGACACAAAATTGGCAGAGAGTTTCTCAATTTGTGACAATGTACTACTGTATAATGAAAGGGTTGTGATACCAAAGTCACTTTAAAGGAGAATCTTAAAAGACTTTCATGTTGGACATCCAGGGAAAAATCGCATGAAAGCATTAATGAGAAGCTATGTGTACTGGCCAAAAATGGATGAGGATATTGCACAGATGGTGGAAAAGTGCAAGGGCTGTGCAGCGGCAGCAAAATCACAACCGATTATAAAAAAATATGGCCAAAGACGGAAAACCATGGTTAAGAATACATGCAGACTACGCAGGACCTATCACCGGCTACTACTATTTTATAGTAATAGACAGCTTTAGTAAATGGCTGGAAGTTTTCAGATATTAACACCCACCAACCGACAATATTATAAACTGTTTGCATAAACTATTTGCGAGGTTCGGCGTCGTTAACGTTTTAGTTACAGATAATGGTACACAATTCACGTCAAATGATTTTAAAGATTTTTCCAGTTGAATCCATTGTATTTACTTACGCGCAAATACCCTTGGGAAAGGTATTAATCCGTCTCTTCCTTCCAGTTATGGGTTAAATAGCAGGACAGATTGGGTTCTATAGCCTTGGTCGGCAACCAGTCTACCGCAGAAAGCAATGGCAACCTACTGCGGGATAATCTTCTGCCCAGTCAGTCATGTCTCTTTCGAGACATGATCGCCGAAGCGTGTATCACGAATGGCACTTTAACTGACTGACCTAATAAAACATATAAAAACAGCTCCCTATCACCCACGATCAAATGAGCTAGCCGAAAGATTTGTAGATACGCTTAAGGCGGCATTAAAAAGCGGTAGACACACCATCAGAAAAAGCATTACAGCAATTCCCACAAGTCTACCGTATTACGTCAAACCAAAACACACCATCAGGACTGTCACCGGCCGAGGTGATGTTAGCGCAAAAAATCTGATCGGTTTTCGAGAAATTATTCTTGCAAGCCATTAGTAACGTCTATTCGGAGAGATTCTTCCCTAGAACTTCTACTTTGTTTCACCTATCACAACAATTTTACCTTCTTCAAAATTAGACTTAACAGTTATCTTTCTTGCTTAGCCCCATGAAATTCACCTAGTACTTTTCCTTACGTGTATACAACACCAGATATTAACTCTCTACCTTGTGTTGTTCTTTGGCCTTGTATTGCGTGAACGTTAGTAAAAAATAGATAAAATCCCTCAAAATATTATTCTCACTTACAGTAATTACATTATTCGGATTATTGTCTTCATATTTGTTGCCATTTGCACGACGTTTCGCCGGTTGTATGCTCCGGCCTTCTTCAGGTTCTAGGCCGGAGCATACAACAGCCGAAACGTCCTATAAATGGCAACAAAGATGAGGACAATAATCCGAATAATGTTAATACTGTAAATACTACCTCATCTCAGAAATATAGCCAAATATTATTCTCACTTCTCTTTATCACGTCAAGTGGAAGAGAACTGGAATCAAAAGTTTTTATTCACTGTTAACAATCAAAATATCCGAGACGCATAAAGAAGTTCAGGGTTGTTTACATAAGCTGTCAAACTATTCCAATCTTTTCTTATAAACATCGCTGTAAGAAAAAAAAGCACAAAGAAAAATCATAACCCATTTAACACGAACAAATAAAAGAGGCGGTTCTTATCGGCATCTCCGATTGTTTGCGCTACAGATTATATTAATTTTAATCGCCCGGCATACAAATGTCGTCTCCTGGGAACAACAGCTCTAAATCGGTTTGTCGAAGCTCGATTATCATTTTACGCTGTGTACTGAATGAACCACTACAAAAGATTGTAGAAAAATTAATGTCTTTCGCTTGATTGTTACAGACTGTTGATTAGTAGTTCTCTAAAATCTCTGAATACAGTGTAGAAGACCAGTGCCTTTTGCAATGAAACCAATTCATCCGATTCTGTAAAATAGACTAAGAGGCAACTGAGAAAAGATGAATAATTAAAAGAAATGGTAGTTATAACCAATTCCTTATAACAAAGAATTCGGCATTTAATGATCGAGCAGTCGAAACTAGTATGGGTTACAATTTATTAAGTCTTTCTCTTTTTTTCAAAGAAATAAGCTTCTCCCGTTTATTAGCTATTATCGACTCTTACCACCACTGATGGGGATTTTATTCCTAACTTTATTTTTAGTAGTACCTTTAGATTATATTTTTCATTCCAGTAACATGTGCTGTTCATTTTAGTTGATGCTGCTGTTGAAAGTCCTCAAATGATATCGTTTCTGTTATTTGGTACAATTCTTTGTTTGAGATTCTTTAGCACCAAGGCTCATACACTATCACTTGCTCAAAGCTATTTTAATCATTTATCTGAGAATTCGGTTGTATGTAACAAACAGTTTAAATATTTATGATAAGGTTTGTTTTTTTTGCACGCATGACATCCGTATGAAAATCTGGTTTTGATATGTGCCTTTAAACCTGAAACACTATCAATTAAAGTTGCACCTCTACTAACCATGGGTATATCATACCCGATTTTGAAATTATAAAAAAATATTAAATATAAATCTTTATTTGAAATATTTTACATGCAGGTACTTCAAAATTTTGTACTTTGAGTTAACATTAATAGGAACTAAAAAACATATTATTTAGATAAGAAAATCAGGTACTGAAAATTTAATAAATTGTAATTAAAATGGCGTCATTTGCGCTGGGTACTATATACCCATGGTTAGTGTTTTCGGGTTAAGAATATAATTCGAGTTTTCAGGATAATATTTTAGTTTTGTTGTAATGTGCAGTCTTGAGCAAAACTACTTCTACCTCTTTATTAAATTTCCCAATATCCTATAATAAATCTCTTATAACTGATCTATGCTCTAAAATATTTGAAGTATTTAATATTTACTAATTTCACATAATTAATTTTCATGATAGATTCAGACTAGGTGCTATCACTGATTTCATTCAAACTCTAGATAATTGTTTCTGTTTTGTAAAGAACGATATAGTAATATAAAATTCTGAAGAAGTTTTAGCTGAGATAAAATGTTGTTGCCTGCGGTGAAAATCTGACAACTAGCTTTAACGATCTAAATCTAAAAATGACGCATGTAATATCAATTTTAATGATATTCTTGGTATTCATATTTTAAAAAAATCAAATGAAGTCTTTAAATTGGTCATATGTGCATTTTTAGTCATGTAGTAAACAATCTAATATAGGTACATGGAAAAATCTAACATACAAACGAAATACAGAAGGCTTACCGATTAGCAGCATTAAAAATGGAATTATAAAACCTGGTTCAACTTCAGACTGAAGCAGTTTTTGTTTACTTCGCTTTAATGATTCTGCAAAAGGTATGAATATTCCCCAATCTATGGATTAAATGGGATGTTTAGGATCTTTAGTCTTTATTAGTAGTTTGTCTAAATAATAATTTTTAATTCAAAGCCGTTATGGAAATAACTCATTTCGCTTCCTCTTTGGTAAAATAGAAAAAGTAAGCGTATATGGGCTAGCTAGATTTTCCTGCAAAAACCTATTAAATAAATAATGGGTTACGAAAGTTGAAGAACCTATGAAATACAGGACGATGTGTAGTTTTCTTACATGTAATGATTATATATTTACTACTATGGATCAGTTTCGAATTTTCAAATGGTTACTTTTAGAAAAAGAAGACATTGTAACGTTATATTTCCCCTTTCTTTCTTCTCAGCCATAAGTTATGATCCGACCGAATTCCTGTATTCAGGCCCAGATAAAAGTCAAGGGTGAATTTGACTCCACAGTCATATTTAGACCATTCTCAGTATTTGTGATATAATAAGAACTGGATACTTGTATATTAGATATATCCACTAAATCACTGAAAAACAGTATAGTATGAAGAAAAAAGGTCACAAACTTTATTAAAACGAACTTTTTTCATCAAAATGTTTATGCTATTATTAAGAGGAAAAAACCAAAGTATTTTTTAATCATTTTAAAAAATATTTTAATCTCTTTTAACACTTTCAAAATTCTGGTAAAATCTTGTTTTTATTTTCGTTAGACGGTAACCAAATCGTTTCAAGATTTTGCAATGGAAAACGTAATATTACATAACTTAGCTTTTTTTCTAGTGGCAAACACATTAATTTGGAAATTCTTTGCAAAAACATAATTGTCAAGTTTGAATGAAACTTTCAGGAATTATTCACAAATTAATCAAAATATTTTTGAAATCATTATTTTTTAAAATCTTTGTAAAAATTTTTTTTCATTCTGTTACCCTACCTCCATGTAAATTCATGAAATATCAAGAAATTAATTCTGTAAACAAAAACTGATATTATTTGTTAAACTCAGGATCCACTATGAAATGTAAATCGTGTATTGTTTTTTTACCGTTTAACATCTTTTACTGAAAATCTGTTCCGAATATTGAAATAAGAAATGCAATAAAATTACGACATTATTTAATTAGCTAAGCTTTTATTTGCTTTTAAAATAATATAAATTAAGGTCTTTATAATTAAAAGAAAAAAATTCGATTAATAATAAAATTTAAAAGAATTTTTTAATTTTTTAATTGTAATAATTTTTAAAGTTTTCAAATATATTTTTAAAGAATTTTAAAGACTTGTACACGTTTGGTTAGTAAGTTATTAATTAAAGACTATATTTATTAAACTAAAACCGACAATATAAAGAATTTATCGGCTCGGAACGAGAAATCGGGGAGTCGAGTTCGAATTCCAGCCGAATTCATTGCATTCACTTACGCGCAAATACCCTTGGGAAAGGTATTAATCCGTCTCTTTCTTCCAGTTATGGGTTAAATAACAGGACAGATTGGGTTTTATATTCTTGGTTGACAATCAGTCTACCGCAGAAAGCAATGGCAACCTACTGCGGGATAATCTTCTGCCCAGTCAGTCATGTCTTGAAAGAGACATGATCCCCAAGCGTGCTTCACATATGGCACTTAACTGACTGAATCAGAATATATGATCTTGGTTGCAGGTAAGAAGTTTATTTTCAGCTCTCCACTCGTAAGATAAAAAGTAAAACGTTCATTTCTTTTACAGGATTTATCGAATACTTGCTGTAGTATTGTTCTTGTTTCAATCAGGTAAACGTTTCGTAAAGAATCTATTTCTCAATCAGAATCCATTTTCTGCACAGTGTTTCAATGTTATTTATTAGTAGTAAAATTAGGAGTAATGTTCTATCCTTCGATAATCCTCAGAAATTAGGAGTAATTTTCTATCCTTCGATAATCCTCAGAAATTAGGAGTAATGTTCTATCCTTCGATAATCCTCAGAAATTACAGTTATTACAATAACCGCTTTCTTGAGAATAAATTATATTCCAAAAACACACTCCTCGACCGTTTGTAGCGTGACATAACATTTGTTGTTTTAATCAATTTGTTTGAACATAATTTTTAATAGAAAGTCATATTTAAGTAGATAGTCTGTTTTTAATTACACCGTCCTGAATGTTACGGAAAGTTCCGGATATTAATGAAATGGATTAAAAACTGTCATATGTTAATTTATTTGTTTGAACATTATTTTTATACATATTCGTATTTGAGTAGATACTCTATTTTATTTAAACATTATATATATATATATATATATATATATATATATATATATATATATATATATTGTCATGCGCAGACAGATCTGTTTCGCCGTATCACAGCTCATTAGTACGGTTAGACTCCGATTGCTTTTTTTTCCCCAGGATTGAAACCCGACCGAAATGGCGTTAGTCGGCGACTCTGCCCCTGGGCTATGGGCGTGGAAGTAGGCTGACTTTTTAGCGCATATTATTATACGCGCCCAATAGCTAGAGCGCTCTAATTCATCTCATTGAATGAGCGATGCGTACACACATATATATATATATATATATATGTCTAATTATGAATTAAAAGTACATTGCGACACGCAAATTTCTATGTTTCGAGATAGAATCTCATCATCAAGCAATGTTGGTTGTGAAAATGCTTATTTTTGAGAATTTTAGTTTAGATCCCTTATATTGGGACTAGTGCAAAAAAAAAAAAAAAAAAAAAGAAAGAAAAAAAAGAAAAAAAGAAAGAAAAACAGCATAACTACAACGGATAAATTAAAAATATTTAAATAATTATAATATAGCGCGTCCATGCGTGCTTACAAAATTCATCATTACAGCGATCTCAGTTAAATTAATTTTGTCTTTGCAATTCTCCCCTGAGAATGATCTCGGAGGTGATCGAAATTATATGGCTATAGCGCCTTCCTTGATGCATTTCTAGTTAACATCAAGAAGTTAATATAGACATATTATGTTTATTTATAGTTATAATGATTCTTTCTAGTTCTCTAATTAGCTTCCTGGTTATAACTTTCCTAAATTATTGTACTTTAGTATATAATTATTACAATTCTAATAAGTTAATTTGTCAACCTCTGTTATTTCGGATTAAAGAGACGAATATCATAACTCTTTCGATACACGCTACTAAACACAAAGTTTACCGAATGAAGTAAGGACGTGAAGATCGTTCGGAAATTATGCAATAAAACTTCATTAAACTGGGCAAAAATGCTAGGGAAACATAGCAAATGGTCCAGATTGCTTATGTATTAACTTATATATATATATATATATATATATATATATATATATATATATATATATATAATCGTATCGCCCCAAGCAAGTCATTTTACTGCCAATGATGTGGAGGGGGTTACATAGAAGGAAAGTTATGAGAAAGAGTGACAAGTTATAGGGGGTGTCAGGAAGTGGGTAAAAGAAGGAGGGGAGTATTGATGAGAGTGGAGTGGACGAAGAAAGGTGCATGAGAGAGAGGTTGTAAGTTAGTGAGATAGAAGATGACTTTTGACTTTACATTTAAATTCTTGGAGATTGTAACTGTCGGGGAAGCAATTAAACGGAAGGAAATTTCACAGGCGGAAAGTGCGAGAAAAGAAACTGAGGGAGTATTTATTTGTTTTACAGTAAAAAGGTGTGACCTAGTTGCTAATGTTGTGGCTCCAGTAAATTCATATATAAGAGCACCAGTAAGCTAAGTTCATCGGAGAGATGAACTGAGGATTTGATTTTCATTTACACAGTAAGATCAGATACGATGCGGAGGATTTGAGAGACAATTATTTTAATATGGACGTCAAGGCATTAGAGCTCTTTGAGAAAATTCTCAATTTTCTGGGTGCAAATCGTCATTTGCATAAACAAAATAAGTACGCAGTTTGGAGTTAGTTTTACAACTGCATTCATTATGATCTGAACATATGCAAACTTTGGTCAAGGTTTGTTTTGGTGTGCTTAGTAAGAACAGAAGAAAAAGACGCGTGTTAATTAAATTTACCGGTATGCTTTTTCAAGAGACTTAAAGATAATCTCTCGCAGATTTCGAAGCTACATCCCCCTTTCTAGAAGAATTCACTATCTCATCCCTCGTCCTCAGAGAGCGTCACGTGTCAGCATGGTTCAATTTATACTTTTGAGAAATACATATCCTCTTGTGCATATCTTCTCGAAAGCCCATTCTGCACGTTTATTCCTTTCAAAAACATAGTTTATTTCTTAGAAATCAATGGAATCTGACATTATTTCCAACAACCATATGTGCATATGCATATATACACGCTCTATGAATATCTCTTACAAAGGATAAATGTCTTCCTTGAATTAAATTTTTAAAAAACATTCTCCATTTAGCATTCAAAAATACTAATTGGCGTATGCGGATTGTTTGGTATTGCATTATATATTCAAACCATTTTAGAATATAAAATAAAATGAACACATATCAGCACCGACGATTTCTTTTTGTCAAGATATGACGTCAACATTTCTTACAGCGGTGCTGAAGCGAAATCTTATAAATATGAACGGATGCCATTTTTTCATTTCGACTCTAATTTCCTGGATACAATTTAAGAAAAACAATTAGCAATTTTCTTTTTAATCTTTCTGTTGTATTATTATTATTATTATTATTATTATTAACAACGTTTAGAAATGAATATGAGATTAAGAAGAATAACATCATCTGACATTATGTGTAGCTGAAAAGGGTAAAGTAATTGTGTGAATTATTTTATGAGTAAACCAGAAATGGAATACTTTTAAAGGGATTAAACTTTTAAGACTTTCTTCGTTATTGATATCTGATTTCAAAATATAATACTTGGTCATTTAGCCTTATTTTGAATGTTCATTAATGATCTCTCCCAGTTTCTCTTTAAGATTTACTTTTTGATGAGTTTTCATTGTCAGTGAATTAGGATCTAGGAGCTAGGCTTGTTCTTTTGTATACGAACTCTTGTTTAAAATGGTGACGTATTTACAAATGTTACCAGATGTTTGAACTCATTTCAATAAATGACAATTTCAATTGTTTTTTTCTTTTAGGAAGGCAGGTTTTCCACACTTTCAAGAGTGATTTAACACAATTTTCTTTCTGCCATCTACATTAATTTGACATATGCTTTTAAAATATTGAATCTGTTTTTTTTAATTTTAAGTCAATGGAATGAATTATAAATGCCAAACTAATAATTTAATAATATTACATGCTTTTTACTAGATGTTTTTTTTAACTATACTATATTCTAAAATATTGTCTGTATTAGTATCTTCATGTTCATGCTTTTTCTAGCAATGTTTTGTTTGATATTTTATGACCTTTTTCCATATTTCAGTCATTTTACTTCTTTCTTTTTTCGGATTATCCAAAGCGGTGAAAATACAGCATGGCTGTATCAGAGGGTTTCCTAGACTGAAAATTAATTAATTAATTAATTAAAAACATTACGACCAAGGAAGAGATTTTTGTTAACGATGGAATCCTAAAACAACTTTCCGTAACCAAAAAAATATTCAAATTGGAGGACATCGGCTGTGATTTAACCTGAAGAGGGATTGGCTCCACCAGGTCAACTACCCAATAGACTCTACGTATGAATATCTACCAACATCGGCTGTGATTTAACCTGAAGAGGGATTGGCTCCACCAGGTCAACTACCCAATAGACTCTACGGATGAATATCTACCAACATCGGCTGTGATTTAACCTGAAGAGGGATTGGCTCCACCAGGTCAACTACCCAATAGACTCTACGGATGAATATCTACCAACATCGGTTATTATTTAACCTGAAGAGGGATGGGCTCCACCAGGTGAACTACCCAATAGACTCTACGGATGAATATCTACCAACATCGGCTGTTATTTAACCTGAAGAGGGATTGGCTCCACCAGGTCAACTACCCAATAGACTCTACGGATGAATATCTACCAACATCGGCTGTTATTTAACCTGAAGAGGGATTGACTCCACCAGGTCAACTACCCAATAGAATCTACGGATGAATATCTACCAACATCGGCTGTTATTTAACCTGAAGAGGGATTGGCTCCACCAGGTCAACTACCCAATAGACTCTACGGATGAATATCTACCAACATCGGCTGTGATTTAACCTGAAGAGGGATTGACTCCACCAGGTCAACTACCCAATAAACTCTACGGATGAATATCTACCAACATCGGCTGTGATTTAACATGAAGACAGATTGGCTCCACCAGGTCAACTATCCAATAGACTCTACGGATGAATATCTACCAACATCGGCTGTGAAGAGAGATTGGCTCCACCAGGTCAACTACCCAATAGACTCTACGGATGAATATCTACCAACATCGGCTGTTATTTAACCTGAAGAGAGATTGGCTCCACCAGGTCAACTACCCAATAGACTCTACGGATGAATATCTACCAACATCGGCTGTGATTTAACCTGAAGAGGGATTGGCTCCACCAAGTCAACTACCCAATAAACTCTACGGATGAATATCTACCAACATCGGCTGTGATTTAACCTGAAGAGAGATTGGCTCCACCAGGTCAACTATCCAATAGACTCTACGGATGAATATCTACCAAGATCGGCTGTGAAGAGAGATTGGCTCCACCAGGTCAACTACCCAATAGACTCTACGGATGAATATCTACCAACATCGGCTGTGATTTAACCTGAAGAGGGATTGGACTCCACCAGGTCAACTACCCAATAGACTCTACGGATGAATATCTACCAACATCGGCTGTGATTTAACCTGAAGAGGGATTGGCTTCACCAGGTGAACTACCCAATAGAATCCCTACGGATTAATATCTACCAACATCGGCTGTGATTTAACCTGAAGAGGGATTGGCTTCACCAGGTGAACTACCCAATAGACTCTACGGATGAATATCTACCAACATCGGCTGTGATTTAACCTGAAGAGGGATGGGCTCCAGCAGGTCAACTACCCAATAGACTCTACGGATGAATATCTATCAACATAGGCTGTGATTTAACCTGAAGAGGGATTGGCCCCACCAGGTTAACTACCCAATAGACTCTACGGATAAATATCTACCAACATCGGCTGTGATTTAACCTGAAGAGGGATTGGCTCCACCAGGTCAACTACCCAATAGACTCTACGGATGAATATCTACCAACATCGGCAGTGATTTAACCTGAAGAGAGATTGGCTCCACCAGGTCAACTACCCAATAGACTCTACGGATGAAAATCTACCAACATCGGCTGTGATTTAACCTGAAGAGGGATTGGCTCCCCCAGGTCAACTACCCAATAGACTCTACGGATGAATATCTACCAACATCGGTTATTATTTAACCTGAAGAGGGATGGGCTCCACCAGGTGAACTACCCAATAGAATCTACGGATGAATATCTACCGACATCGGCTGTTATTTAACCTGAAGAGGGATTGGCTCCACCAGGTCAACTACCCAATAGACTCTACGGATGAATATCTACCAACATCGGCTGTTATTTAACCTGAAGAGGGATTGACTCCACCAGGTCAACTACCCAATAGAATCTACGGATGAATATCTACCAACATCGGCTGTTATTTAACCTGAAGAGGGATTGGCTCCACCAGGTCAACTACCCAATAGACTCTACGGATGAATATCTACCAACATCGGCTGTGATTTAACCTGAAGAGGGATTGACTCCACCAGGTCAACTACCCAATAAACTCTACGGATGAATATCTACCAACATCGGCTGTGATTTAACATGAAGACAGATTGGCTCCACCAGGTCAACTATCCAATAGACTCTACGGATGAATATCTACCAACATCGGCTGTGAAGAGAGATTGGCTCCACCAGGTCAACTACCCAATAGACTCTACGGATGAATATCTACCAACATCGGCTGTTATTTAACCTGAAGAGAGATTGGCTCCACCAGGTCAACTACCCAATAGACTCTACGGATGAATATCTACCAACATCGGCTGTGATTTAACCTGAAGAGGGATTGGCTCCACCAAGTCAACTACCCAATAAACTCTACGGATGAATATCTACCAACATCGGCTGTGATTTAACCTGAGGAGAGATTGGCTCCACCAGGTCAACTATCCAATAGACTCTACGGATGAATATCTACCAACATCGGCTGTGAAGAGAGATTGGCTCCACCAGGTCAACTACCCAATAGACTCTACGGATGAATATCTACCAACATCGGCTGTGATTTAACCTGAAGAGGGATTGACTCCACCAGGTCAACTACCCAATAGACTCTACGGATGAATATCTACCAACATCGGCTGTGATTTAACCTGAAGAAGGATTGGCTTCACCAGGTGAACTACCCAATAGAATCTACGGATTAATATCTACCAACATCGGCTGTGATTTAACCTGAAGAGGGATTGGCTTCACCAGGTGAACTACCCAATAGACTCTACGGATGAATATCTACCAACATCGGCTGTGATTTAACCTGAAGAGGGATGGGCTCCAGCAGGTCAACTACCCAATAGACTCTACGGATGAATATCTATCAACATAGGCTGTGATTTAACCTGAAGAGGGATTGGCCCCACCAGGTCAACTACCCAATAGACTCTACGGATAAATATCTACCAACATCGGCTGTGATTTAACCTGAAGAGGGATTGGCTCCACCAGGTCAACTACCCAATAGACTCTACGGATGAATATCTACCAACATCGGCTGTGATTTAACCTGAAGAGGGATTGGCTCCACCAGGTCAACTACCCAATAGACTCTACGGATGAATATCTACCAACATCGGCTGTGATTTAACCTGAAGAGGCATTGACTCCACCAGGTCAACTACCCAATAGACTCTACGGATGAATATCTACCAACATCGGCTGTGATTTAACCTGAAGAGGGATGGGCTCCACCAGGTGAACTACCCAATAGAATCTACGGATGAATATCTACCAACATCGGCTGTGATTTAACCTGAAGAGGGATTGGCTCCAGCAGGTCAACTACCCAATAGACTCTACGGATGAATATCTATCAACATAGGCTGTGATTTAACCTGAAGAGGGATTGGCCCCACCAGGTCAACTACCCAATAGACTCTACGGATAAATATCTACCAACATCGGCTGTTATTTAACCTGAAGGGGCATTGGCCCCACCAGGTCAACTACCCAATAGACTTCTATGGATAAATATCTACCAACAGATGCCACCGGCGACGACTATGGTGTTGACGACGCAAAAATAGTAATTCTCAATTTTTGGAGAATAATTGTTTTTTAAATTATCTCAAAATGTTCAGATATCATTTTATTTCTAGATAAAAGTTGTCCATGCATTGAACTAAAATTCTGAGTAACATAATTTTAGACGTAAGAGAAGCATAATCTGTAGTTAAACATACAAGATGACATCTGACATTAAAAATAATCAGAAATAAGTAATATGTTAAGATTATTGATCATAATTAATAATATAATGGATAGAGTTCGATATCGATCCCTGTAGATCGATGGGACTATCCAGGGTTTGATAAATATCTGTAGTCTAAAAAGGTATTTGATCAATTCCTAGCGATCGATGGGTAGAAAATACAAACACTGAAACCTACCTTCAAGAGTTATTGATATGTGTGTTAATCTGGAAATTAAATCATTGTCCAAAAGTAAAAGGCTCAGTGATTACTAGAATGATGTAAATAATATTACTAAATAAAACTAAACTTAGTGAAGCAGTTAGACCATTCCCAAGTTTGACATATTTCCGAAGATCATTTAAGCCATAAAAATATATTTTAACTAAGTATAGCGTAGTGTCCTACGATTAAAACCCACCAATTTCTAAACAAATACATTTGTCCATATCCTTTACCTATGAATCTTTTCACATTATTATTATTATTATTATTATTATTATTATTATTATTACTATTTATTAGTAGTAGCAGAAGGAAAAGAATTAATAGTACTAGTATTAGGAGGGTGATTTGCAGCTGGTTGTTGCAGTTGGTTGTAATGACATATCCACAACTAAGCAGAATTCTAAATATTTTATACGCAATTTTATCTTATTTCTGTAAAAAAATAATGGTTTAGTGATACGAGTCTAACTAATTAACTCATAGTTGTGGGAGAAGATTTACATTTTGAAAACGTAAATGAATATAACGAATCCATCTGAAATTGGAACCTGGCATTCCGATTAACAATTCCAGCCATTATCCAAAGCCAAACTTAGTGTACCTAGTATTCCTAAGCGGTCACCCACCTAGATACTGAGCAGGCTCAATGTTGTTTAACTTCTGAGATTCATTGAACCGGTGTATCAACGTAACGTAAGTTGTAAGAAAGGGAATAGGAGGATTATTCGAGCATACACGTTAAAGAAAACAAAATGGAAAGAATAACAAAGATAAATATTTCTTTAACACTTAACTAAAGTAAAAATAAATAGCAAAAGTATTACGCTTAAATAATAAAAAGAATATTACTTTTGATATGTTTTCTTCATGCTAGATGAGTGGATGAGAGATCAAGGATTACATTGAGGAGTCGTTGGTCTAAAATTTTGGGGATTCCAACATACTAATCTTCCAAGATTATTTATTTGAGTTACGAGTTTGAGTTTTGTTTAACCTCTGTGGGTTATTTAATGCCAAAAAGGTAGGGTTTTGAGGTAGTCTTTTTTAATGTTTCTTTATAGTGAGAAGGTTGGTTTAGTCAGATTTTGATTAATGTTTTTTTATTTTTTATTTTAGAAAAATGAAGATCTCTTTTTGTTTTGTATTCAAAAATGTATTGCTGGTAATATTTTTTCCTATACTTAATAATTATACATTTTTTTCCCTTATACTTAATTTGTTTCCTCATACTTTATTATTATACACTTTACCACGTACATAGATTTTAAAAATCAACTTTGCTTTAATACACGTACCACATAAATGACCAATCAGAACTAATCACAAATCGCAACACACTAGTATAATGTCTCATTGTTTTGTTTTGTTGTTTTTTTTGTTTTTTGTTTTTTTTGTTTTTTGTTTTTTGTTTTTTGTTTTTTTTTTGTTTTTTTTTTTTGTTTTATTTTTTGCATTCTCTGTCACTGTTAGATTCAGATACGTTTCCTGTTTGCTCTTTTTCTTTATTGTTTATTGTGGTCGAATATAGTTTTGGTCTTTTATGTGGTCAATATCAGTAATAGAGCGTACATAAATATAAAAGTAGACATTGTGGTCAACACCCAGCGGCGAGAGTCTATTTCATGATTAAACGCTATCATCAAGACATAATATTGCGTTTACGCATTTAGCAATCTGTCGCCGCTGGGTGTTGATAGCAGTGTCGGTATATATATATATATATATATATATATATATATATATATATATATAAAGTTATCCGCAAACAGATCTGTTTCGCTGTATCACAGCTCATCAGTATGGTTAGATATCCGATTGCTTTTAACCCAGGATTGAAACCCGACCGAATTGGCGTCAGTCGGTGATTCTACCTTTCAGCTATGGGCGCTTGGTAGAAGGAGGCAGACTTTTAGTGTATGATGTATCATACGCCAGTAGCCAGTGTGCTCTAATTCATTGCTGAACGAGCGATGCGTAGGTGCTAGAGTAGCTATTGTTTTTTTTTCAAAGTCTACCATTCTTTCAGAGTGCTCAATCAGGGTGTGAGAGCTTAAATAGTCATCCGCAGACAGATCTGTTTCGCTGCATCACAGCTCATCAGTATGGTTAGACATCCGATTGATTTTAACCCAGGATAGAAACCCGACCGAAATGGCGTCAGTAAGCGATTCTACATTTGAGCTATAAGATATTATTTCCAACTTCTCCAAAACTTTATTTAGTGGATTTATTGACTAAACGCCCTTTTTTTTCAAGCATCTCAAATTATCTCTACCGGCTTGGCACTCGGGAGACTTAATAAAGCCTGGTCCATTTTTTTAGGTGAAAGTTCCATTTGATCCAGCGTGCTTTAGTTTGCTTGACCACCGGAGGCACATGCAACATAGGGGGAGCATATTCAAAGTTTCTCTTTATTAATACAACGAATGTATAGGCCGGTAGATGTAATTTATACTGTTAGTAAAAACAGGTCCTCCACTAAAAATGTGATTCATAAGATAAAGTTAATGTAGTATGAATATTGCTCTGTTTTTGGGAATTTTATTATATGGATTTTTCTTGTAAACAAAGAAAACATTTCATGCAAAGATTTACACTTTCTAGCTTTAGTTTATATTTTCCATTTAACTATATAAGATTTTTTTGCATCTTTCAACTGAAAATAATATTTTGAGAGAGAAGTAGAATTTCTATGCTTTATTATTGAAAAACAAGTTATGATGATTAAACAGAAACTTAAAATTATTGTTAGTACATCCGATAGTA
This sequence comes from Ascarosepion bandense, assembly GCA_037127315.1. Classification (NCBI taxonomy): domain Eukaryota; kingdom Metazoa; phylum Mollusca; class Cephalopoda; order Sepiida; family Sepiidae; genus Ascarosepion; species Ascarosepion bandense. The sequence continues at coordinate 1,223,701 of JBBBDQ010000807.1, read as the reverse complement.
ATATTAGGATTTTCATTGGTAGTGATAGAAGCTAGGTATACAATGGAATCTGTAAGGCATTTATTTCGTATAGGACATAAGTTAGAGTTATGACAGTTGCAGGGACTTGCGTTATTATCCTTTTTGTACATTGGTTATAAGGAATATTATAATGTTGTTTTAAAATTATATTATTGAGTTTTGTTATTACCATATTGAGATTATCTGTACAGACATAACTAAGTTTCAGTGTATATTTATTTAAAAAATTTACTAAGTTAATTATTATTTGGGATGAGTTTTTGAACTAGATTAACAATTTTACTGCCTAACTTGGTACTATTTGGTTAAATGGTGATGTGTACCAAACTATTTTTCTGTTTCGGTTATGTTTGGTATTATGATCATTTGTTTATGATGTTTAATATCCTTACCTTTATAGTCGCCGTTTTAGAGGTGTATGCCGATAGAAAATGTCTTCAGTGGAGGAATTATTGTGTTCGACTTAATGTGATATATGTTCAATGATGGATGGTGGATGATTTGATTTAGGATGTATGTAGAAAATGATTAGCATTAAGTTTTACATATGGTGAGTAAGTACTATAATCTAAGTCAAGTGTAGCATCTAGAAAGTCAAATGTTTGAGGTTGGTATTTACTATTACTTTAAGATTAAAGTTCTTCAGTATTCTATGTATATATTTTCGGATTCTATCCACAATGTGGAGCAATGAATAATCATGAGACCATCATCTCTATACAATCCAGTATCTTTTATATCGACATCACTATGAATAGTGAGATTGTACAAAATAAAGAGACCCAGAAAGTCTGATGATTCTGCAGAATCCATTGCTCCCATGGCAATATCAATCGGAATTCGATTTTATCCATTGTTGGTTATTATGGATGAGGGCAGATTGTTTTGTTTTTATATTTTTCTACACTAGTGAGACCCGAAAATTTCAAAGCAAAGTCCAAGGTAATTGTAAAAAAATCCTTCAAGATAGAGGGTTAATAATGCCTTAGGTCTAATTGGATAAATACGCATTTATGTTTGTTGTTAATTTATTCGAACCAATAAAAGATTTCGGTTGGATTCCTCCACTGGGTTAATCCAATATTATTTTTGATTTGTTGGTTGACTCTTTAGAATTTGTTTACTAATTCTACCAATTTCCGTTTAGGAATAATTATTCTAGTTGTGCAGTTGCTACTAAATTCCGGTTTGTGATCCATGATAGGTGATATTCTTAGCGCCGCTAGGATGTGGCACAAGGCTGAAAGTATTGGAGACCCAGTGAGAATCGAACTCACTTGTAGCAGGTTTTAGCGAGACAAACTTGCTAACCATTACACCAGGCCAATGTGCCCCTATGATCCTTGATAGTGATGTCAGTCAGTCAGTTAAGTGCCATACGTGATACACGCTTGGGCGATCATGTCTCGAAAGAGACATGACTGACTGGGCAGAAGATTATCCCACACTAGGTTGCCATTGCTTTCTGCGGTAGACTGGTTGCCGACCAAGGCTATAGAAACCAATCTGTCCTGTTATTTAACCCATAACTGGAGGGAAGAGACAGATTAATACCTTTCCCAAGGGTATTTGCGCATAAGTGAATGCAATGAATTCGGCTGGAATTTGAACTCGGCTCCCCGATTTCTCGTTCCGAGCCGACATGTAAGTTTCAATAAAGTGGAGTTTGTTTACTCTGTCGCTAAATTTTAACTTCAATTTTACCAGTAATATTAGTAGTCTTGCTAACTAAATATTAACTTTTTTTTATAAATATTGGTTAGGTTTTTACTAAATAGAGAGTTGTAGTACTGTGGTGTAGTTTTATAGTAGTTATTTGTTCTGTCAAAACGTAAAAAGATTTTGTCAGAAATATTAATATTTAACAATAGAATATATATATATATATATATATATATATATATATATATATATATATATATTAATCATATCACACCGAGTAAGGCGGTAACACCACTGATGCGCAGGGGGCTACGTAAGAGTGAAAAGATTGGAAAAGAGAAAGCCGGAAACCACATTTTAAACAGGGAACAAGGGATGAGCCTCTTCACCTGTTCAATAGACGTGGGTGGAGTGTGAACCGGTCTATAGTTCAGTCTATCTACCCCAATTGAAAAAAAAAAAAGAGTGAAAAGATTGGAAAAGAAAAAGCCGGAGACCACATTCTAAGCAGGGAATGTTTCTGGAAATTGGATTTGTGTTTTTGGAATTTGATGTTGTTATTGTTTGAAACAAATCATGTTCAAGCTGTAATAACATATCAGTGAAAGGAGCTAATTTCAAGTTTTTAAATCCATAAGGTAACTGAAGAGAGTGAAAGAAAGGACTAGAAATAAACTGCAAGAAAACCGAATGCATGGGCATCAGTAAAGAGGGCAGCCCAATATGCCAAATATAGGTCGGGGATACTAGAATCAAACAGGTACAAAAATTTAAATACCTGGGAAGCGTTATAACAGAAGACCGAAAGTGCGACACAGAGATCCGAAGGCGAATTGGCATAGCAAAGAAAGCATTCCAGAAGTTGAGTAAAGTATTAAGAAACAGGAAAATTTCGTTCGAAACAAGGAAGAGAGTACTGGATTGCTAGTCGTTGTCAGTTCTTCAATATGGCAGTGAATGCTGGACAAGATCATCAAAGATGAAGGAAAATCTTGAAGCAACTGAAATGTGGTTCTACATCTAAGGATGCTGCGAATATCATGGATCGAGCATGTGAGCAACGATGAGGTCCTAGAAATGATGAAAACAAAAAGGAAATTAATACTGAGCATCAAGAAGAGACAGCTGAAGTTCCTGGGACATGCAATGAGGAAGGAGGATTTGGAGAACCTGATACTAACAGGCCAGATAGAAGGAAAAAAAGACAGGTGAAAGCAACGGATAACATATTTGAAGGACCTAATCAGGTGGATGATGGAACGAGGTTTGCATAGTGTAACAGGAGAAGGTATGCTAAGAGCCACCAGGGATAGGGAAACGTGGAAAGCCATGATCGCCTACGTCCTCAAGGGACAGGGCACATAGAAGACGAAGAACAATTGTTGCGTTCCGTCGCAAAATAATTTTTTGTGAAGGAGGAAATATGGTTTCTATATACATATATATATGTGTATATGTGTGTGTGTATGTGTGTGTGTGTGTGTGTGTGTGTATTTTAAACACGTCCATGTTTTGAACAGCACCGTTTTTCTGCAACGTGAATCATCGCAAAGACGCTGTAGATAATTGTATCCGTTATTAAAAGTTTTTATATCGAAATTCAAGCAGATACCTAGACTCAAAAAGAAAATAAGATATTCTGTTATCATTTCACCACCATCATCATCATCGACTTGATTATTTCATTACCTCTACAACTACCACCACTACCACCAGAAGGCACGGCAACTTTGAAAAATATCTTCCATCTTCCCTTTCCAAATCAACTTTCATGATTTTATGTGTCAGCCAAAACATTCACTTGCCTTGCTTCACTTGTAGATTTTTTTCGAAATTTTTACGTCATTATAAGAGTTTTTTTTTTCTAAGAAGAAAAACAAAAATACTATATATACACCAATAATTTTAATTCACTAAGATGTCAGATAAAAATAAGAAATAAAATATTATGAATAAAAGTCGAAGTTCGGATTTATAAATAATTTAATTATTCTATTTTACCAATATTGACTCTTTCTCTCTCTCTCTCTCACACACACACACACACACACAAAGACACACACACACATGTATATAACAAATTTGAACTCAAACCGAGCTGCTAATCTTTATTCCACTAAGTTCAAATTCCAGTCGAGTTTATTGCGTTCTCTCACGTACTAGGTGTGAATCAATTCCTGCTGAAACTCTCACTATTTCGACGTCCGAAGGAATACGATCTTTACTACGCTTGGTTGAATGCGCATTAAAAGAAGTCCAATTTGAAAAAATAATTAATCCACATCTACGTTTTTTTAAACTTTGATGATAGACCAACCTGTTTCATAAATAAATCGCGCCAAATGAGTAAATATTTTCTCACTTCCTATGAACGTTGATTAGTTTTTAATAATCTGAACACTGGTTCAAATTATCTTCTCAGTGAAACAATCTTCCTGCTAAATCATCTCATTACTCCTGATACATCTCAACATTACGAACGATCACAAATAGGAACCCGTTCCTAAGATGCAGACTTTCTGTCGTCAAGGCAATTAGTAACCGTATTGCACGGTTAATGAATCCTAATTACCATAAAGAATTCAGAACTCACAAAAATAAATTGAATGGATTCAGGCACATACTATAAAGATTAAATCAAGTTCCTATTGGGTAGTTCGTTCAAGGCTGATGACATGCCAAGAGTTATAAGAGTATGTAACCGCCTGTTAACATCCATTCAGACTCCTTATTCTGTAATATCCAAAAGATTGACTTAAGTCTTATATATATATAATAGGTTAGTCGAGGTCAGAATGTTGGTATGGTTAATGATCAACCAGGCACCATTATGAAAAGTGCGGAAATATTCCGAAGAGCGACAATTTCAGAATATAAGGTATTACGTTAAAAACATTCTGTATTTGTGTTTTTCGAAAAATCTGGAAGTTATCAGAAAACAATTACTGACTCCCTAACTGTGATTATGTTGCAATATGTAAGAATATTTTAGAATTTCGTAGATTAGATTCCCAGGATGATGGCAATAAACATATAAATATATTTAATAAACAAATATGATTGTTAATTAAATATTATGTATCCACAAGGATGTTTTTTTCTGAGCTGCTTTCACCTTTACTGCATGTTTTTCTTGTATCATTTCCCCCGAAGGGAGACGGTAATGACACTTAAATTCTAGGAATTACTGAGAATGAAAAAAAAAACGTTAGTGAGGATAGAGGATAATGCAATAACTGTTGTGGATTCCAAAGAAAGAACTACCAAAATAATGAACAACAAAAACGGTATGGTGATAGAAAGTAGGTTATATTGAACGTAATATACAAACTGGAATGCGGGTTAGTTAATTCAGGAATAGTCGAGGTGCAGTGGATATCGGCTCGGAACGAGAAATCGGGGAGCCGAGTTCGAGTTCTAATTGAATTCCTTGCATTCACTTACGCGCAAATACCCTTGGGAAAGGTATTTATCGGCATCCTTATGGGTTAAATAATAAAACAGATTGGGTTCTATAGCCTTTGTCGGCAACCAGTTTACCGCAGAAAGCAATGTTAACCTACTGCGGGATAATCTTCTGTCCAGTCAGTCATGTCTCTTTCGAGACATGATCGCTCAAAGCGTGTATCACGTATGGCACTTAACTGACTGATTAAAAAAAATGAATATATACAAATCTTGCAGTGAAATAGTATCTCCGGGCAACTTATTCTAGCTGAGTGGAGTTTAGAGCTAGTCTGGTCTCTGGGTAACTTCTTTATCTGTCGGAACTCTTCGATTACTGTAACGGATCTCTACGATTACTCTCCACTGTAAACTGCAACCACAACTGAGTTTCCAGATCTTCCAACTGCTGTTCTCTATATGACAGGATTATATGTACACTCAGTCGAGTCCATTAACATATACACAAAGGGTAAGATCCCACAACAATAACAAAATTAATGAAGACAGAAAATGACAATTGAGGCTGCATTTAGATTTTTGAAGATCGTAGATAACAGGGAAGCAAGAATCCGAAAGGTGAGAAAAAAAGCTATTAGAATAGAACTTATGATTACAATATAATTATTTCAGTAGTATAACAATGAAACCTAGTTGCTAATCATGGTACTATACATAAAATTCACGTAGTTGAGATACCAAAAAAGAAACTAAATTTTAATTGATATGAACATTTACAGACAAAACTCAAGAAAAACACATTATAGCGGTTGAAAAATGACGAATAACATCCGTTAAAGTAGCTGATAACATTACAGACTCTTCTTTGCATTCTGTCAACAATCAAAAGATATAAAGCAGTGGTACCAGGCCAGATTTAATGCACGAACGAATGGTAGATTTATAAATATGCAGGATGGATTCTTTAACATCTGTCCATATTTTTAGATAAGTTATTGTAACTGTTTATACTATTAATATTGTTTGGGTTTGATATTGTCTTACAAAAGTGGGAAGTAGAAATAAAAACCGCAGAAGACAGCCCCATTTGAAAAAAAAATCCACGTCAAAATACGTCATCAAAGCAAAATTCACAAACGCTAAAAGAATTGACTATTCTAGATTCGATTCTTTTTTTAACCATTTCACCCCAAGCAAGAAGTTAACCCCACTGATGTTCAGGGGATTACATAAGAGAGTTGAAGTATGAGGCAGGAAGGGAGTGAAGACAAAGACGAACCAGCTACAGTGGGTGAAAGAGAAAGGGAAAGAGAAGGATGTTAACACAGGAGTGAAGACAGTTGTGAAGCGAAAAAAGCCTCGATTAGAAGCCATAAGTTATCTTCCTCTAACCCTGCAAGTTACTTGTTCACCACTGCTGTAGCCTGGTATTGAACTCGCAACTCAAGAGTCAAGTAAAAAAATAACCGTCTATATCCACTGGGCCATGTGTCCTTTATGCAAGGAATTAGGATGATATACCCCAGTGATTGTAATAAAGAGTTTGGTTTGACGTTCCGAGCACCTGAAGAAGGTCTGAGCTTACAATGGCCGAAACGTCGTAAAAATGGCAAAAAAAGACAAGAACAATAGTTCGATAATGTAAATATTGTCGGCAGCAGTTTTGCTTTTGAGGTTTTTAAACTTCGAGTCATTTCTTGTTCCAATTAACAATTGATTGAAGGTGATTTTCAAACTGAGCTGTCATTTTATTCTATCTGATCTGTATCTGGTCTACTATTAATAAGAGTGTAAATAGTTGTGTCATCAGTATAAATACCGTAGGGATAATAGGCAATAAATATGGAAATATTTAATTAGACAAAAATCAGATAGGAGCGTATATCATTCTAATATATTTTACTTTTTAAAATGTTGAGTATTTGTTCTGTCGGATTCCAATCCATATTTGATTCATATTTGACCGTTAACTCATGGAAGTATTTATAAAATCACACTAGATTGTTAATCAAATTTTGATTTAACGACATCGATGTTTTTTTTAAGTTATCTTCAACATGCAGATAAAATTATGAGGATTGTGGTAATAAACACAGAAATATTGAAAAAATCAGAAAGACTTTCTTGTTTATAAAATATTGAGTAGCTACAAATATGATATCTGAGTTTCTTTCTATATGTAGATTATTTTTATGAATTATTGAATCATTGAAATATTAACAACAATAATTTTGATTGTTAATCAAATATTGGAAAAATCTTTTTTAGTTATTTTCATTATATAGATAATGTTCTGAAGGTGATGACAGTAAACATTGAAATCAAGGAGTCATGATTGTTAATCAAATATTGATTAGTTACAAGTATGTTCTTCAAATTTGCTTTTATCCAATCCAAAAATAGATAATATTTTTAAGATAATAATATTAAAGATGATAATATTATTAAAATCAAGGGTACCTGAGAATACTTGTTAATCATATATTAGCTACAAATATGCACATTCTACATGTAATAATATTCAAGTGATGATGGCAATCAGTCAGTTAAGTGCCATACGTGATACACGCTTGGGCGATCATGTCTCAAAAGAGACATTACTGACTGGGCAGAAGATTATCCCGCAGTAGGTTGCCATTGCTTTCTGCGGTAGACTGGTTGCCAACCAAGGCTATAGAACCCAATCTGTTCTGTTATTTAACCCATAACTGGAAGGAAGAGACAGATTAATACCTTTCCAAAGGGTATTTGCGCGTAAGTGAATACAATGGATGCAGCTGGAATTCGAACTCAGCTACCCGATTTCTCGTTCCGAGCCGATATCCACTGGACCACTACGCACATCCAATAAGCATAGAAATATTGACAAAAACAAGGAAACCTGTTAATCAAATATTGATTAACTACTAATTTGTTTTTACAGTGACTTTCTAAATATAATATAATAATATTAATAAATATTATTATATTCACAAAATCAAGCAAAATCAGTCGTTATTCCAGCAATGATGAGCTACAGGTGTGCTTTACAACGTGTTTTGGCAAATTTGGACTTTCATGCCCACAAAAATAATGGAATGTCAAAATGACGGTTTCCCATTGGCATCACTATTATTTAAACTATCTTCTTTCCTTGGCAATGTTTGTTGGTTTCAAAAGTAATGATTAAAATTGTGATAAAACTTAACCCTCTAGGGCCATTCGTATCATATTTGATACAGTATAAAAACAAGCCTTGAAAGAAATATTTTCCTGAAATGTTTTTAAGAGAAATATTTTATAAATTTCAAATGAAAGCAGTACTGACTGCTCAGTCAATGAATACCAAATGTTTCCTTATAGGGAAATACCAAATGTTTCCTTATAGGGAAATACTGTATCAAATATGATACGAATGGCCCTAGAGGGTTAAACATATATAATTAAACACCGTTTATTTATTAGATTGACTATTTACACTATTTATTATATTGTTTATTTGAATAGTTGACAAAAATTTTGGTTAATGGCAAATTTAGCCGAGCTTTACTAAATGGTAAATAATAAATTTTCTTGTATTGGGTTCACATTTTTAAAAATAATTTAGTAAATGTTTATAAATTGATGAATATAAAATATTTTATATTTATCTCTTTATAAAGTGTTATTTAATATTTCATTATAAATTCTTAAGAACAAAATTTGTATAAATTTACCTTCATCGTATATTTAGGATGTATTACTAGTCTAATCATCGAGGAGTGAAGGTAGTTAAAATAATCTGCGGTGTCAATGGAAACTGCTTCCTTTTTACACACCGTTTTAGTCTAATATCTAAGTTTTCTGAACTCTAAAAATATTTCGTTCTTTTAAATTTCAATGTCTAATTTCATTAATATTTCTTGAAATATATCTAAGGACACATAGGGAACTGATTTTAGTAATGTACTAGAAGACACATTCAAAGATTTGAAAGAACTTAATAAACATTTTGCTATCTAATTTCCTAATAAGATTTTTTCAGGAATATTGTTATCAGGGTGTAAAGTTTTATGGGCGGTATGTATTCAGTTTCTGACATTGTTTGTTACAGTCACTTTTGCACGAATTCCATTTGAAAAAACACCGCTTCTTCTTATCTTAGCTTTTAATTAAGTAGCAGTATAGAATAGGCTTTTTAAATATGGATGGACAATCATTGTAATATTATTATAGATTACAAACTATTGAGAAAGTACCTGAAAAATATCGTTTCAATGCCTTTCCAAAGATATTATGGTAATACAAAAATATTAAAAAAAAGAAAAATGAAAGAAAAAACTGTGGAGCGCAATGATAACCAACTTTCTGAATGGAAATAACATTTTAAAAAATCTGGAATCTGGTAACCGTATGGCAGTGAATGCTGGACAATATCATCAAAAATGAGGACAAAACTGGAAGCGGCCGAAATGTAGTTCTACAGGAGGATGCTACGGATATCGTGGACTGAGCATGCAAGCAACGAGTAGGTGTTGGAATGAATGGCAACAAAAAGGAAATTGATGCTGAGCATCAGGAAGAGACAACTGAAGTCCCTGAGACATGCAATGAGGAAGGAGAGCCTGGAGAACTGACTGGTCAGATAGAAGGAAAGAGAGACTGAGGAAGGCAGCGGATAACATATTTGCAGGGCCTGATCAGGTGGATGACTGAACGGGGGTTGCCAGGAGCAACAGGAGCAAACATACTAAGAGCCACAAGGGATAGGGAGAAGTAGAGAACAATGATCGCCTACGTCCTGAAGGGACAGAGCACATAGAAGAAGAAGAATGATTAAATGTAGTCTCTGATGAATGGCCTCCGATTTGTTAGAAGCGAATTAAAGTTTTGTCATGAAACTATTCTTTTTTTGTTTTTTCATGGTTTCTAATAGTGTTACGAAATAATTAAAAAAAATTACTAATATAATAATATTAAATCGATTTCTACAGCTTTACTCGGAAGTCTGTTATAAAATATATTGTGTATTTCCTGATTTTTTGCATTTCATTTTGTTTTAAGCAAGAGTAGATACTGTTACATTTTAAAATATTTTATTAAATCATCCCAGCTAAAGATGTCTAAGTGAAATTTAAAAGAAAATGCAAATTAGAAAGGCACAATATCATATTCTTCATTACACAATGAAGAAAGCAGCTTAGAAAAAACAACACTCACAAGACGGTAAGAAGGAGTAAAGGGACACCGTGTGAAATTTAGCAAGTTTGTGTGAGTGGATGACAGAACATGAGAAAAGAGATATAGCAAAGTCAAGCGTTGCTTCAAGAAACAAGTTTTTACTATACGGTTTTCATTAGAACATTAGTAATCAAAGTATTTACAAAATGAATAGTTTGCAAAATTGCTTATTAATTATATTTTTATCTATCTACTACTAATATATCAATTCATTATGAGAATAGAGTACTGAACTGTGACTGAATCAACAGAAAAATACAGAAGTTTTACATAATATCACTCCTCTTATATAAGTTTGAATTCTGGAACATTTTCTAACAGATGGAAGCGATTTGAAGCAATAAAAATATATAACAGAGTCCTGAAATATTATGTAATATGTCCTCCCCTATGGCAGCGAATGCTGGACAATATCCTCTCATTTGAAGAAAAGACTTTATGCAACAGAAATGTGGTTCTACAAAGGAAAGAGTACTGAACTGCTATGTAATATTAGTCCTCGTATATGGTAGTGAATGCTGGACAATCTGCTCTCAGATAAAGAAGAGAGTTAAAGCAACAGAAATGTGGTTCTACAAAGGAAAGAGTCCTAAACTGTTATGTAATATCAATCTTCCTATATGGCAGTGAATGCTGAACAATCTTTTCTCAGATAAAGTAGGGACTTAAAGCAACAGAAATGTGGTTGTATAAAGAAATGAGTCCTGAACTATTAATGTAATATGTCCCCCTATAAGGCAGTAAATGCTGGACAATTTCCTCACAGATGAAGAAGGGACTGAAAGCAACAAAAATGTGATTCTACAAAGAAAAGAGTCCTGAATTGTTATGTAATATTAGTCCTCATATATGATAGTGAAGAAGATACATGAATCAACAGATATAAAGAAAAACTCTTAAACTATTATGTAATATCACTCCTTTCATATAGTTGGGAATCCTGGACAAGCTCCTCGCAAATTTAATAGGCACTAGAAGCAACAACAAATATAGCTATGTAGAAAGATGTTGAGAATAACCTGGACTGGACATGTGAGATTGAAGACAAGATAACTAGAAGAAAGCAACGCACAATGTACTTGACGATACTGAGACAATGGACGAGAGAGCTGTGTTTTAGAGAGATAGTAACAAGACAAAAGATATTAAAAGCCACAAATAACACAGCATATACAAGAAAACGAACTGACGATCAGATTAGGTTTAGCGAAACCAGATACATGCCTTTCTCAAGGATTATATCGCAAAAGTGAACATAACTAATTACGTTCTATATAAGTATTTATAAAGTATGAATTCAGTTTGACAATTCTACTTTCTTACCTGCCATTCTGAACCTCTCACGTAAATTGTATACCCATGAAAAAATATAAAAATAATAATGCTTACAAAAAAGAAAAGTGAATACAAACGTCTTACCATTTTTTTTTTTTTTTGATCGTGGGAACATATATTTGCGTATGACTTTCACATAAATTCTTCCACACATTAGTTTTGTGTTAGATCATATAATTCTTTTAATCTAACGGTTAGATAAAATTGATCATCTGGAACTGTACTCATAAATATATACAGACTCCGGTTATGAATTTATCGGATATTTGATAACAATGATACAATATTAATTAAAAGAATGTTATTTTATTTTCTCTTGCGGAAATATTTATATAAGTTATTCTAGTGTCATCAGAAAAATGATCTGCTTCCACTTCAATGCAAATCTCAGAAATTATGATAATATATCATAATTAAGATAATGTATCTTAATTAGCAGATTTGGATAATTAGAGTTAGTGTCAGCAGATGGGCGGATACAAATATAAGCGCATATATACATACTAATGTGTTATATACAATTATGAATATGTACATGTTTTATCGGAGGGATTTTTAACTGGTATAAATGTTGTCTACTGTCTTGAGCTAAGTGAATGTTTTGTGACTACGTTTACATCTAAAGGCTTTTTAAAATGTCACCTAAAATTATGTATGAGTTGAGGCTGGTGTGGTGCACTCAGGAGACACAAACACATATTTTATTACTTAAAATGTTGTTATAGTGGACACTTCGTATTTAAAGTAGATGTTATTTTTCTATCTATTAAAGTGATTTAGAGAGTAAAATAGGTCAAAAAGACGTTTGCTTGACGTGAAGTAGTTCTTACTCGAGTCTTAGAGCCTGCCGGATCAAACGGGTAGTTTCCTCTACTAAGGTTGAGGTAGGCTCAGTTCTAGCCACGGGGGTCACATTTTCTTTATTAAGTTTTCTCGAATAAATGCAGGTCGATACAGATAATACACATTGTTTACTAAATAGTGATTGGGCAATTATCTCTCTCTCTATATATATATATAAATGAATGTTGTGTGTGTGTGTGTGTGTGTGTGTGTGTGTGTGTGTGTGTGTGTGTGTGTGTGTGTGTGTGTGTGTGTGTGTTCTAACGAATCCTACTCTTCTAAAACCATTGGCCCGATTTCAACCAAAATCGAGTCACTTTTCGATCAGGACATCAATATTTGATGTACGCAAAAATTTTCGAATCGATTTACAGAGTACAGCAGAAATCACCAGAACGTTTATGAACTTCTTCCCCCAAAAAGCTTCTCGAATAAAAATAACCTGAGTGAAGGGGTTGTGTTTTCCATAAATATAATAAAAAGAGGTTTGATTACATCGAAGTTATCAGGAAAGCATACCGGACAAAACTAACCCATTTAGTAAAATATTTTATAATAATACTCTGAAAATAAGCTATTGTTATGTGGATAACCTCGAAAAAATAATTAAAATACGTAATAACAAAGTCTTCAACAAGTTTAAAATTCAAAACTTGATGTATTGCAATGATGTGGTAAATAATATGAATTATAATAAAACTAATACCAGCGGATGTAATTGTAGGAATTCTAATGATTGTCCACTACAAAAAGTTGCTTAGTTTGTCCCCTTGTTTTTCTTTGTACTATATCTACACTTGAAAGTCACAGTATTAAAAACTTTTATATTAGCAGTACAAAAAATTCGTTTAAGACTTGTTGATAATAGCAAGTACTATCTCTCAACAATAGTACTTATAAATATAGTACTTCGTTATTTAAGTACTTTTGGAGTTTAAAAGAAAAACGAAACTCCTACTGTTATAACTTGTAATTCCCTATATGCACCATGTTAACTTTGTCATAATGAGAAATTAGAAATCCTCAGATTTAAAGACTGTTAAATCAAAAGAATGCAAGCACTGTCAATTGAAAACATAGTTCATAATTTACCATGCAAAATGGGTAGTAATATTATGAATGACTATTGACTCTTATCACCGACGTCAATAATTATTTACCCTTATTTGCTGGTTATTTATTAATCTAGCATAATTTGTCAATTTAATGTTGAATATTTGTGATTCCTTAAGCATTAATTTCACATAAACTCTGAATTCGTTATTGTTATCAATGCTAACTTGTGTGTATATATGTATATTTGTATGTATGTTATACTTTTTTTTACTTATGTATATTTCTTGTTACACGAATTTGTCTATGAATTAATGTATGTATGTATGTGGGTATATATACTAGTGTATATATAACCATATTTCTTTACAAGTTGTGCACATATATATCCCTTAATTACTCTTTTATCTATGAATGTATGTATATATGTGTGTGTTTACTTGCGTGGGTTTTTCTGTGCATATTTTTGTATATTTGTGTATAAGTGGAGCCGGATATGTTATATCATTTTTGTATATATGCTGTGTGTGTGTGTGTGTGTGTGTGTGTGTGTGTGTGTGTGTGTGTGTGTGTGTGTGTGTGTGTGTCTGTGTGTCTGTGTGTGTCTGTGTGTGTGTCTGTGTATTTTGTTTTTGTTTTTTAAAACATCTCACCCCCCCAAAAAGCAGCCTCACCTCCACTGGCGCGCAGGGGGTTACATAGAAGAAAAGTGATGAGAAACAGCGACAGGTTATAGAAGGTGTCAGAAAGTAGGTAAGATAAGGATGAGAATACTGGCATGATGAGAGTGGAATGGACGAAGGATGCGAGTCATTGAGATAGGAGATAACAATTGAACTTACATTTAAATTCTTGGAGATTGTAGCTGTCAGGGAAGCAAGTATACGGAAGGGAATTCCACAGGCGGGAAGTGTGAGAAAAGAGTAGAATTAGCGGTTACATTTTATTGGTTTTACTGTAAAAGGGTGGGACCTACTTGCTAGTCTAGTAGCTCGAATAAATTCATACATAGGGAGCATCAGTGAGCTAAGTTCTTCGGAGCAGAAGCCGTGAAAGTATTTTTAGAAGAGACATAGGGAAGTCACATTACGCCGGTGTGAAAGTGACTTCATCTGAGTCGCCATTTGGGATTGGTCACATTACAAATTCTCCGTTTGATTTTGTCAAGAACCCTGAGGTAAATAGCAGGGACATCCGACCAGATGTGGCGATAGTATTCATTATACTGGCGGATGGTAGGTATATATATGTGCAGAATGGTAAAAACTCCCTGGCCCTACACAGTGGACCCAACTTCTTAGCAGCGGATTTAGCTATGGATCCGATGTAGTCATTCCACTTGAAGTTTGCTCAGAGAATTAACCCGAGAAGGCGCAGTGTTTTGCTTTCAGGGAGGCTAACCTAATCCATACTAATGGAGATGAATCGGGGTTAGGAGCAAATATCTGTGATGGTTAACAGATAGCAGCAATGTTTTGGAAGCATTTTTGGCATGTGAATTTGGGTACTTATGTATTTATTTATATTTACATGTTCATGCATTGGAATACAATTGTGTTTGTCTTGAAATCTGTATAATTCTCTTCTCTGCATATCTTATCGTTCGAATTAAGATTTCTCTACATCCGATATGCGTAGCATTCATAGATATTTCTTACATCAACTTTGAATCTTACGGATATATTGATACGTCGCTAAAAATTATA
This sequence comes from Ascarosepion bandense, assembly GCA_037127315.1. Classification (NCBI taxonomy): domain Eukaryota; kingdom Metazoa; phylum Mollusca; class Cephalopoda; order Sepiida; family Sepiidae; genus Ascarosepion; species Ascarosepion bandense. Next base: position 1,208,477 of record JBBBDQ010000807.1, on the reverse strand, counting down.
GTTAAAAAAACAAGTGTATGTATCTCTGTGTGTGCCTCTTTATCTATTTTTATGTATATGTGTGCATCTATATTTGTGCATATGTATGTATGTATGTATGTATGTTCTTTTCCCCCGTTCCATCTTTAAATAGCTTTGTAATGCTTTAATAATGATGCATGGTTAAATTCAGAATTTGAAATTCATACTTTCTGATAATAATATGTAATAACTTTCTTTTAAATTAATTCTTAATTTTATTTTAAAGAGAAATTAGTAATACTGATTTCTATTATAATCAAACATTAATAGAATGTTTTTAATCGTTTCATCCCAAGCAAGGTAGTACTACCACTACTGCGCAGAAGGCTACATAAGAGGAGAGTGATTATAAAGTGGAACATATTACGGGGAGTGTCAGAGAATGGGTAAAAGAAGAATGAGAATGAGAATATAGGTGTGAAGAGGGCTGCATGATAGTAGAGTGGAATGGGAAAATAAAAAGATAAAAGGGGTGTTTGGGAAAGAATAAGAAAGGATTGAAATCAAGGAGATAAAAAATTGCAATTGACATTATATTTAATTTCTTAGAGATTATGACTATCAGGGAAGCAAGTATGAGGAAGGGAGTTCCATAAACGGGAAATGAGAGAAAAGAAGCTGTTATAGTAAATGACTATCAGGGAAGCAAGTATGAGGAAGGGAGTTCCATAAACGGGAAATGGGAGAAAAGAAGCTGTTATAGTAAATGACTATCAGGGAAGCAAGTATGAGGAAGGGAGTTCCATAAACGGGAAATGGGAGAAAAGAAGCTGTTATAGTAAATGACTCTCAGGGAAGCAAGTATGAGGAAGGGAGTTCCATAAACGGGAAATGAGAGAAAAGAAGCTGTTATATATAGTAAATGACTATCAGGGAAGCAAGTATGAGGAAGGGAGTTCCATAAACGGGAAATGAGAGAAAAGAAGCTGTTATAGTAAATGACTATCAGGGAAGCAAGTATGAGGAAGGGAGTTCCATAAACGGGAAATGGGAGAAAAGAAGCTGTTATAGTAAATGACTATCAGGGAAGCAAGTATGAGGAAGGGAGTTCCATAAACGGGAAATGAGAGAAAAGAAGCTGTTATAGTAAATGACTATCAGGGAAGCAAGTATGAGGAAGGGAGTTCCATAAACGGGAAATGGGAGAAAAGAAGCTGTTATAGTAAATGACTATCAGGGAAGCAAGTATGAGGAAGGGAGTTCCATAAACGGGAAATGAGAGAAAAGAAGCTGTTATAGTAAAAAGGCGGTTACATTTAACTATTTTGACAGTGAAAGGATAGATACTTGTTACGAGTCTAATTGATCATGAAACTCGTATAGAGCAAGTACAAGGGAGCTAAACTCATCGGAAAAGAAGTTATGAAAATATTTGTAGAAGAGGCAGTGGGAAGCCATATCTTGTCGGTGAGAAAGCGACTATAGTAGAGATGTCAAGTCGGAAAGCAGAGACATTCAACCCGATATGACAACAGTATTCAATGCACGGACAGTTGGTGTATTTGCGTATATGTAAGATAAATTTAGGCATAATAAATAAATAAATAAACAACACAGTGACCCACCCTTCCTAGCAGCGAATTCAGCTATTGATTCAATATAGTCGTATCACTTGAGGTCGACTGTGAGAGTGAGGACGAGAAGGCGCAGTGTATTGCTTTCCGGGAGACAAGCTTGATCCATGCTGCTGAAGGGTAGGAGAGATTGGTGGTTAAAGGATAGTAGGTTTGCTTTGGAAGCATGAAAATTTATAAGGTTCAGCGAGTTTAGCTTTGTAAGGTTTGGCAGATTTTTTTTACTGAAACGTGAATAAATGGTGGTGTTGTCAGCGTAAATGCCTATTTGGGATCTGATCACATCAGAGTGATCGTTGATGAAGACCAAAAAAGTGCCAGACTTAGAGCTCGGGGGAACACCCACGTTCGTATGATAGGATCTGGAGGCTTAAAACCGTCATATTTAGTAGATCACATCACATGTTTCGGTCGAAATTTTTGCTTTTAACAGCGAATCTATCTCTACTAGCCTGTGCATTTGGGAATCTTCATCTAGAAAATGTACCATCCAACTGTGTTTGGCCAAACATCCTCCTTGAGTTCCTCGGCGTGCTTTGATTTTTCTTCGGCACGGAAGAATATCATAGTCAAATTAAAATATTCTATTTTGGAAATGTTAGACAATTTTTTAAATCTGGAATTCCATATCTTCTATAATTGATTTAACTCATCTACTAACCACTGGACTCTAGCTCTCTCCCCACCCCTGTATAACCTTCCCTTTCTCTCCACCTATGTATCTCTCATCGCACCTGCTTTCTCAGCTTTCTATTGTTCCTTTCTAACTAGTTTGTACTCCTCACTCTTTTCTAATTAATCTTTGTACATTTATGTAACCCCCTGCACATCATTAGCGTTTCCGCCTTGCTCGGGGTGAAATGATTAAAAAAAAAAAATTATAATTTAACAGGTTTGTTACTTTAAACATTATATGTAGTGAACTTCAGTGTTTAAGTTGACTTAATAACAAACAGCTTGATAACAAAGAAAATATACCTTTTAACACGGTCCAAAGCTGCACCATCATTTAGTTGACTGTGAAACTACAATTGGCTTAGTTGTCTTCTAAAAGCACGTCTGATTTAACGGTGGTTTTCCTTACGAGTAGGTACACAGTTTTATCTATTGGTAAAAGGCATATTTTCTTTGTTAAGGCTCAAATATACAGGCCGATAATCATGGAGTTACATGCCTTCAAAATAAGAGAATATCTGCTCAAACATGTAAAACACTAACTATAACATTTAAACAAACAAAAAAAAAAAAAAGAAAAAATAATAAAGAAAGAAAAAGAAATAAAAAAGAAAGAAACAGTGACATATATACATATCTATATCTATAGATAGATAGATAGATAGATAGATAGATAGATAGATAGATAGATAGATAGATATAGATAGATAGATAGATAGATAGATAGATAGATAGATAGATAGATAGATAGATGAGATAGATAGATAGATAGAATAGATAGATAGATAGATAGATAGATAGATAGATAGATAGACTGAGATAGATATGATAGACTGAGATAGATAGATAGATAGATAGATAGATAGATAGATAGATAGATAGATAGATAGATAGATAGATAGAAAATGAACATGGCAGACTGGATAAAATCACATAGATATGAAAAGACTGGCATAGATAGATAATCAGGAAGCGTGGTTGATAAATATTATGTCTATTATTCCTAAAAGGTGTAAAAAAGCAAAACTTAGATGAAAGGAAAATTTTATTGTCATTGTTTTATTTAGAAAAAGTCAGACAGCTGATTTTTTTAGTCGTCACTGACTATGCCATTTTCTATGAATAAAATATTGCATGATTCTCACGTTCAAATTTTGCGGTAGCACATATGACAATTTTGATGAATGAACTTTTAACATGGCCTTGTTTTCTATCCTGTGCCGTTTTCTTTATTTACTTCTCATTTTTCTGCTCACTTCGCAAATGATTAACCTATTGTTTCCAACGGGTCAATGACAAAGAAACAAAGGCAGACTTTGATGGAGCGACGTGACCTGTCCATTCTCTCTTATTCTATATTGTTTCTCATTGACAGATAGATTTAAGATTTACTAAAGTTTGATTAATCAGAATAAAAGCTAGAAGAATTAATATAATGATAAAAGTATTGTCCCTCGCCTATTAATGAATGTCAACGTTTCTGCTATGGATATCAGCGTTTGATACTATGAATTTTACTGGAGTTTGATCACTAACTATTACGTAAAAAGCAATGATAATATTTGTCGTTTCCTCATAAGGAAATATTCAGCATTCACCGACAGAGCCTTTAGTTACCATCGCGTTGCTCTTTTATTCATTTTCTGGTATTGGCATGGGATCAAAGTGTAATATCTGTTCACCTTATCACTAATGCTAATGGAAATATTAGCTTTTTGTTATGAGGAAATATTAGGCAATCATGGAACAAGCAAATCGGGCTCATCAAGTTGCGATTTTATTCATTTCCTGGAGATCGGTATCGAATAAAAATGTAATATCTGTTCTACTTATATTTATTCTTAATTGAAATATTACTTGTTTTCTTATAAAGAAATATTCAGTATTTATTAATCGAGCAAATAGTTCTCATCGACTTGAAATTTTATTCACTTTCTGGCGAGGCGTATAGGACCAAATTGTAATATCTCTTTTCCTTATCTCCAATGCTCTTGGTAATATAAGCCGTTTCCTAATGAGGAATTATTCAGTATTCATTGACCGAGCAAATAATGCCCATTGAGTTGCGCCTTTTTTTTTTTTTTACTTCTTAGCGATCAGTATGGGATCAAAGTGTAATATCTGTTCACCTTATCTCAAAGAATAATGGTAATATTATACGTTTTCTTATAAGGAAATAACTGGCATTCATTGATCGAGAAAATAGTATTCATGAAGTTGCACTTTTCTTAATTTTCTCGCAATCAGTATGTGTTAGGGCGCCGCTCCTATTTGAGTACAAATGGACTGTTCCCATTGCTATATATAGCAATGGTGGATTCTCTACAAGGGGGTCGTAGAGAGTCACTTGAGAGTCTCTAATGTGTTACTGAAGAGTCAGTGCGAGTCAGTGAAGAGTTAGTCACACTTCCGGTGGCGTACCGGAAGTAATCACGTATACACACGTCTTACGACGGATTGGACTCTTGTATCTTCCTATTGTAAATATTACTAATCACTTCTGTACATACTAACCGTCTTTCCGCGGAATACAACTTATATTCTGATTCTGTTGTTGAGTTATTCATTTATACTTGGCGACATAACAGTATGGAATCAAATTGTGATATATGTTCTCTTTTTATCTAATGCTAATAGTAATAATAGCAGTTTTCTTTTAAGGAAATATTCGGCATTCATTAACTGAGCAAATATATTCCATCGATTTGCACTTTTATTCAATTTCTGGCGATTGGTATTTTATCAAAATGTAGTACCTGTACCCACTACTTTTAATGCTAATGGTACTATTATTTGTTTTTTATGAGGAATTATTCCTCATTCATTGACATAGCAAATAGAGCTCATTGAGATTTTATTCACCTTTTTCTGCGGTCGATATGGTATCACAGTGTAATATCTGTTCTACTCATCCCTAATGGTAATGCAAATATTACTCATTTTCTTATAAGTAATATTCGACATTCATTAACCGAGCAAATAATGTTAATCCATTTGCGATTTTCTTCACTCCTATATGATCGGTATAAGATCAAAGTATAATATCAGTTCTCCTTATCTTTTATTCCTATCATAATAGTAATCATTTTCTTATAAATAAATATTCAGCATTCATTAGCCGAGCAAATAGTGTCAATCCAATTGTTATTTTCTTCACTTCTATATGATTAGTATAAGATCCCTTATCCCTTATTCTAATTTTAATATTAGTCATGCTTTTATAAGGATATATCCGGTAATCATTATATAAGGATATATATAAAGATATATCCGGTAATCATTATATGAGGATATATATAAGGATATATCCGGTAATCATTATATAAGAATATATATAAGGATATATCCGGTAATCATTAGTCATGCTTTTATAAGGATATATCCGGTAATCATTAAACAATTAATTTATAGTTGTTGTCGACTTAAGTTTACAGAATCTTTTTCTTAAAACAATTTTCAGGAAAATAGGTTTATCAAGTTCACTATATTTTGATGGGGCTTCCTTCCTGAAATAAGGTTTTAAGTAATGTGGAACATCAAGATGTTCATTATTCCATTATTTTAATTCTTGCTGTTGTTGAAAGTCATCAAGTAATGTGGTTTTTGTTATTCTGCAGTTCTTTATTTTGGATTCTGTAGTGCTAGACTTCATTATTCGAAGGTGTAAGATCCTCACTGACTCATACAGGTTTCATTTACTCGAAGACTTATTTATACATTGATCCTAGTATGTAGTTGTATAGAGCAAATAGTTTATTATTTCTTAACATGTTTGGTGCCATGCCTGGCATTCATATGATATTGTCTATCTGACGAAGCTATTTAAGAACATAACACGTATAATCAGGTTAATATTTTGGTGTTGTAAGAAATTGTGGTGTTGATCAGAACTAACTCTGGTTCATCGTATTCTATGTTAAATTTCATTATGTCTTATACTAAATTTGTTATAACTGATTCACATGCTGATACACTTGAAATTATTAATATTTACTATTTCCACATTCTTTACTTTAATGATTGGTTTGCAGTGGATGACATCTCTACTTTCATTACAATTCCATATTGGTCCTGGGTATGACGATAAACTGCATCCAGCAGCAAGGCCTCTGATTGTGAGGTTCCTCTTAATTGCTGTTGTTCTCAGGTTCAGCCTGACCCGGGGTGATAACACCTGTTAGGGTCTCAGCTATAGACAAATAGTTAACTCCCAAACTGGGGTCAAAACACTATGAAAGTATAAAAATACACTTTTATAAAAATATATACATAAAAATAGACTTTTGAAGAAAATATTATTATCTGAAAACATATTTGAAGGAAAAATAATTATCCCCAGCAAAATATTTTTGAATACAAAACTAGGAGACATTTTCAGTTTTCTAAAATAAAAAAAGAATAAAAATAAAAACTTTTCATTAAAATGTGATTAAATCAACCTTTTCACTATAACCGAACATTAAAAAATATCTTAAAACTCCAACTTTTTTACATTAAATAACCCACAGAGGTGTTAATATGCCGTTAAATAAAACTCAAACTCAATCCAATTCCATATCATAGTTTCTGTTTTGAAAAGGGTTATCTTGAGTTTTGTTTCTGAGAATACACGATACATTTTAGATGTTTCTGACATTTGTTCAGGATCATTCTAACCGTAACTATGAATTTCTATGACATCATCATGTCCGCTCTTATCAGTGGAAAGGAAAGTAGGATTGCTATTTTTTCTTTTTTATTGGTAGATCATTTTGGAATGTGACATGGATTACGTAAATAATCAATTTTAATCTCTTTACATCTGTACACAGGGCATAGTCTACGAATAGATTAAATGGACTAGGGTTTTATTTTCTCATAGTTGCCCTCCAGGTGAGGTTTGAAACGTTTCTATATCGACGTCCTTATTAGATGTATGATTTCTTGGAACATAAAGATCTTCTATTAGATCTAGTTATTCAGTAGAGTCAGAACTTGGATATGGTATCTAATGGATAAGAGGAAAAGTTCTTTATTGACGCGACCTCATGCTGCTTGATGTCGTTATAGCAAGTATTACAATTTTCTATTGAAGTATGCAGTCATGTGGCGCTATCTATGTATGTTATCATTATATCGTATAAATACATATATAAATTTAATTTAGAAAGCCGTTATTTCCGCAACCTAGGTTTCAACTTTTTGGTATCTTCAGGCGATTATAAAACTTGATTTTTCTGTTTTTCAAACATACAAACAAGAAGTTTTTACGAAATCGCGACCAGAATTGTTAAACAACCAACAATTTTCAAAACTAGGGAAGAGTCATATAAGGATCTTAAAACACTTTAATCTATGTTTGTATGATTCTAGTATGATTTTGTACATGTGATTACATCTAGAAATTATTTATGATCTTTCATTTAGTAATTTTTTTGTACTGAGAACAACAAAATGGCTAACCTTTTCTCCTGGCTCAAACTGTTGTATGGTTTGGCTATTTTCACTATACTCTAAGTTATAACAGGGTCTTTTCCATTTTTCAGCTTTAGTATTCACACGTGGCTAGCCAGTTTGATATAATTTTTTAGGTTTTCCAATTTAAATATAGATTTGTGATTATTCCATCCGTTTTTAAAAATACATTTTGTTGACCCCTAAATAAGTATTTTTTTCATCTGTCACATCAATTTACTTTGTAAATAACCCCTTCTGTTTTACAAAGTTCGTTAAGTGGGCATTTGTTTTTGTCCCTACAGTTACATTTCTTGTTAGTGATGTTTGTTTTGTCCGTCATTATTTAGGTTTTCTGACGTTTGGTTTTTATGTTATTTTTTAATTTACCAGATCATCTACAACTTAATTTGATTGGATTCCAATTGAAAATTTAGTTTAATTGTGAGTGTTCATTAATTCATTTAAAAACAAATATTTGCCCTGTTTTAGATTTTACTTATAAGTTAAACGATGGGTTGAACCAGATAATGTTTCGATTTCTAGTATTATTTTTCATTTGTTTGTTTGATTGAGGTGTGTATTCTAATGGCCTGACTCCTTTAAGATATTTCCATTACTTTTTCTTTTCATTAAAATTTTGTCTTTTGACGAATTTTGTGATAGCCTCTGTTCTATTCTTTTACAAAAGTATTTGGTTATGCTGGGTAGATGGTTAGATCTTGTGTTTAAGTACTTTAAAGTTGTGCTTGTTTTCATATATGGAGAGACAGTGCAAGTTTGTAGATTACATTCTACATATAAATATTGAACTAACTTCTTATTTGTTTCAACTACTATTCCAAAATCTAGATTTTTTAAGAGTTTGAAAAGCATTTTTCTTATTCCGTCATTTTCTCTTTTGTTGTCCATTAATCCGTCATCCACGGATTATACAAAGATGTTATTTACAAAGGGGTTATGTACAAAGCAGAGGTACATGACATAGACAAACAAAGAAAAACTCATTTGAGGTCTAAAACAGATATTATTAAAACAGATGAAATAAACACTAATCTATATTTAAATTGGAAACTGGCTGGCCACGAGTAGAAATTTAACTTAAAAATGGAAAAATCTCTGATATAACTTGGAGTGAAAATAACCAAACCATGCAACAGTGGCGTTGTATGCAGATAGTGCCAGGAGGAAACGTTAGCCATTATGTTGTTAGAAAAAAAAAAAAAAGAAAATAATTACTAAATGAAAGATCAAAAATAATGTCCAGATGTAATCAGAGGGATAAATTTATCCTATGATCATACAAACATGGGTGAAAGTGTTTCAAAATTTGTAAATAAGTCATCCCAAATTTGGAAATTGATTGTTCGGTTGTTTAAGAATTCCGGAAGTGCGCTCCTTAAAAATCCCTATATATATATATATATATATATATATATATATATATATATATAAATACTATCGGCCATAATTATTAGGCTATCACAGTTTTTAAAAGAAATTATGTATTTCATACTATTTTTAATATTTATTTATGCCAAGTGGATAATTCTAAATGAAAATAGAATGGTTCTTTTGTTATTACTATGCAATATTTTACAAGGCAATTAAGCAAAGATGAACTCGTCCGAATCACCATAAATTTTCTTCATTCTTTCATTGATGAATCTGCAATAAAGGTAATTATTAAATATTTATAAATTCATTTGTTGCACATGTTATTGTGCAATATTAACAAAAGAACCATTGTATTTTCATTTAGAATTATCCACTTAGCAATAAATATAAAAAAACACAGTATGAAGTACATCATTTTTTAAAAATCACTGGGGTGGCCTAATAATCATAGCCGTTGGTGCATATATATATATATATATATATATATATATATATATATATATATATATATATATATATATATATATATATATATATATATATATATATATATATATATATATATATATATATATATATATATATATATATATATATATATAAAGCTCTCATAAAAAGATATTCATTAAATCTTAACTTTGAATAAGTTACGTGAATTATTTAATAATTATTACGTTGTGTCTTGATATTGACCACTTTATATTAATAAAAAGTCAGTTTGCTTTTCTGAAATTGTTCCGGTTTACAACATTTTGTAGCCAAATAAAAATCTTTCTTCTTCCGTACACACACCCACATACACACACACAAACGTATATATAAGGATACGTACGTATGAATGTATTAATAAGCGTTATTGTATCAGTAATATATTAATTCTTGAATTTTCATTTATTTTCTGATATTTTTAAAGAAAAATTGCGTGTTAAAGTATGACAACACATTTTATCTGAAAAATTACAAAATAAAAAAACATAAACATTATAACATTTTACTGTGAGAAATATTTAGTTTATTAACCCAGTCAGTGACAAAGGAGAACAGTGTCATTAGCAGTTAATGATTAAGCAACAAAAAGAAATGCTGAACTATATATATATATATATATATATATATATATATATATATATATATATATATATATATTAGCTTATCGTTTAGACACTGAGTTGTGAGCACAGTTGAACATTTTTATGTAAATGTTCAAATGTTCACTGTCTTAACAATTAGCTAAACCTTTTGGTACTTATTGTAGACATTATAAAATGAACTATGCTTTGTGTCTTGACCCTCTCTATATGCAAGTGTAATTATTAAGGGATTTGTAGTCGGGGAGTCCAAGTTAAGTTGCCAAACCGGTTAAATAGCCTTATACATTAGCCATGATTTTTTTCTTTCTCAGTCTCGAATTTTGTCTCTCACCAGGTGCAGGGAGTCAATAGACACCCATCTTTTTACTAATTCACAAGTCACTGAAAATAACAATTCCAGATTCGTTAAATGGATATATTTGATATAAAAGCAATATTACGATCTTGATGACTGGTGTATTTTAGATGGATGTCTGTTGCCTCTACCACTCCTGAGAGACAAAATTGAAAATAGGAAAGAAAGAAAATGTATGAATAAAAAAACAAAGGTCAATGTAAAAAGGAATATAGATTGAGAAATTACAAAACTCTGAACTGACTTCTACAGGTATCGTTAACTAGTTTTGAATATGATAATATATATATATATATATATATATATATATATATATATATATATATATATATATACGAGATGTCTTTATGCCTTCAGGTGAGTTCATGTAGAAACTTCAAAAGTAATTCGTTAAAATTGTTTCTAATTTTCAGAATATTTTAGAACACCTTTGGAACTGATTCGATGTTATGATTATAAATGATAAACTGGTGGGTTTGTGCGAGTTCCTGACGCTAAAATGACAGTTCAAACATCTGAAATGGCATAAACGCACATGTAGTCATAATTCAAGAAGAAGCCAATCCCTTTCAAATATATGTGTTTTTAACAGGACAGTAGGCAAATACATTAAACGAAAACATTAAAGAATATCTGAATTTAACTCTTTTCAACGACACCCGTTTGATGAAATGTTCATGAAATGTTCTGACAAGCCAACTGAAAACATTATAAAGTGTTCGAACTTTGAACATAATTGCGTGCCTTCAGTTACAGATAAAATGTATTGTTGGTCATTTTGCAAACAAATGTGTTGTTGGTGATTCACCTATAAATATGCATTGTTGGTAATTTTACTATAAAATATACTTTTATGTTTTCATAGTTAAGTTTTTTTTTAGAGTTAACTATTTGTCCATATCTGGAGCTGTAATAGGTACTACCACTCCTTATCGGCCTGGGACTATAAACAATAGCAATTAAAATATGGTTCTACGCTCCTCAAAATCTTCAATCTTCAATTCAGAGGCCTTGATGCTGAATGCAGTTTATCGTCATACCCAGGACAAATTATGAAGAGTCATGTTTACATTAGCGGAGAACTATTTAACAGTAAATATAAAAAATTGTTATGCTATTTTGTTGTCTTTTCTCTTTCATAAAAAGAAATATAAAAGCTGATAAAATCAATAAAGGAATGACTTCGAAAACTCACATGTTTGTTTGTATACACGTGTGTTTTCCACGTTCATTTGTATGATTATATATTATTATAGTATAGTATCAAATGAATAGTTTCAAGCGAGTTATTTAATTTCTTAGGATATGTAAAAGTCGAATTATAATTTATACTTTCCCAGGAGAGACCTATTTCCAAAGGAGATGGTGTTTAATTTTAACATTACATATATATATATATATATATATATATATAAACGGACGTGTTGTAAAATTCAGATTTTTAACATTTTTCTCAAAAGGCTAATATGCAATAAATTTTATTAGCTTTATTGTCAATTTTGATATCACCGTTGTTTTTTGAGCAGCCTAATATGCCTGCACACACACACACACACACACACACACACACACACACACACACACACACACATAGATATATATCTATATATTTAAACGTTATTTTTAGTTGATACTCATATATGAGTAGACGTTTATTTATTAAACAGTATATCTGTTTATTTGTATGTGAATATTTAAAAACTTATATATATATATATATATATATATATATATATATGTGAAAAGTGTATGTATATAATTATAAATATCAATATATATATATATATATATATATGTAATTTGTTATATATATTATATTGTTTACATATTATATATGCGTGGTACTTATTTAAAAGCGCTCAATATCAGTAATAGAACAAACATATTCATATAGATAGGTGTGAGTTTGTAACCTTGGGTTTCACGCTTTTGCGATCGTCAGACAAACTGATTAATTTTTTAAAAAAATTGGTTATATTCGTGTATTTTTGGGGAAGTGGGGAAAAAATCTGTTGTCACGACAGACGCAGACATACACATATATACATTTGTACACCCATCAACGCGCGCAAGGACACACACACACACACACACACACACGTACGCGCGTTCGGTCACTGAGGCTTGCATAAACATACACATGCGAATCGTGCGGGGTTCAGTATATATATATATATATATATATATATGTGTGTGTGTGTGCCGTTGCACACATACACACTCATTCGGTTGGCATATTCGAATGGTGTGTAGCGATGTCAACGCGCGAATAGTTGTCGATTTCTCGTACGTACATATGTACTTTTGATGGGTTCTGTGTGAAACTATGGTAGGTAAGAATTGCTATTATTTTATTTAAGGCTGTATTGTTATTTTTGTTTTAAAGTCGGTTATTGGCTTGTTTTATTATTTTTGTGGTTCCGTATATTTACATGGTGGAAATTCTAATTTGTAATGCTTGTTAGTGTTTATTAATTATTAATTTTAGTATGGCAGAGACGTGTAATTTTTTCTTTAACCGTTTAGTATAAATTGTGATAATAGGTATTTATTTTCATGTCTGCATTTGGAAATTAGTTCTGATCTCGTGTTTAGTAAGTTCTTTTGTAGGGTATGTGATATAATTGCTACTTTCTCATGTAGACAAAGTAGGCATTTTTTGTAATGTTGTTGTAAGCAGGTGCTTTTTTCAGTATTTCCCAGCTTATTGTTGGTGAAATATTTCTGTCTTTTAGACGCCATACGTATGTTGATAGTGTAGTGCTGTTCAAGTATTTTCTGTTGGAGAATAAAAGATTGTGGTTGTTATTTCTTTTCTTAAATGGTCCCTCAGTGGCACCGATGTAGTACATGTGTTGTTGTTTGCACTTACCTTGGCTTTATATACTATATTTGTTTGCTGGCAATTTCTCTGGAGTGGGCATGTAGTTCCGTTTCTGCAATTGCATTGAGTTTCTTCGATTGCATTATTGTAGTTTGTTAATTTTTTGTTGTGGCTTTTTATTAGTTGTGTAATATTTTTTGTGCAGCTGTAACTGATTTTGACGTTGTTTTTCGTTGAATATTTTTGCTAATCGGTTTGTCACCGGGAAGTGTTTTCCTAATAAATTCAGGAATGTCTTACCTATGTTTGTTTTGACGGCTTTGTTGTATGGTGGATTGAACCAGATGATATTTCCTTTTCTGATTTTGCTTTTTTGTTGCGGAGTTGTATCTTGTAGTTGTTGTTTGTATCCACATTTCTTTAGTGCTTCGTCGTATGGTGTTCTTTTGTTATTGAAAATCTGTATGTTAGATGAATTTTCAGATAGTATGCGGCTGATTGATATGGGTATTTGTTTGATGAATGAAGGTGGGTGGTTGGAGGATGTGTGTACGTAAGTTGGATCGTCATTATATTTTCTGTATGGTTCATATGTGTTTTTGTCCAAGTTGAGGGTGACATCTAAGAAGTTTACTGTTTTTATACCTGCTTTTATTTCTATTTTGAATCCAATGGATTTTAGAGCGTTTACTATTTTTTCCCTAAATCTATCTAATTTGGGACCATTGGGTTCTCTTATCAGGATAAGTTCGTCATCTCTGTATAGTCCCGTGTCCTTTTTATCCAGGATTCTGGCTAGGTGTGAAAGAATGAGTATGCCTAATAATTCGCATGTCTCTGCTCCATCGTAGCTACCTATTGTTACATCGAATAAGTCGTGTTTTTTTTTTTTGTCCATGGATCATTATTGTAGAATAGTAGGGATTTGCGGCAGTGCATGATTATTTTAATGTCTTCGTCTGTAATTTTTATATCTTGTTGTGCCAGTTGTATATCCTCATTAAATATGTTTTCTGTGATGGATGGGTAGAAGTCTACGATGTCGAATTGGATGAAAGTGGTATTGTCCTTGTTTTTTATTGCTGTAAACCACTCTATGACAGCTTTGGTATTCTTCCATTGGTTAAGGCCTAATTTATTCCTTAAGTTGGTGTTGCTAGATTCTGATATTATTTTGCTGATTTTTCCTATTTCGCTTTTTGCCGGGCTAATTAGTCGGAATGCAGGACTTTCTACGAAGTTGGTTTTGTGGTCAGTGACCGAACGCGCGTACGTGTGTACGTGTGTGTGTGTGTGTGTGTGTGTGTGTGTGTGTGTGTGTGTGTGTGTGTGTGTGTGTCCTTGCGCGCGTTGATGGGTGTACAAATGTATATATGTGTATGTCTGCGTCTGTCGTGACAACAGATTTTTTTCCCCACTTCCCCAAAAATACACGAATATAACCAATTTAAAAAAAAAAAATTAATCAGTTTGTCTGACGATCGCACAAGCGTGAAACCCAGGGTTATAAACTCACATCTATCTATCTATCTATCTATCTATATATATATATATATATATATATATATATATATATATAAATGTAAAGTACAATAGGAAAATTATTGTATATGTTATATAATTATATATTTATAAATTTATTATAAATATATAAATGGAAATGAGAATAAGAAAACTGTAAAAGTTGCCAACACGTTTCATTCCATATATACATATAAATATGGCCTGATGATTGTGCTTAGTCTGTCGCCCCTGAGTGTTGACTTCAATGTTCACACTTTTATATTTACATACGCTCTGTCTCTGATATTGAGCACTTTATCCTATAAATATAGCAAACTTATATAGCGTAAACAAGCGTAGTCATCCGCAGAAAGATCTGCTTCGCTGTATCACAGCTCATCAGTATGTTTAGATATCCGATTGCTTTTTATCCAGGATTGAAGTTTATCCAGATTGCAAGTTACTTAATCACCACTGCTGTACCCTGGTATTGAACTCACAACTCTAAGAGTCAAGACAGGAACTAACCAACGTCTATATACAATTTTCTTCTAAATTAAATGGACATCAAACTGAATGCTTATAAACTTAGACAAACTTTGTAGCTGACATACACACAGAGACACGCCTGCCTGCCTGCCTGCCTGCCTGCCTGCCTGCCTGCCTACCTACCTACCTACCTACCTACCTATCTATCTATCTTACGGAAATTAACGAAGATTAACGAAACTGGATATAAACAACCGACAATTTTCAGTATCTTCGTTAATTTCCGTAACATGTTTACATTTGTTGATATTACGATACATTTCAAAGCAGAGATGGTTAATACGATGAATTCGAATGTTGTTATTCGTGCTCGAAAAGTCTAAGACGCGCCAGATCACATGGTAGCATCCCCTATGTGGATAGGGGTCGGAGGTTCGAATCCTGCCGAATAACACACATTTTTATTACAAAAACTTATCGTAAATAATCAGGCCGGGAGAAATAAATATCTAATACTGTTTGATTATAAACAGAATATCTACTTAAATATGAGTATCAATCAAAAATAATGTTCAAACAAATCATTTCATATATATGCATGCAAGTATATATATATACATATATATATATATATATATATATATATAGATAGATAGATAGATAGATAGATATATAGATATATATGTATACACACAGACACACACACACACACACACACACACACACATATATATATATATATATATATATATATATATAAGAAAAATCTCTCAGAGTTAACCTGTAGAAAAAGATAATATTTATAAATGTAAAAGACATTAAGAAAACTGTAATAGATGTCAACGTATTTCATCTAATATGGGATGAAACGTGTTGGCAACTGTTACAGTTTTCTTGTTGTCTTTTACATTTATATATATGTAAAATAAATTTATAAATATATAATTATAAAATATATACAATAATTTTCCTATTGTATTTTACATTTATATATATATATTATTTTTTGACTATTCATACACAAATAAACAAATATACTGCTTAATAAATAAATGTACAGTCTACCCAAATATGGGTATCAACTAAAAATAATGTTGAAATTTATATATATATATATATATATATATATATATATATATGTGTATATATATATACATATGTGTGTGTTTGCGCGAGCGCGCGGGTGTGTGTTCAGGTATAGTAGGCCGCTGAAAAAAAAAACAACGAAGATATCAAGATTGATAATAAAACTAATAAAATGTATTACTTATTATTAAGCCTTTTGATGAGAAAAATGTTAAAAATATGAATTTTAGAAGCCGCAACATATATAATATATATATATATATAATGTTAAAATTAAACACCATCTCCTTTGGAAATAACTCTCTCCTAGAAATTTATAAATTATAATTCGACTTTTACATAGCCCAGGAAATTAAATAACTCACTTGAAACTATTCATTAGAATATACAATAAGTATAATCTATAATCATACACATGAATACACCCAAATGAACGTGGAAATACACGTATACAAACGAACATAGGCTCTTTTTAAACACATATGTATGATTTTGGTCAATCCCCAACCAAGTTAATGGGCAAGCGTTATTGCTCCATATTATGATATTTTCATTAAATCATTTTCATTAAATCAATATATCATTCCTTCAAGCTTGTGCAAGGGAAATGGTCATGATACTTAAAGTTATGACTCAAGATTTAAAAAGAATGCTATCCTTAATATTTTAAATCTGATAGATTTTAGGAAATCGAAGATGGAATTAGCAAACTCTAATTTATAAATTTTATGAAAACTCGATTGAACACAATGTTGAAAAATAACACTAAGCATCGATCGTAATTACCGGCCCTGAATTAATGTCTGAAATATCACCTGGACTATATGTACATCTGTTTGATATATTATGAATCTCTTATCACTATTGTGATTAATTTCCGCAAAAACCAATAATCGCATTCAACGTGCGCTGTATAAATCAGAATCAATTATGAATGCGAGATGTATTTTTTTAATTAATAATATGTCACGTATCACCAACTCCTAGTGCTTCGGGGCGCCTCTGTGTGAGTAATGGTTAGCAAGACGAGTCTGGTTGACCGTTAATACTGAATAGTGACCTCAGTTCTAACTGAGTGCCCATTAAGTCTGACCTTGTACAAAACTAAACTGAAAAGCATTGGCTTGAGGCAATGATTATCGAGGTTAGTCTAGTTTACAATTAATGCTGCGAAGTGAGTCCGATTCTGACTGGGTGACCCTGTTCCAAACAAAGTTAACGAGTCTCGTTGTAAGTGAAGCTATTAGCAATTACTATTTAGGGTTCGAAATACATGTGCCAAACAAAGTTTGGTACATATTTTTGAGTCTGAACGTGGAGTAAATAATATCGAGCTAGTTAACTTTTTCATTAATAAACCATTTTACCCCAAGCAAGGCAGAACTGCCACTGGTGCGCAGAGGGTTACAGAAGAGGTGAGTGATGTGAAAGAGTAACAAGTCACAGGGAATTCAGAGAATGAGTAAGAAAAGGATGAGAATACAGGTGTGAAGAGAGCTGCATGAGAGTAGAGTGGAAAAGAAGAAGAACATGATGCAAGGTTTTCAAGGAAAAGATGTGAATCAAGAAGATAAGTGTTATGGTGAAACACACCTATTCCTCAGATAATGGACTTTCCATCCTATATTAATAAGATTTAACAGGAAGTTAACTCGAAAAGTTTTTTAAAAGTTCATAGGAGTTCTTAGAAGTTTTAGAGAGTTTTTTCGAGTTCTATTGGAGTTCAATAGAACCACTAAAGCAGTTGATATTAGTTGGCAGTTAGCCGAATACTAAGGAGTCAGCTTACAAGGGAAGATTACCAAGTTCCTAACATTTTCGTTACGTTAAGTGGATTAGCAACCGATATAGCACGATTATAACTTTCAGTGCGAAAACTACTCTACAACAATAAGAGATGGCAATTGACTTTGCATTTAAATTTTTGGAAGTGTAGTTTTTAGGTAATCAAGTATATAGAACGAAATTTCACAGGCGATACTGATGTAGGTGAGTTACCCACTTAATAATGGGCTCCTCTTTGCCTATCTTAACCGAGAGTTAATTACCCTCGAGTACGTGTGCAAGAATAAGAGACACTCTCGTGAGGAGTGAGCAAGGGCGACAGAAACTCTGGTTCTCAGTACGACTTCTTTGTATCTTTTTGTATTTGTTTGTATTTCTTCTTGACGTAATATATATTCTTGAACCCACCATCTTGCTGACTTATTATTTTATGGTCCCATACCGGGTCCATATGAACTGGCGACGAAGATTCGAACAATTCCCGCGGACAGGAAAAATATGTCTTTTCAAGTCATCGCCATATCAACGAGCGACAAAGATATAGGAATTCAAGCAAGAAAAGAAAACGTTTTCTCTTTAACCACTATTGTCACATATCAACTAGCAAATACAGAAATTTCAAACATCAACGGTCGAACGTGGATTTCAAGTACTAAGGGATAGCCCCCTGCCTCAGAAATAATCGATCGAAAAAACGTGAAGCATCAAGAAAAGAAAATATTTACTCCACCTAAAATAACTTGCAACTAATAAAGAAAAAAAAGAGAAGGAAAAAAATTCAGTCAAAAAAAAAAAAAAGAAACTACAACGTCCAAAACTGAAGAACTGAAACTGTAACTAAGCGAAAAATTCCTGGAAGTGTTTTCAGGCAGCTTAGGGAAATGCACTAAAATAAAAGCTCAATTCAAGTTAAAGGATAATGTACAACCCGTGTTAAAAAATAAGAGAAACGTCCCGTTTGTAGCGGTAAACCAAATAGACGAAGAATTAGATAGATTAGTAAATGCTGGTATACAGTCTAAAATTGATTTTTCGGAATGGGCTGCTCCAGTGGTATATGTTAAAAAAAAAGTCAACTCAAATCAGAGTAGGCGCTAATTTTCGACGGGTTTGAACGCCTCGTTAAAAGACCATCATTATCCTCTACCGAGCCCCGTGGAAATATTAAACAAATTGAACAGGGGCAAAATTTCCTCAAAAATCGATTTATCAGACGCTTACCTACAAACGAAGAATGCTCCAAACTGTTGTGTATAAATACACACAGAGGCCTATATAAATTTAATAGATTGGTTTTTGGGATCAAGATAGTACCTGCTATCTTCTAACAGGTCATGGACACTATGCTGGGCAACCTTGATTGCGCAACTGCATATCTTGACGACATTCTAGTTAAGAGTGAATCAGTGAAAGATCACAGAGGGCATATAATAAGTGTATTCGATAAAATCCAGGAATACGAATTTCAAAAAATACTTCTGATCCCCAACACACTACTTTACCTCTTACTTGGGCTAGATGGGCAGTCAGAATAGCCCAATCCATTTAAACAGCTGGTCATGTCAAGCCCCTATTTGGTTTCACCTGAATCAGAAGGCAGTTGTCAATCATGCCAAAGAAGGAATGATGATAACTTCCACAGGTTAGTAGTAATCTTGGGTGTCAAAGCTCAGGGATTTAAAAAAAACTGTTTTACCTCTTTAATGTGAGTATACTGACTTAGGTCGCCCAGATAGGTCAAGATGAATGGGTTTCCCTTTTAGCCTATCCCTGTAGGGAACTCCATGGTGAGTGGAGAATCCTATCAATAACTTCAAATAATAATTATATGGTTACTTAAAAAAAAAAAACTCCCAAGGAACTGCACACAGAAATTGAATTGGATGAGAAGAAATTATCATTCTGAAGATTCATAATGTTGGAATCAGAAGAGGAAACTCTACGCACAATCCTTTCTTTATTTTGGATACAAAAAGTACCAAAGTAATACCCAAAAATGTTAAAAGCCTCCAAAAATGGAGCAATGAAGTAGTAAAAGAAAAAAGGAATGATGAGCAGAAATCTGTTCCACTTCTCCATGGTAAAAAAAAACAACTGAATTACAAACAAAGAATCATAAACGTAAAAAGAGTCTGCATTAAAAAAAGCAGGGAGAACTAATGCAAAGATGTACATCCTTTTGCAAATTAATTGAAACAAAATGAATAATGTTCCTAGCATATTTCACACTTTCCCTGATCCCATATACATTGTCTCTTGGCGTTGTTTTTCTCTTCCGACCACATTTTCCTTTACATTTTATACAACCAGTTTGTTTCTTCCCTTTGATGACATGATTGACACCAACAATATTCGTAATCTCTCTGTAAGACTTTTCAGTGTGTATTCATGCAGCATTACAATTTTGTATGCTTCAAGGAAGCATACAAAAATGTAACGCATTGTCTGTGATGGACACAGACAATGGTCTTAGGACAACTAATTGACAGTCAAAGCAGTAGTGTTTGGGGTGATAAGAATCTGATGCAATTACAGCTGACACAATATTTTTAAAAGCCAAACAAATTTTATCATACACCCTGAAAATAGATTCATATTACTGCTCACCACAGTAAAAAAGGAAAAAATAGAAATCAATTACACCCTGTCACTCCAGTGAGTTTAAAACTGATTGTATGGAAAAAGAAAAGAAAGTAATATAGTTGTTTCAATTAATTTGGACAAGAGTGTATGTACTAACATTTAATATGCCTACAATTCTAAAAAAAGTCAAAATATCAAGATGGTCAAACAGTATATCCCAA
Source organism: Ascarosepion bandense (assembly GCA_037127315.1). NCBI lineage: Eukaryota > Metazoa > Mollusca > Cephalopoda > Sepiida > Sepiidae > Ascarosepion > Ascarosepion bandense. The sequence continues at coordinate 1,187,439 of JBBBDQ010000807.1, read as the reverse complement.
ACCCTACTTTATAAATATCAAAAATTTGGTCATCATGAGAATACCTACTATGGATAAACCATGTCAGGCACATGTGGCCAATGAGACCCAGACCATATGACAAATGAATGTGAGGATGTGTACAAATATGACAACTCCAGCAAAAATCAGATCAAGTGGCCAGCCATTCTTGCCTTTTCTTGTATTTAATGTTAATTTTCTTTTCGCCATTGTTAAATAAGAAACTGTATTTGCCTCTAACTACTACGGTAATTTTTTCCTTTCAGCTGGACAACCAAAGGGTTATTTATTTCGTCCTTTTAAACTTGCTAGAGAAGGTTCTGTAAATTAGTTTAGCTTCGAAGGCTTCTTTCGACTAGTCTACATAATACAAGGTCCCAAGAATATACATAAGCGCCACCAAAATCAAATAAGGAAATGTCGGACAACTGACATAAATGATTCACCACCGTCAGATGAAGAGCCAGTAGATATTATATTTGAGAATTTTGATCTCGTGGCACCCCAGGCTTTACCCGAAAGAAGGCGATCTAGCAGGAAAAGGATTTACACAGATCCCTTGATTGTCGACCCTAAACAAAAAAATAAAAATAAAAAAATAAATTAAAACAGCTTTTTGCAGAAAAGGCTCATGGAAGGTGAGTGTTGTGGGGGAGTTACCCAGTTAATAATGGACTCTTCTTTGCCTATATTAACCGAGAGATAATTACTCTCGAGGACCTGTGCAGGAGTGAGAGTGACTCTCGTGAAGACTCTCGTGTGAAGTGAGCAAGGGCGACAGAGACTCCGGTGTCAGTACGACTTCAATTCAGCGCAAGCTATTATTACTTTCCTCTTTATATCTCTTTGTATCTCTTTGTATTTGTTTGTATTTCTTCTTGACGTAATATATGTTCTTGAACCTACCACCTTGTTGATTTATTTTTTATGGTCCCATACGGGGCTCATATCAGATACATTAATCCTGACTGTCCGCTCTTTACTTGTAGCGTTCGGCCAAACTACGTTAGGCTTAAATAACAGCTACTAGTGTTCTGTGTTATTTTATTTTTACTGCTAAGTCAGGTAACAGGGGGTAAATGTAGTCGGGTTCTCTTTTGTTTAAAAAAAACCCCACAATAATTGCTCATTTTACTCAATTTTTTTTATAATCATATCGCCCCAAGCAAGGCATTTTACTGCCACTGTTTTGCAGGGGGTTACATAGGAAGAAAGTTATGAAAAAGAGTAACAGGTTATAGAGAACGTCAGGAAGTGGGTAAGAGAAGGATTAGAATACTGATGAGAGTGGAGTGGACGGAAAAAGAAGTATTAGAGAGAGAGGGTGCAGGTTAGTGAAATAGGAGATGACTATTGACTTTACATTTAAATTCTTGGAGATTGTAGCTTTTGGGGAAACAAGTAAATGAAAGGGAATTCCACAGGTGGAAAGTGCGAGAAAAGAAGCTGTTAGAGTAGAATTTGCGTTTACAATTTATTGGTTTAACAGTAAAAGGGTGGGACCTATTTGCTAAATACAGAAGTAATTCCAAATTAAATATTTCAAGTGGAATATCAATTATTCTCTTTCACGCCTAGTAATCTCTTGCGTCTGAGTAGCATTATCACCTTGCTTGGGATGAAATGATTCAAATAAAACATATCAAATAACGATATACTTCATGGTAATATTACTAGTATATGATATTTATGTTTTGAAATGCATAACATTTTATAACAAGCCATATAAAATATATTATTACACTTATTAACAGCAAAATTGTGTTTGAAATATATGACTATCAAATCGCATTTAAAATATAAATAATAAAATTTAATTTACATGAAAACTAAAAGCATATTTTAGTAAATACTTCAGCTATCATGCCATCAGATTGTTAATATTGTCATATATAAGCAATGTTTTATTTTGAATTCAACGTTTTTGCATAGATAAAAAATTATATCTGCATTCGGTCGTAAGTTTGGAGAAATTTATCAAAGTATTTGTATTTAAAGATAATGTAAAATGAAGGTAATCTTCGGTTTTGAAATTTTAAAAATAATTTACAAAGAAACAAGTTTTATAGAATTCTATAACAAATCAAAGTTAGTAGCTATCTTATTCTGCAACATTTATGCAACATTCGTAATAGTAATTGTTGTCTGGTATTTCAAATTACAACAAATTAATAGAAAGCATCCTAAAAATATTTTATTAATATCTTGGACACAAATCAAAATAACCTGTTTAATTATATATATATTACGAAATCTTACGGAAAGTGACGAAATGGTATTTACTGACATATTTATTTTAAATTAGTCTGTTTCGACATTACTTTAAAATGGATATTCATATTTGAGTGGATATTCTGTTTTTCTATAATTAAACAGTTTATATATATATATATATATATATATATATATATATATATATATATATATATATACACCAGCCTGAATATTCGAGAAATTTTTCAGGCTGTTGATATATATATATATGTATTCCATTTGTAAACAAGTTTTACAAATGGAAAATATTCAAAAGTTCTACAATATAATTGTATTAAACACTTTTTAATACAAATGTGCACTGGTCTAATCTTATTATGACTAAAAACTAAGTAATTAAACAATATATATATATATATATATATATATATATATATATATATATATATATATTAATTCAGATACTTCAATCCAAGGGAAAAAAGCAGGAAGGTAACACACACACACACACACTCGCGTATATATATATATATATATATATATATATATATATATATACGCGAGTGTGTGTGTGTGTGTGAGAGAGAGAGATAGAGAGAGAGAGAGAGAAAGAGAGAGAGAATGCGCGCTCAAAAGGTTCATAATGTTATTCGAATCCTTAATATTAGTTTGCTAGTAGGAAATACGTTTTTTCTTCATTTTCCGTCAGACTAAATTTCTCATTTCGTTATTATCATAACGGTTTCTGTATTTGTGCCTTCTGGCCTACTTGATAACCTTTAGTTAAGCCCAAATTAACACTTTTATTTAATCTATGACTGTATAACATTTTCAGTTTACTCTTCATGATTAGGTTTAAGACGTTGATTCGTGAATTTGAGGTTATACATAGTCAGTATGTGTTTAATTCATTGGTACAAAAGTTTTCAATATTAAATTGTGCGAATTGTAAAAACGAAGTTTGTCACATTTTTGTAGGAGATCTTGCATCCCAGCAATATTCTTTTTTTTTTTTGCATATCCGAATTATAATTTAAAATTTAAAAAAAAACATGGGACTATAAAATCTGTGATAAGAAACTAACAGAAGCAAATAATATTGAAAGTATATCTGAAATACAGAAAAGGAATTTGGTTTCTTCTATTTCTATAATAAAAACAAGGTGTACGGTTATACCACGTTGAAACACTGGCTCTTTTACGATTACCGAAGTAATTGTAGTAGATAGACTACACTATCGCCCGGTTCACACTCCACCCACGTCTATTGAACAGGTGAAGAGGCTCATCCCTTGTTCCCTCTTTAGGATGTGGTTCCCGGCTTTCTCTTTTCCAATCTTTTCACTCTTTTCTTTTTTTTTTTTCAATTGGAGTAGATAGATCTATCTATCGCCAGGTCCACTCTCCACCCACGTGTAATGAACAGGTGAAGAGGCTCATCCCTTGTTCCTTGTTTAGGATGTGGTCTCCGGATTTCTCTTTTCCAATCTTTTCACTCTTACGTAGCCCCCTGCGCTTCAGTGGCGTTACCGCCTTGCTAGGAGTGATATGATTAAAATAAAACAACATAGAACCTGGTGAGTATCTAGATGGGTAACCACTTGAAAATACCAGGCGTTGTATTCTTTGTTGTGCAGGTGGTCTAATAAATAACCAGAATTAATAATTACAGAGCTGTGTTCTCATTCCAGTCGTGTTTGTTATGTTCAGTTACACGTAAATAACCTTAGAGAAGGGATGAATTCATTTATTCTTCTCCAAGCTATACATTAAATAGTAGAACGTGTATCAGTAAATCATTTCTTCTTCCATGTGCCCTTTCAGGACGTAGGCGATCATGGCTTTCTATATCTCCCTATCCCTAGTGGGTCTAAGTTCGCTTTCTCCTGTTACATAACGCAACCCTCGTTCCGTCAACCACCTGATCAGGTCCTTCAAATATGTTATCTGCTGCTTTCCCCTGTTTATTTCCCCTCTATCTGGCCTGTTAGTGTCAGGTTCTTAAAGCGCTCCTTCCTCATTGCATGTCCCAGGAACATTAGCTGTCTCTTCCTGATGGTCAGTATTAATTTCCTTTTCGTTTCTATCCTTTCCAAAACCTCATCATTGCTCAAATGCTCGATCCGTGATATTTGCAGCATCCTTCTGTACAACCATATTTCCGTTGCTTCAAGTTTTTCTTTCATCTTCGATATTATCCAGCGTTCATTGCCTATTGAAGAACTGACATCACATAGCAATCCAGTACATTTTTCTTTGTTTCTAGCGAAATTGTCCTGTTTCTTAATACTTTACTTAACATCTGGAATGCTTCCTTTGCCATTCCATTTCGCCTTCGGACCTCTGTGTCGCACTTTTCATCTTCTGTTAGAACACTTCCTAGGAAATCATTATAATTTCTAAAAAAAAAATTTCTGACTTTAAATAAACTTCAAAAACACTAAAAAATAAAATTAATCAATAGAGTAAAAACATAACTTAAATTTAGGTACTTCCACTCATTTTTCTATACCTAAATTTAAATTTAAATTTTCAACATAAATAATCTATCTTCAAGCTTTAAAATTAGCTTTAATTGAAAGCTAAGGGATTAAATTTAATAATTCCAGTAAGCAAAATATCCTGGTGTATTTTAAACTGAAATTATATTGATCGGAATAAAAATTTTCTAAATTAAAAACAAAGTTTTAAAATTTCAAATTTTCTGCCATTTTTCATCGACTGTAAAACAGAAGCCAATTCTCGGTTTTAAAAAAATCTTACAAAAATAAAATACACCTCCCTGACGCATTAATCCCTTCAAATTAAACTTGCTTTAAGTTGACTTAAAACAAGAATTATTGCTTACTGATTGAAAATGTTTCAAAAAGCATTTCTCAATTACAGTAGCCTTCCTGTTGCAGCTGTCATGACCTTATCAGCAACCGACAATTGATGATTTACAGTCTTTTTCATTTTTAACATGTTAAAATTACAAACTTAACAGTTTTCAGCAATTATCCAATATTTGATGGAATTTTAGTTAGTTTAACTTTGTAGGCTTACGTTTGAAGATGTTTTATGAAAAATAAAAATAAAAATAATATAAAACTTTCTTTTAAAAATTTTACAATAATAACAGAATGAAAATAACGGCAGAGGTAACTCAATAATTTATGAAATGTTATGGCATTTATTATTTTTTATTTTTGATATCTATTTTTCATATTCTTTTTAGGTACCACCATAAACTGTGAATTTCATAATTATTATTTTATCAAAATTAGAAAATTAGGAATTATAATTTTAAAATTTCTTTAAATGTTTAAGAAATGACTTGCAAAACAGGTTGTTGAATTTTATAAACTTCTTGAAGAGATCTGAATCAGAATCGAAGTGCGGTTTCTGTCGTTTTCCATGTAAGGGGAATAATCCAAAACGCCTTTAAACTTCTAAAATAAATACGACCCCTATAGAAACTTTTTATGACCCCTATGGAACATCGTACTTAAATGAATATATTTATTTACACAGAGAAAATAAATTTTAATTATTTTGAAAATGTGTTTGGTGAAACATTTTTATTTAACTTTTTTAATTTTCGATATAGTTATCAATTCTTAAATAAAAAAGGAAAATTTTTCAAATATTTTTAGAACTTTATAAATTATTATAACCATAAAAAAATGAAAACAATTCTTTTCAAATTTTCTTAGTAATCGAAAAAAAAAATTTTCAGACGATAATGTCCTTAATTATTATTATTTATTCCAGCAATTATATTAGAGATTTATTGCATTTTTTATTTTACTCTTCGGAGCAGATTTTCGGATATTGCCGAAAATTTAAATTAAAAAAATAGAAGATTTACATTCTACAATGAGTCCTACGTTTAACTAATGAAAAAATAATTTGCAGCCAATTAAAATTTATTAAAATTAATGGATTTACTTGGGGAGATAAAAAAAATTTTTTTCACCAAGATTTTCAAAAAATAATAATTTTAAAATAATTTCATTCATTTGTGAATGAGTGCTGAAAATTTCATTAACATCCTACAATTATTTGATTTTTGCGAGAATTTCTAAATTAATGTGTTTGTCACCGAAAAAAGTGAGTTACGTAAAATTACGTGATCGAATGTAAACACTCGTAGTATTTTCTGCAACGCTAACTCAAATTAAAACAAAATTTTCTGCTAAACTTTTGAACATATTAAAAGGCATTAAAAATTTTTAAAAATAATAAAATTTACTTTGATCTATTCTCTTAATAATATTATAAATATTTTGATGGATAAATTTCGCTTTATTAAGTTTGGGACCTTTTAATTCATACTATGCTGGTATTTTTGCGATTTAATGGAGGTACCTACATAAATTTATGAATTATCTTGATAATATATCGCATCGACTTATACAGAATAATCACTAAAATTTATATATTTTTGAAAATTATTTTTAACATTCAACACTGTTTTTGCAGTTATAAACAGATTTATTCTTCCAATGATTAATTTTGTTCTAAATTAGTAAGAAACAGTAAAATAAAAATTGTTATAAAAAGATTTTTGTAAAGTAAAGGGAAGAAAACAAAGAAAATTAATTTCTAATTTTTCCTTTTTTTCCTATATTAATTATAATTTTTGTTTTCTTTTATAAGTTTTAATTATTTTAACTGAATTTTTAAAATAATATTAATAGTAGTTATTTTTTTAATTTGTATGAAAATTATGATTTACAATTTATTTTTTACCGTAAATATATCCCATTATATTTAAAACTAAATTTCAATGTTAAATTTCCACATCATGTTTTTCTAAGAAAGCAGAGGAGTTGCTTTATAGAAACTGGGTCGATACTTGACGTGAACATTCGTTTATCTGTATACTGTTCGTTTTTCTTTCTATTTTTACTTTTTCTTTTTTTTCTTCTTTCCATTTATCAATTCTCTACTTTTTTCTTTTTTTCTTTTTTCTCTCTTTGAGGTTGTTTTGAATGAGCGAGCTATTGTTTTTTGTAAATTACCGTTAAAAATGTCTATTCTAAATATGGGCATGTGAGCGTCTGTGTATAATGTTTTTTTTGTGGGGGATATTTTGAAAATTAACTGTTGTATCATTTGGGTCTGACGAGCCGCAAGGTCATCATCGGCGGCGAAATATGTATTACCCATGAAATTGTAGAATATCTAAAATTTTTCCTAAATTATATTACTCTGTTAAATAAAATAAATGAATTCAACATTGAGTTCTTTTGAGTTCGTCTCTATCAGAATTTACCTGACTAATATACCAAGTATTCTACGTTATATATATATATATATATATATATATATATATATATATATTCTTTCAGGATAGTAAATATACATTACATTTTGGTTTTAAGTTTTCTTAAAACTTTGTATTCCATGAAAAAAATTTAGAAAACTTTTTGTCAAGTATTAATAATTATTATATTTTTTGTTTGAATCTTTTTTCTACATTTGATAACCCAGCAATATATATGTGCAGGTAAGACTATGTTTGCGTGGGATTTTCAGGTTATCTCTGTCATCTGGCCTGTCTGTGGTCTAACAGTAGCCTGGCCTCAAGGATGCCGTATTAAATAGGTCGGACTGAATAATAAAGCACTTAGCGAATAGCAGTCACTTTATAAAGGCAAGCAGTTCTTCAGATTAATTTGCTTACTCTCCCTCTGTGATAGAAGTCTGACAGATTTTAGTCTGACAGATTCTAGTCTGACAGATTCTAATCATGATGAATAGCTGAACTCTTAAAAACGGTTATTAGGTCTACAAACTCCAAGTAGAATTCGTACATAAATCAGTCAGTTAAGTGCCATACATGATACACGTTTTGGGCGATCATGTCTCGATAAGGTTGCCATTGCTTTCTGCGGTAGACTAGTTACCAGCCAAGGCTATAAAACCCAATCTGTCCAGCTATTCAACCCAATGATCAGTTAGTCAATTAAGTGCCATGTGTGATACACGTTTTGGGCGATCATGTCTCGAAAGAGACATGGCTGACTGGGCAGAAGATTATCTCGCAGTAGTTTGCCATTGCTTTCTGCGGTAGACTGGTTACCAACCAAGGCTATAAAACCCAATCTGTATTATTATTTAACGCATAACTTGAGCGAAGAGACGGATTAATACCTTTTCCAAGGATCATTGTGCGTAAGTGAATGTGTGCATAGGATCCATCAATAGAATTGATTGAAAATGATCGCTTCTTTGTACGGTTTCAGAAAGTAACAGATCCCTTCTGCCATGCTTTATCTTTGCAAGAGTTAAATCAGACAATAAATGAAATATTACTGTCATAAGAAGTGGGTTGTAGTGCAGTGAATATCTACTAGTAACGCCAAATCGAGGAGCTGAGTTCGAATTCCAGTTGAACTCCTCGCATTCACTTATGCACAATTACCCTTGGAAAAGGTATTAATTTGTATCTTACCTCCAGTTATAAATAAATAATAGGACAGATTGGGTTCTATAGCCTTGGATGGCAACCAGTCTACCGCAGAAAGCAATGGCAACCTACTGCGGGATAATCTTCAGCTCAGTCAGTGATGTCTCTTTCGAGACATGATCGCCCTAAGCGTATAGCACGTATGGCGCAACTGACTCACTGTCATATCTGAACCGTTATTTCCCGGTCTTCATTGTTTAGCCTTGACAGAATTAAAAACTATTTGCGCGGTTTTACAAATCACAGATTATTTCCCACCTTACAACTCCTTTCATTCAGGCAAAAATTTGCTAGCCACTCACTGCTTTTTTTCCTATTTTAATAACAGATGTTCAGACGAGCTATTTTCCTTAATGTGAATACTTTTACAGCTACAACCTACCATGAAATATATGCAAAATCGTCTCATCATCATTCTCTTCGTATTATAAATGTAAAGAACAAGTTCAACTCAGACGATTTCTTCCCCAGAATTCTTACATTCTTGTATAGACACTCAAACGGACGATCATTACAGCCATAACCTCTTCATGTCTATGATCAACCGTTATCAATACAGCATATACTCATAATATGCACCTTTTATTCACGTTATCTCATTGTAAGTCCTTACAAGAACCTCATTTAATAACCATCTATCCTGAGTAGCGTGTAATGTTTGAGCGATAGTTAAAAAAAAACGGAATTATCGCTGTCCAGTACAACAGTTGACTTAACGAAGATCGAACTTATTACATTGATGAAAGTGTAAAATACAGAATGTTAGAGTTGTTATACACTGGATATTTATTTAGAAGACGAGGATACATGTCATATTTTACGTAACAATCCCTAAAAGAAGTATGTATCAGTTGATTTATGACATGTCAAGCTTTTCGCAATCGTCATTATCAATCATCATCATCATGATTATCAACATTATAACCAGCTTTTTCACTACTTATCATTGCATTGTCTTGTTCAAAACATTTTCAGGCTGATGATGTTTTTCTTATAACAAAAGTAATCCTTCAAACTGTTTTTATTGTTTTCTTTCTCTGAATACACCTGTTCCTCAGTTAAAATAAGTTTTCAAAAGAAAAGTATATGCACTACCAGCCATAATTATTAGGCGACCCCAGTTTTTTTAAAAAAATGATGTATTTCATACTATTTTTAGTATTTGTTACCAAGTGGATAAGTCTAAATGAAAATAGAATAGTTCTTTTGTTAATACTTCACAATAACATGTGCATCAAATGAATTGTTCTGGTGTCCAGTTTTGTGCATTCTTCCCCAAGCTAGTCTCTTCTTCTTATTGGCTGGCCAAAGCAAAGACTTCCTGGCTGCCTTGTCAAATTTTGCAAAGTAATAATAACAAAAGAACCATTCTATTTTCGTTTAGAATTATCCACTTGGCAATAAATACTAAAAATAGTTTGAAATACATCATTTTTTTTAAAACTGGTGTGGCCTAATAATTATGGCTGATAGTGTATATAAAAGGATAATTGATTTGGTTAATTTGTCAGACAAAAAAAAAAATTACTGCCTGATCAGGTAGATGATGATGATGATGATGATGATGATGATGATGATGATGATGATGAAAATGTCCTGCATCATCATCATCATCATCATCATCATCATCATCATCATCATCATCATCAATCCCATGAACATTTATTTCGTTTCATTCTATTAAAAGATGAATTCGAGTTATACAAAACTTTTTGTTAATTCCAGCCAACAACGTCATTAAGAAATGCATATATTCCACTGGCTCTACTGGCCGGTGTTCGAGTTCATTTGAAAAGTAAGAATTTCAAATCCTAATTTTCTAAGCTTGCAGGATCTCACCACATGAAAGAATTGTGAAACACATTTTTTTTTATCTAGCTTTGTCATGAATATTGCGACACAATATTCACATCTAATTGTTGACCACACTAACCCAGGCTTACTGAATATCAAGGGGAAAATTTTATCTAAAAATCATTTAGGTGATCAGGCAACAGTTTTATTTTTTCTATTGTGTCTTATAAACTACAAAATCAATTATCCTTATATATATATATATATATATATATACACTTTTTAAAAAAAACTAATTTCAACTGAAAAATGGAATCATTCTGACAAAGAAACGATAAAAAGATCACTTTTGTTATAAGAAAAAAATCATTAACCTGAAAAATGTTTTGAACAAGACAATGCAATGATAAGTAGCGAAAAAGTTTGTTTTTCAGAGAGAAACACGTATATGCTAAAGATTACTGCACAGAAGTCGACTCGGATATTAAACATAGATAATAATACATTTCAACGGACAAAGTTTTTCAGAACCTTGCAATCATTGATCACTTCGTGATTGTAACACACAAGGCCTTCTACCATTTGTAAAGCCAATTTTTCCATCCGACAAAGGGCAGCCGGATACCGCCTGCCAACATTCAGTTTATTACATGTGTGTGTTTGTATGGCCACCAAGCGTAAAAAGGACGACAGAGATGGCGCCTATAATTGGCAGCCGAGACAAAAACGGACTATTTCCAAGCGGGAACCCTACCCTGTCCATTTGACTGAAGTTAATAACATATTGCAGCTGAAACATACGTTCCTTTTTTACTTTTCATTCTTCCTGTTCGGTTTTATGATGCTACCTTTCATCTTAGCTTCCCCTAGTTTGTTTCTCATAGTGGACTCATTTTTAGAAAGCGCATGAATACATTTCGACGATATTTATCCTTTTTGTAACTTGTTTCCGTTTGCAAGTATTGAACGACGGAATATTAAATCGAGTAATAATATCAGATAGATATTCATGTTCATATATATATATATATATATATATATATATATATATATATATATGTATGTATGTATATATATATATATATATATATATATATATATATATATATACGTATTTCAGATGTTTTATATAAATAGACATCATGATTCTACGCATTTATTAAAGCAAACACAAAAATAATCGAACATTAACCCATCCAAATGCATACACTTACATATAAAACTAAACAAAAATGCGTTCTCATATATTCATGAATAATGCAAGTTCAGTGATAATTACATATAATTCAATAAAATTGTAAAAACAAGAAACGGAAAGGCAAAAATCTAAAATTCACGCTTATATAAACACGTATGTAAGCATTTGCATTCATGCAAGGTCTTGTTTCTTTCGTTTCAATTCACATACAATTATTTTATTTTAGCTCGTAAACCCAAAATTAGTTATTAAAATTATCATCCATCCTGATGCAACATTAATAAAAAAAAAATTCAAATATATATCAATAAAACAGATTATAAAATTTTCAAATTTAATACTGTCTTGCAATTTATCCAGTAGCCAGTTTACAAAATGCTCTGCTCATCATGGGACCACCAGTTCAATTTATTTCACACATATACACTATCCTATATCCGAAATCTTTTCGCTCAATTATGTTTCCGTTTACAGATTTTTCAACTTTCAGAAATTCAAATATTATTGTAGCAAACACATATCAATACTCACATAGTGAGAGATAAAAAAAAATTACAAATATTATTACAGTTCATTTATAGAGCAATATTATGATAAATGAAATAGAAAGATAATGAAGGCTTTAAGTAATTAATAACATTTTTTTTTAATCATTTCACCCCGAGCAAGGCAGAAATGCCTCTGATGAGCGGGGGGTTACATAACTGCAAAAAGATTAATTAGAAAAGAGTGAGGAGTACAAACTAGTTAGAAAGGAGCAATAGAAAGATAGAAAGCAGGTGCGATGACAAATACATAGGTGGAGAGAAAGGGAAGGATATACGGGGGTGGGGAGAGAGCTAGAGGCCAGTGGTTAATAGATGAGTATTGACTTTGCATTTAAATTTCTGGAGGTTGTAGCAGTCGAGAAAACTAGAATATGGGAGCGAGTTCCACAGGCGGGAAGTGCGAGAGAAGAAGCTGCAGGAGTAGAATTTTCGTCTGCATTTGGCTAACCTGACTGTGAATGAGTGGGACCCAGTTGCCAGTCTGGTTGCACGAGTAAACACCTGTTGAGGAAGCACCAGTGACTTAAGTTCGTCCGAGCAGAAGCCATGAAAGTATTTATAGAACAGACAAGGGGAGGCCACATTTCGACGGTGGGGAAGTGGCTGCAGTCGAGCCGCCAGATCAGTACCTATCACATTACAGACTCTCCTTTGGAGCCTGTCGAGAACACTGAGGAGAACGGCAGGGGTGCCTGACCATAAATGGCAGCCGTACTCCATGCACGGACGGATGGTTAACTTGTATATATGCAGGATGGATTCAGGCGGAAAAAATATCCTGGATCGACATAGTGACCCAACCTTCTTAGCAGTAGATTTAGCTATGGATTTCAAATAAAAATGTCTTTTATGGCATAAAAATAAACAACATCAAACGATAACTAAAAATTACGCTCCCATTCTTCTCTGTCACTTCTGAAATTTCTGCAGCCAACATTCTTTCTATCGACACTGGCTTTCAACGATGTTCTTCATAATTCAGTCTAAATTGTTTCGTGACAAATTAGTTCACATCTCCTTTTTCGAATCCATTCATTTAGAAGACGGTTAAGATAATTTGTTTTCGTTTTGTCGTATGTTGTAGTTGATTGCTCATTAGTTTATGATCATCACTTTCACTATAAAATTTAATAAGTTTTTTTTTTCTTAAATCATACACAGTGGTTCTTCCGACGTCATATTTATCAGTCAGAGAGCGCACAGGAACACCGTGATCAAGTTTCTGCAAAAGCTCTACTTTTTATGTTACTGATAGCACATATTGATAAATCTGCTGTCTTTTTTTTACAATTTACTGTATAAGGCGGATGTGCGTTGTGGTCCAGTGGATATCGGCTCGGAACGAGAAGCCGGGGAGCCGAGTTCGAATTCCAGTTGAATCCATTGTATTCACTTACGCGCAAATACCCTTGGGAAAGGTGTTAATCCGTCTGATTCCTTCCAGTTATGGGTTAAATAGCAGGACAGATTGGGTTCTATAGCCTTGGTCGGCAACTAGTCTACCGCAGAAAGCAATGGCAACCTACTGCGGGATAATCTTCTGCCCAGTCAGTCATGTCTCTTTCGAGACATGATCGCCCAAGCGTGTATCGCGTATGGCACTTAACTGACTGACTGTATAAAGAAAGTCACAAAATTACGAAAATATGAAAAATTCACAAACAGCACACTCACGTCTACAAATTACGAGAGCTTGACAACAACGGACGCTGAGGGAGTGGTGGACGAAGTCGTGCCGGTCGTGATATCTATAGACACATCATATATAAGTAACATGCCTCAACTAGGTAAAAGTTTTGCGCAGCAAACCCCACACTAAAATTAATCAGGTTTTTGCCTTTCAGATGTATGGATATAGGAAAGGGGCGTAAGACAATGATGTATCATTTCACCAGATCTATTCAATTTTTACAGCGAGACTATTGTGAGGACCCTAGAATTCGTAATCGGAGGCCACAATTTAAACAACATAAGATGCGCAGATGATATAGTGCTGTAAGCAGACACAGAAAGGAAACTACCAAACATCCTACAAATGGTAACTGGAGTGAGTGACAAGAAAGGACTAAAAATAAACAGCAAGAAAACCCAGTGCATGGTCATGAGCAAAAAGAGCAGCCCAAAATGCCAAATACAGGCAGGGGATACTAAAATCAAGCAGGTACAAAAATTTAAATATCTGGGAAGTGTTCTAACAGAAGATTGAAAATGCGACACAGAGATCCGAAGGCGAATTGGCATGGCAAAGGACGCGATCCAGAAGCTGAGTAGAGTATTAAGAGACAGGAAAATTTTGCTAGAAACAAAGAAAAGAGTATTGGATCTCTATTTGTTCCGTTCTTCAATATGGCAGTGAATGCTGGACAATATCATCAAAGATGAAGGAAAAACTTGAAGCAACTGAAATGTGGTTCTCTTAAAGGATACTACGGATATCATGGATCGAGCACGTGAGAAATGAGGTTTTGGAAAGGATGGAAACTAAAAGGAAATTGATACTGAGCATCAGGAAGAGACAGCTAAAGTGCCTGGGACATGCAATGAGGAAGAATGGCTTGGAGAACCTGATACTAACAGGCCAGATAAAGGGGAAAAAGACAGAGGAAAGTAGCGGATAACATATTTGAAGGGCATGATCAGGTGGATGACAGAACGTCGTTGAATTTAAATTTTTAGACGTTGAACATATCAGGGAAACATGTAAACGGAAGGGAGTTCTACAGGCGGGAGTTCTGAGAAAAGAAATTTTTCTAGTATAAGTGGCTTCAATGATCAAGAAATTATCTTTCTTTAATTATTCAATTCAAAACAACTCCTTACCTTGACTATTTCGAGTTATTAGTGAGAGAGGAGATTCACTAATTGATTTAATTTAATCCCAAATGTTCAAAGCTAAAAATTAGAAATTTGAATTTAAAAATTAAAATATATTTTTTTACTAACTTTATCGTCGATTAAAAATTAATATTTTTTTAAAGAAACATCGTGGAGTAATGGATAGTGACTTGGATAGAGGAATCAGAGTTCGAATTTCAGTCTGGTTCATTACATTCACTTACGTCCTAATAACTTTGAGAAAGATATTAATACATCTCTTCTTCCTCAGCCATGTGTAAATTGCAAGACAGACGGATGAGGGTGACAACCGGTCTCTTCATCATCATCATTTATCCATCACACCCACATGGTTCATAGGGCAGAGCAGCAACTTTTTTACGGGGCAGGGTTGTTAGCGCTGCACCCAACGTCCAAAACCTTGAGGACCGGTGGACCATTCTTTGTCCTTACGTTTACAGCACCTGGTATTCCCTAATGGTCACACATTAAGTACTGACCAGGCTCGATGTTGCTTAACTTTGGTGATCGAACGGGAACAGGTGTATTCAACACGATATAGCCGTAGACGACAACCGGTCTAGGAGAACGAAAACTCCGAATTCAAACCAATCTGAATAGGGTTAGGTTTTGTCCGGCTATCTTGCTCACTTCTACTACGACAGTTGTACATATGGTAATCTCATGACCTCAGTGGGTTACGACTTGTGTGTGTCGGTAACATGTCATTTCTAAAGATAATGGAAATTGTGACACAGATATCCAGTATATTTACATAGCGAAATGTGCTTTTCAGAAGCGAAGCAAAGTATCAAGAAAAAGAAAAATATATTTAAAAGCAAAGAAAGAGTACTGAATTGTTATATAATATCAGTACCTTCTATATGGCAATGAATGATAGACAATCTCCTCATAGATGAAGTAGAGAATTGAAGCAACAGAAACAAAGTAAATATTACTGCACTGTTAAGAAATATCCGTCCTTCTATATGACAATCTCTTCACAGATGATGAAGAGAATTGCAGCAACATGGAATTTTAGGGAATTTTATGGAATATCAGTCTTTTCCAGTGAACGCTGGACAATCTCTGAGCAGATGAAGAGACTCGAAATATGGTTCTATAAAAGGATACTGAGAATAACATTTCAGCACGACGAAATTTTAGAGAAAATAAAAACAAAACAAAAAATAGACACTTATACACGCTATCAATTAGAAAGAGTTGAAATTTATGGTATACATAACGAAGAAAGGAGGCTTGGAAAATTTAATACTCACAGCAAGATAGACAGAGAAAAACAACACTTAAACTATATAGTGGGAAAAGGTTTAGGAGGGATAACAAATACACCAAATTTATTAAAAATTACAAATAACAGAAAATTGAGGAGAACCATGAGCGCCAAATTTGAAGAAGAAGAAGAAGAAGGCACTGATTTTTTTTAGATACTTTGCATTTTTATTAAATAAATATCCAGATATTTTCATTATATTTTAATTTTATACTTTATGAATTTATTTTATTTCATTACTTATATAGTACTATATTATTTGTTTTATTTTTATCCTCGAGAGGTTCATGAAGATATGATTAATTGTTAAAAACTATTAGACATAAGCATACCATGTAAGTCAACTCCTTTTAAAACTAAAATGGTAATATCGAAAATACATACAACGCTTCACCTGTCCAATCTTCGTCTTTATATGCTGTCTCACTTCAGGACGTAGGCGATCATGGATTTCCACTAGGCTCTGTCACTTGGCGTTTCAATATTTTTTCTCTTGGTATTTCTTCCAAACCCCGCTCCGCCAACCATTTCCACAGACCTATCAAGTAGCTTTTCCCTGTCTCTTCTTCCATGTATCCGATCTGTGAGTATTAAATTCTTCAGTCCCTCTTTCCTCGTTGTGTTACAAGAACCTCATTTGTCTCTTCCTGATGTTAAGTATGGGTTTTCTTCTCGTTTGCATCCTTTCCAACACCTCATCGTTGCACACGTGGTCCGTCAATGGTATCCTCAGCATTTTTCTGTAAAACCACATTTCTGCTGTGTCAAGCCATTCCTCTCCTTTATCGTTCAACACATAACAATCCAGCACTCTTTTCGTTGTTTATAATGAGATTTACCTGTCTTTCAGTACTCTTTTCAATGCGTCTTTGGCCATGTCAGTGCGTCTTTGAATCTCCATGTCGCACCTTCTATCTTCTGTCAAAACACTTCCCAGGTAAATGAATTTTTTACTTGTCTTATTTTAGATTTTCCGACTTGTAGTTGCCACTTTCTTTTGCTACCTTCCGTAGAAGGGCCTGCATTTTCTGTCCGTGTCTGCTATCAGCGCCGTGTTATCCGTGTCCCCTATATTGTTCAGATTGTGGCCTCCAATGACAAATCCCAGTGAGGCTTTCTCATAATTTCTTCGCTGTAAAGGAAACCCGGAGAGAAAACACATCCTTGTCTTACGCCCCTTTTTAGTTTTGCGTATCTGCCTTTCCGTGCACAAGCGGTTTGCTGCCAATATATCTGTTAAATTTACTTCTTAGGAAAAAGAGTGATTGGTTT
Organism: Ascarosepion bandense; assembly: GCA_037127315.1. NCBI lineage: Eukaryota > Metazoa > Mollusca > Cephalopoda > Sepiida > Sepiidae > Ascarosepion > Ascarosepion bandense. The sequence goes on along the minus strand of JBBBDQ010000807.1, from coordinate 1,169,827 downwards.
CGCATGGCCTTCTTCAGAGTTTTGGAATTCTGAGATTTTCATTTTTAGGCTCGAGAGCTCAGCGACTTAACTAAGAGCTAGCGGAGAAGAGATCGATGCATTCTTTTTCTAGTGTATTTTTATCAAAATAAAAGCAAAAGCATTCGTCTGAATTTGAACACTGCTTTCTGATCTCAGTTAAATGCCAAGTTCTTTCATGACATAGGCGATCATAGCTTTTTACGCATTCCTGAGAGCTACTATTAATTCTTGGGAAATATATTAGAGAGGTTTCTCGCTACGTTCTGTGCAGTTTAAAGTTCAGAGTAATAATTATTTTAGAGTGGGTGTCATGAAAAAAGCGAATCTTCTATTGCTATTTAAGCCATAGATGGATTCATGCCTTTCCTAAAAACATTAATACAAAATGAAACACAACAAAATCGGAATTTGAACTCGTTTCAACAAACTAAACCAGAATTCGAACACGGTTACACTACTCACACATGAAGTACATTTCAGTAAATTATACTTTACCTTGTTATTTTCGTTCATTATCAGATAATATGATGATATTGTTTGCTTTTTATTCCTGAGTGGTTGATGAAGATAACATTAATGGTTAAAAGCATGAAGCATGCCATGTACTAAATGATCATATCTGACAGCCCACAGATCATCAGCCCGATGTTATAAACTTATTTAACATAGTTTCTAAGCATAACTTAAATGTTATATCGCATAAATGTGCGTCGATTCAACAAACTATTGTCGCTCTTTTTTTTAGCTCACAGGTAATATTCATGCTGTCATAAAATCAGAAACATCACATCTGTATTACACCGTAGTTGTTTAGTCAGCCACCTAAGTTAAGAAACATTCTAATTGGTATTTTATGGCACATCAACTATAAGAAACAAGGTGTAGTACTTGTTCATTTGTTTATACTGCTTTTTCGTTATTCTATTACAATCGCTATATTAAATTAAATCAATTCACGAAACCATAGTTTTAGAAAAGAATACGGCGACGGCCACCCGGAGGTGCAGTAAGCAGTGCATAGCAAGTGTTCTACATAAGTTGTTCTACTTGTTTTCCCACTGTGATAGATATATTCATATTTATTTATATATCTGGCATGTGATCGACCAATGATTTTGGAGAGATTTTCAAGTTTTAAAACGCAGACCACTCGTTGTATATTAATATATTTATTTGATGTTTAACCTTTAATCATTATCGATGCTGTCATTCATTCCTGGTACAGACATACATTAATAAATCAGGGATGTTTAGTGATTTTTTTAATCAGCCCGAGCAAGGCAGTAACGCCACTGATGTGCAGGGGGCTGCGTAATAGTGAAAAGATTGGAAAAGAGAAAGCCGGAACTACATCCTAAACAGGGAACAAAGGATGAGCCTCTTAACCTGTTCAATAGACGTGGGTGGAGTGTGAACCTGGTGATAGATCTATCTACTCCAATTAATAATAATATTTCTGTTCATTCCAAAACTATTTTTTCCACACACTTAGTTTATATGTGCAATTTTAACGCAGTTTTTATTGTTATCAGAAGAGATGCAGATAACACAATAGTGATGACAGACACTAAAAGAAATTCAAGAAACTTCTAAACAATTAGTATAGGAAAACAAGAAATGACTGACCATATATTGGAAGCAGGAGAAATTTACATTCGTTAGCAAGGGCCACAGACATATATTAGAACTAAGATCTGGCGATGTCAAAATAAAGCTACTACAAAATTTTAAATATCATATCTTTCAAGTGTTTAATATACGAGGGAAAATTTGAGATAAGACATGATCCCTCACGTTCTTAAGGGATACAGTATACGAAGAAGAAGATTGATGAATTTTTTTATTGAATTGTTTTAACAAATTTCATAAAATCTAGCACACACACACACACACACACACACACACACACACACACACACACACACACACATATATATATATATATATATATATATATATATATATATGAGAGGTTAGGAGCACAAAAAATGAAAGCAATAAGCAGAATTTCAATTCCGGTCGAAGTGCGCGGGTGCCATAATTATTAGGCCACCCCACTGTTTAACAAAAATGATGTATTTTATACTGTTTTTTGTTGTGAATAATTGGAAATTAAAATAGAATGTTTCTTTTGTTAATACTGCACAATAACATGTGCATCAAATGCATTATTTATATTTAATAATTACTTATAGTGCAGTTTCATCAATGAAAGAATCAAGAAAATTTAGTGTGATTTGGACGAGTTCATCTTTGCTTCATGCCTTGTAAAATTTTGCAAGTAATAATAATAAAAGAACCATTCTATTTTCATTTAGAATTAGCCACTCGGCAATAAATACTAAAATTAGTATGAAATATCATTTCTTTTAAAAAGCTGGGGTGGCCTAATAATTATGGCCAGTAGTATAGATAGATAGATAGATAGATAGATAGATAGATAGATAGATAGATAGATAAAGAGAGAGAGAGAGAGAGAGAGAGAGAGAGAAGGCAAGAAGAAAGGAAGTGTTCAGATTGTGTAATTGTTATAGATGTAGAAATCTAAAACATGCAACTGAATTCAAATTTTGAGTGAAAGGAACTTCCGAATTCAAACCATATTTTTTCCGGTGTAATATTTAAACTGTATCTACTCTCACTAATTTAAAAAAAAAATTTCCGAAAAAACTAACAATAAACCATTTGATGGTCTGTGTGGAGATTTTCTGCTATCAGTTCTTCAGAATACTGTGACTAATTTTTCAAAAACCTTCACCATTATAATATCTTTGTGAGTAGTCTAGCACTTCAACTCTAACTAAACAGATTGAACTCCATATGTATAAATCGAAGAGAAATCCATACCGTTTACATTCTCTTCCCAAAAGTCATGGCGTAGGCGCATAATATGGTATATTCCTCAATTCAGAAGAAGACTAGTAACTTGGAATTACATTGATTCCATACGTAACTAGAGGCGATCACGGAAGAGATGTTGAGGCATGTTGTCTTGAAATCTACAGCTGCGTATTAGTTGTAGTTGAAGGATCTTGTGAGAGAATTAAATAAATTCAACTAAATGCTCGATTGGACTCATATCAGACAAATGTAGAGGTCACACCATTCGTTAGAAATCTCCTGAATAATCTTCAACTAATTTCTGAGCAACGTGGACTTGATAATGTGGTGCATGAACCAGCTGAAATAACCTTAACTTTCTTCGTTTAAATACTGTATCCCTTAAACCCTGGATGCATGTCTATGGTCACAAAAAATATTTAGATCAATCAAATTCTTGAAACAAGAAAACACCCAACAATGTAATGGAACTAACTGTGTCTGTCTATTTCAGTCTTTAGGTTCATGTATTCAGAGCTACAGCCCGATCTTACTACCTACCTTACTATCAGCTGGACACTGCAGAAATGTAACTAATCAGGCAATGATACACCGCCTCTAAAATCCTATTAGTGAGGCACCGTAATAGGTGTAGTGGTGTTAAAAGAGAGACCTTATGACTTTTTTGCTCCCATACTCCATGGAAGCTAAAGTACATGAACCCCCTAACTACTCTTTATCATCACTTTCCCCTATGTAACCCCCTAACCACTCTTTCTCATCACTTTCTCTTATGTAACCCCCTAACAATTCTTTCTCATCACTTTCTCTTATGTAACCCCCTAACCACTCTTTCTCATCACTTTCCCCTATGTAACCCCCTAACCACTCTTTCTCATCACTTTCTCTTATGTAACCCCCTAACCACTCTTTCTCATCACTTTCCCCTATGTAACCCCCTAACCACTCTTTCTCATCACTTTCTCATATGTAACCCCCTAACCACTCTTTCTCATCACTTTCTCTTATGTAACCCCCTAACCACTCTTTCTCATCACTTTCCCCTATGTAACCCCCTAACCACTCTTTCTCATCACTTTCTCTTATGTAACCCCCTAACCACTCTTTCTCATCACTTTCCCCTATGTAACCCCCTAACCACTCTTTCTCATCACTTTCTCTTATGTAACCCCCTAACCCCCTAACCACTTTTTCCCCTCCCCCATCATCACTTTCCCCTCATGTAACCCCCTAACCACTCTTTCTCATCACTTTCTACCCCCTCCTTTTTATCTTTGTAACCCCCTAACCACTCTTTCTCATCAGTTTCCCCTATGTAACCCCCTAACCACTCTTTCTCATCACTTTCTCTTATGTAACCCCCTAACCACTCTTTCTCATCACTTTCTCTTATGTAACCCCCTAACCACTCTTTCTCATCACTTTCCCCTATGTAACCCCCTAACCACTCTTTCTCATCACTTTCTCTTATGTAACCCCCTAACCACTCTTTCTCATCACTTTCCCCTATGTAACCCCCTAACCACTCTTTCTCATCACTTTCTCTTATGTAACCCCCTAACCACTTTTTCTCATCACTTTCCCCTATGTAACCCCCTAACCACTCTTTTTCATCACTTTCTCTTATGTAACCCCCTAACCACTCTTTCTCATCACTTTCTCTTATGTAACCCCCTAACCACTCTTTCTCATCACTTTCCCCTATGTAACCCCCTAACCACTTTTTCTCATCACTTTCTCTTATGTAACCCACTAACCACTCTTTCTCATCTTCTCTTATGTAACCCCCTAACCCTCTTTCTCATCACTTTCCCTGTGCCAACCCTAACCACTCTTTCTCATCACTTTCTCTTATGTAACCCCCTAACCACTCTTTCTCATCACTTTCTCTTATGTAACCCTAATAACTCCTTTCTCATCACTTTCCCCTATGTAAACCCTAACCACTCTTTCTCATCACTTTCT